>OY979697.1:62205720-62665616 GCA_963855945.1 Thereva nobilitata
CTATAATATGGTCAGGGCTGTTGCAGAAAGGACAAATCGATTTTGAAACCGTCAACGAAGTAGAATTCGAGTTCATCCTTGGCTTCCCTTGGGTCCAGGTCGCGAGTTTTGATGACGAGGACGATGAAGAAGGACCACCCTTGCACTCCGATTTGCCTTCCTTAGCTTCTAGGAATTGACACCGTCTATTCAGAACACTACAACAATTATCCCACGTTGGCAGACTAGCATGTTCCAGCGACTCTTCCCACCTACACTGTGATTCGGGATCCAACTTCGCATTCACCAGATGAATAATCAATGCGTTAGTGATATCCGCTTCAGAACCTAGACTTCTCAATGCACTTAGATGAGCGTTGGTGTTGTCTACTAAATAACGCAGTTGGTGAGAGGAATTCTTAGTTACCTTTGGTAAGCTAAACAACCCTATGATATGCTCTTGGAACGCTAAGTACTTATTGTCATACCTCTCCTTAAGTTGAGCCAAGGCTTTCAAATAATTAGCATCGGTAACTTCAAACGCTTTGATGGTGCGTAATGCGGCACCGCTTAGACATGAGAACAAATGATTAAATTTCTCGATGGCTGACAATGATTCATTGTTGTCCACAAGCCTGGTGAACGATCCAATGAAATTTGGGAACTCGGAATATTTACCAGAAAATTGCGGCAACTTCAACTTGGGTAAATTATTTTTGCTGAGGGAAGGTACCAATAACGACTGGTCGTGAAAGGAACTAGAATTGCGATGACCAGCTAACAGTGACAATAATTTCGACTTTGTTGCGCAGTAGAGATCTTCAAGCTCACCCCTAACCTTAATTTTGCCCTCGTCGTCAGGTGCTAGTTTCTCAATCGAAGTTTGAAACGACAGGATTTGTTTAAAATACGACTCGAATATTCCTAGACGACATTCAAGCTCTGCACCCGATAGCGTACTTCCTTTTGTGTCGACAATTGTCTTCAGCCTCGTAAGACACCCTTTGGTAGTTGCCCTTTGGGTTTTAAGCTCTGAGAGTTCACTCATATTGACTCCTAACTACACACGCTTTATAGAGGTATAGACGTAATCTAATGCACGGGTGTGGTGATGAGACTAATCGAGATTTCTACTATGCCGCGTTTAATTATTATCAAAATTCTTTTTATGAACTCAATTTAAGTAAATAAAGATATTAAATTGTCTAGTATAGCAGTGTAAGGCTTTTTCCTTTGCCCACGTTCGAAACAAGTCTACAGACTTCACCTTAAATCAGCACAATTACTTGAAAATTCCAAAAGCTATATCTATGTATAGATGTTTTCAAACTCCGTGACACAAAAAATTTGAACAGTTCTGCGCACCTCGTTGCCAAATTTTATATATGTTGTTCTATCATTTCCCCTCTTTTCATTTAAAAAGGCAACAAACGCAGAAAAAACTCAACAAAACAATTTGGGAAGGGATGCGCGCATGCCGAATGAATAAAGTTAAGTTATCTTTATATGTATTGAGCAGAGCTTTCAAATACATGTAAAAACCCTGCTCGGCCAAGTAAATCTATTCATCATAATAAGCATAATTTTATTATAATTATGCGAAATATTTCTAATCTCTACATTTAAAATAATTAAAAAAAATGCTGAAAAACGTATTTTTAAATTCATGAGCATTTTCATTCATAAATTAAGAATTCTCCGCAGCCGCAAGCAACACAACCTCCCCTGGCAGAAGCGCGCATGCGACTGACGGAAAACGTCAACAATCCTAGTATCAAAGTATTAAAAACACAAATTGCATATTTTTTAATGGGAATTGCTACAAATTATTTCTGTAGCAAATGTACAAAAGCCTGAAAATTATAAAATATATAAAAAAGGACGTTTTTATTCATAATTTGTAAAATTTTTAAATAATGATTAACCCGCAGTCGCGATTGATTAAATGACAGCAAGTGATTTGATAAGAAGGAGGAGGAGCCAATTCTCTGCTCACTTCTTAAAATATACAATGGGTTACAAAATTAAGCAAAGATTAACAATTAAATTGAAAATATGCAAAAGCAACATTGTTTTCTGTTTCTTTAAAAAGTCAGTTTATTCATCATAAATTTTAGGCCAGGTTATCACAGTCTATCAGTTGTGGGAAGAATACTTGTTGTTGTATTTGTATATAATCTTTCCGATACCTGAAGCAGAAAATCTTAGTTTTTCCACGTTACCTAAGAAACGTTTTTCAAAAACCAAAGCATTTTTAAAGCAATAAAATTTTATTATTCTTGCAAAATGAAAAAATTAAAACATTTTATAAAAAAGGTTTGCAAAACATTTCCTTTAGTTATAAATTTACCTGTCGGTGGGCGTTTATTTCGAAGGGGTATTCAATTCTTATGGGAGCTTATGGTTTTCCAAGAATATCGTTAACGACTGCTTAAAAAAGTGAGGGATTTTGCAAATATGTATATATAACTCTGCAAAATTAATCTACTTCATTGTTATTTTATTATTCTTGTAACATGAAAAAATTAAGACATTTTATAAAAAAGGTTTGCAAAAAAATTTCCTTTAGTCATAAATTTACTTGTTGGTGGACGTTTATTACAAAGGGTTTTTTAATTTTTATGTGAGCTTTTTATTTTCCAAGAATATCGTTATCCACTTCTTAAAAAAGTGAGGGATTTTGATCTGCAAACTCTGCAAAATCAATTTACTTCATTGCTATTTTGTTATTCGTGGAGTAAATATGGAAAAAAAGAGCAAAGAACGTGAATTAATTTTTCGTGCGTTTTGTTTTTTGAAAAAAATTCAAACGGGCGAAATAAAGGTTAAAGATTGTTCGGAACAAACATTGCTAGATCATACTGCATGGATGACAGGTATGTTTATTTTAAAACTTTTTGTGTTTTATATTAATTAAAATTTTTATTTACAGCCAGTGTTAGTACAGTGAGAAGAATCGTCAAAGAAGCTTCCGATCTTAGAAGAGGTAACCCATTTGATGTCGCTGCATAATTTACTACTGGAGCAGGACAGGTAAGTCTTTTTTTTAAGTAAACTTAAGTTTTAATATAAATATAAAATTGCAGGGTTCCCAGAATGTTGTACGAATACGCACGCCTTCTCCACAGCCAAGTACGTCAAGAGCAGATTTCGTATCACCAAGGAGAAAAAGTGCCAAACGTAGGCCTTCACGAAGTGAAATGGATGATTTCAATTCTGATGTTGTAAGAAGAATAATAGATTCATTTCATCTGTGAAGGACGACAATGCACTATCCACCTGTTACGAGAAAAGCTCAGACCGCAGCTTAGTTATGAAGGCAGTGATACTTCTTTGTGGAGATTGATAGAAAGACTGGGATATCAGTGGAAAAGTATGCCGGACAATAGAGAGGTGTTAACAGAAACCAATAGGATTCGTCTTTTGCGGTTGAAATATCTATGGGGAGTAAAAAAATATCGAGAAGATAATCGTCCCATAGTATATATTGGTAAGTAAGCGTTTTTGTTGACCATAATTATAATATAATATGCATCTCTATTTTCTATTTGTGTTATTATATTAACTATAACGACATATTTTATTTCCAGATGAAACTTACATCCATACAACGCATGCTGCAGCAAAAGTGTGGATTTCACAAAATCTGAAGGAAGGACCCAAGAAAGCGCTATCAAAAGGCGCCCGCTTCATAATTGTTCACGGAGGAACCGCAAATGGGTTTATCCATAACGCACTCCTGATTTTCAAATCAGGAGTTCGTACTGGAGATTACCATTGCGACATGAATGCGGAAAACTTAAAAAAATGGCTGACGGAGAAACTACTGCCAAATTTGCCTATGCATTCAGTTGTTGTTTTGGATGACGCTGCATATCACAATGTCAAATCAAGCAAAATTCCTACCTCTGCAAGTCTCAAGAGCGAGATGATATCTTGGCTTACAGAGAAAGGAATTTCGTTTGAAAACAATTCTACAAAAAAGGATTTGTACGACGTTATATGCAGACATCGAGAGCAACATCTTAGATGCACTTTTGGAAAGTCTAAATGCACTTTTGGAAAGTCATGGCCATTCCGTTTTGAGGTATGAATTAAAAAGATAAAATTATATTTTCCAATCTTTTACTAGCTTTTCCTGTTCCAGGCTGCCACCGTATCATCCCCAATTAAATCCCATTGAATTGATCTGGGCTACATTAAAGAGACGAGTTGCTGCACAAAATATCGAGTACAAAGAAGCTAAGCTTTTAGAAATAGTACATAAGGAGTTTTCAGCTATAACGAAGGAGGACTGGCGAAATAGCTGCAGGCATGTTCAGGACATCGAGGAGGATTATTTGCGAAAAGAGGGTATGTTTTTCAATTCAAATAGAATAATAATTAATTTAGGAGAGGAATCTGATGACACCGATGGAGATGAAGAATGGTAAAAACCCACACAAAATTTAAAAATTTGTACTTATATTAACAATTTTAATAAACTTTAAGAAAAATATTTAAATTATGTATTATTTGTTTTCCCTTTTCTTATAAGAAAAATAAAATGTCAATTTTATTAAAAAAAACTGTTACCTTTTAAATAAATAATGTTTAAAATATTTCCTTCGCATTTTTATTTCATTTACTCTTAAAATTCCAAATTTCTACCAATTATTCAAATGGGAAAATATAGATTTCGTTTTTCAGTTGAGATTTTTTAAGCCACTGTGGTATATACAGAAGCTCTAATAAAAAAACAGAGTCGTCGTAATATTTCCAACAAGTTGTCAGAAATTATATGTGAATTGCTGAGAATTCTTTTGCGCGCGCCTTTGGCCTTCTTTTTTGGAGCTTTTTTTTCAATTAGAGAGGAAGAAAAATGCTCTCGAGCTTTTAAACATTTTTAAGAGCTTTTTACCCCAACCTGCGCCAAATGTCACAGCATTTGAAAACATCTATACATGTAATTAAAAAAGCACACCGATCTCCAACAAACCTTTATATTATTCGAAATTTCTCCTGGTGCCTTCTCTCAGCTTTCGTGGCCTTTATGATTTTAAAGCTTTGATCTTGGTTAACGTTATTTTGCATAAAGCTCTTAAAGTGAAACAATAGCAATCCTAAGCCTGGTATAAATTATGCTACCGATTTATCCCAACATAATTATGGATATTACGTACATATAAGTTCGCATCCGTTTTAATAAATGACGTTCACTCCAACCAGTCTCGAACTTATCCAAAAAAATTTTATTCGACACAAAAGAAACTTTCAAGGGTAACGGTATTCACCTTTTAATTTCGGTTTAAAACGGATTTTAATGAGAACAATGTGCGATGCAATGAATAGGAATGGGTTTAATCACTATCAGGCACAATAAATTTCACATGCGGCAATATAACTTTAATAATTCTTAATTTTTATTATATTTTATTTTTTTTTATTGTTGAATATGAAGTTCATGCGTGGCTCCAAAATGACTTAAATGTAAGTAAGATTGCACGTACCTGATAAATTCCTATTTTGCTATACCACCTAGTGGTGCTTCTTACTTGGAACAATTCTGTAGGCAGGGCGACGACTCCCACGGCGATCTGCACTAATATATATTTAACACCTTCAATTTTTCCGATGGTGCTTAATTGATCCCACGATGGGCTATTGATGATAAATTTGCAGGGGAATCCTACGGCAAAAGTTGATAAATCCACCGAAAATGTGGGATTTAGTAATGTTGCGGAGTCCAACGATGAAAAAATGAGGAATCCCACGACGAAAATTAAGAATCCCACGACGACAAATGATAATTCCAACGAAATTATGGAATTTTGAGGACTCCAACGACGAAACTATGGACCGAATGTCCCTGCTCGGGCGCCAATGTTTAAGATGTGGGCTTTTCCACACCTTTTTGCTGATTGCTGATTAAGTAAAACTCGTGCGGCCACGTTACAATTCAATTTATTGATAACTATGGTTGTTACACTTCGAAGATCCAAGAGCCACTGCCGCCAAGTGCTTGTAGTAATTCCTTTTTCCCTTGAAATTGTTCGACCCATTGAACTCTGGACCAGGAAGTGATCTTGTACTAAAGAATAATGTTTCCCAGTTCGTGATCCAGAGTTCAATGGGTTTTACATTTGAATTTACAATAATTCAATAATTTTAGTTTAATAATTTAATTTCAATTAATTCAATAATTTTAGTTTAGTAATTTAATTTGTCGCATCGTAGTGGACGGAACAGTGACTTCGAACAACAATAGAAGGATTTCTCTAGAGAAATATAGGGGACTGCATCGGCAATAGGAAAAGGTGCAGCAGGATTTATCCCTTCATCACCATTTGCAGGAGGAGAGCAGGAGACATCATCAACAGGAGCAATCGAAAGAAGGTCCAGCACCTTATCCTAAAAAAATTTCATTAGAAGAGTACCGAGCCCGTTACAATCGGTCGAAGGAAGGTCCAACTCCCCCTCTAGAGACATATAGGGAACGACCTCTGCAACAAGAGAAGGTGCCGAAGGATTTATCTCTTCATCATTGCTCTTGTAAATGGTATTTGCTGGAGGAGAGCAGGAGACAACGTCAACGGAAGAACCGAAAGAAGGCCCAGCTCCACATCTTAAAAAAATTTCATTGGAGGAGTACCGAACCCGTTACCACCAGGCGAATGAAGGTCCAACTCCCCGTCTTATTAGTGACATAGGAAAGAGGCATACATACATTAACCAAAATAAAAAAACGTGGAGGTGCGAAAGCTCGCCTCCGTAAGGAAATCGGGGAATTGAAACGTGTGGAGCGTTTAACCCTAACAGACTTTGAAAAGAGGTGCTTTCGGGAGCAGATTCAACAGAAAAGCTACGATTTAAAAATATTAATCAATGGGCGCGTTTACGCCCGAGTTATTTTAACTCTGGTAAATTAGCGCTGTTAACTTATCACCGTTTCTAGCATACCATTTGACTGTTCTCATTTTACAGCTAATAACAAGCAAAAATAATAAAATTTCTCATTTTACAAATAATAAAAAGCTAAAAAATGAATAATAATGATAATATCTTTATGCTGTATTGAAATATTTCTAAATTATTTGCTTACAACAAAAATTTACAAGCAAACGTCAATTCATTTTGGCTGTGCTATATTTTAGCTAAGCCAAAAAGCAGAAATAAGTTAGCTAACAGCGCTAAAAAAATTGCTGTTTACGCCGTTGTTAACTTGCCTAGCTCAGTTAAATTAACTTCGGCCTAAACGTGCCCAATGAGCCGGTTTAGACGGTGCGCTCCAGCGCATGTGCCTCACGAACTTTGTGGATAAAGGGAGAAGTGGGCTGGTACCTCTCTTCATCCCCACTCATCCCTTCATCACAAAACGTTCGTGAGGCACATGCGCTGGAGCGCACCGTCTAAAACAGCTCAATAATAAAAAAGGAATTAGAAACACAATTAAGAAAAAAAGTGAAAATAATAAAAAAGTTATTTAAAATCAACTGAATTTTGTTTGTTTGGTACACACGGTTCTTACGAAAAAATGGCTACATTTACTATATCAAGGGATATGACAACGCATATCAGCCGCTTTAACACGTGGGCCGCAAAGTCGATTTCAAAATCAATGCCCCACCAGAAAATGTAGATATTTCAACATGGTTTAAGAGCGCTGTTGAAGACATTGTTCAGCATGTAATGATGAGGCTCCAACCAGAAGACTATGTGGGATTCACCTTTTGTGGTGCCAGTTTTATGGAAAGAGGCCCTGGATGGGTCAATTATAAGTTGGCATCTGATGTCACAACGAGTGATGTATGGGAAATGATTTCTAAGGTTTTTCAGAGTAATTCAGAGGGAATAAGCACGGATACGTTTTGTTTAAGCGTGACATCAGTGCGATTACCGCTGGGTAGAGGCCGTGGAAAGAAATATAATTCATTTAGCGAAGAATGTGCTAAAAGAAAGGGTATTATCACTATAAAAAACGAAGATAATTTATGTTTACCCCGAGCCTTAATTGTTGCCATTTCTAATGTCAATAAAGAGATAAACTTTAGTAAAGTAAGGAAAGACACAGGAAAAATACAAACTCTGCGAGTTGAGGAGCTGTTAGCGGTATCAAAAATAAATATACCTACCGAGGGTGCAGGAGTTCCAGATCTTCAACAATTTCAAACATACCTGAAGGATTACAACATTATTGTTTATCAACATGGCACCAGAGGCAGAGACACCGTTTTCGAAGGACAAAATAACGGAAAACGCGAATATGGCATCGCTTGTGAAAGGATTGCGATTTGCATCTCAAATTAAAGCTAGATCGCCTCTCATATTATGTTCATTTACAAGAAATCACTGGAACAAGGATTGGAAGCCAGCACCATATCCTGAATCACAAAAGGCTAGAGATGAAGCTGCTAAAAAATATTACCTATTACCAGAAGAATATCGTCCATATGCTGATGATGGTTTAGGTTACGGCGACTATCCAGCATTACCGGGTGGTTTACGTATAGAAGCAAGAGATAATTATTATCCTTATGATTTTCCTGAACATAAAAGGAATTTCCACGAGCCAGTTCATGCCGAAATTGATGTTTATGGCGAGGATCGATACAGTTTAGCTGAGAAGCCACGATACCCAACTGCTTACTACTTTGCATGCTTCTTCGCATGTATGGGCTTTTGCTTTATTTCATATTATTGGCTGGAGGATAAGAAAATGTATCGTCCAGTAGCACCTAGACAATATCCAGGCCAAGGAAGGGTTCATTATACTTTTGAGCCTGAGGGTTAAGATATTAATAAATTTTTATTTCAGAAAAAAAAAAAACGTCTAAATTTGTTGTACAACGATAAACACTATAATGTTATACCTTCATTGACTGCTGCATTTTGCTGTAGCTATTATTGTGAGCAATGTCATGTAGCATATAATACAAAAAACGCCCACAGATGTAGGGGAACCTGTCCTTGCTACCAGCAGGCTCCTCCATGCGCTAAAGACCACAGTACCGAAATTTTATGTAAAGAATGCAATAGAGGTTTCAGAGGTCAGAACTGCTTCGACAATCACAAAGCCTCAGGATCTTTACACAAGAAAAGTCTTTGTGAGCAGGTACAAAAATGTAAAGATTGCCTGAAAACATTTAAAGGCCCAATTACAATGAACGGATGAGATCGGAACAGAATCGGATTGATCTGTCAAAGTGGTTTTCCGAGCACGCGTTTTCCATTTGAGCGATTACAATGAACGGATACCAGCGCATTTGATCGGATCTGGGCGGATTCGTTTTCGTTTGTTTAGAAATCGGCAGATTGAGCTGTCAGAATTTTTGTAAACAAGTCAAGTTAAATTTTGTTTTCTTTTTTTTTATAATTTAAAAAATATTTTCTGATGAATAATTTAATAGGAGAAGTAAAAGAATACGAATTATTATATAATAAGGCGAAAAGTGGTTATAAAATTACACAAAACAATTTGACGTTTAAACGCGGACAGATCCGTTCATTGTAATCAGTGCAGTTTCCTATCCGCTCCGGTGCGTTTCTTTGACATTTCAATCCGCGTAGATCCGTTCATTGTAATTGGGCCTTAAAGCAGATAAGTTACACATTAGTGGAGAGCATTTCTGTACAGTATGTCATAAGCATGTACAGCGGGGACACAACTGTTTTATTCAACCCGATACTCGAAAGACCCCCACAGAGGACATTCTATTTGTTTTTTATGATTTAGAAACAAGACAAAGTAGTAGGGGAAAAAGAAGAAATTGGAGATATTAAACTACATGAACCGAATTTATGTGTTCTTGCCAAACGCTGCGACCTATGTATTGAAGACAACATGCTATATATTTGCAGAAAGTGCGGCTTTAGACAACAGATCTACCAAACTGATGTGATAAACAGTTTTTTACAAAATTTATTGAAACTCAGACAGAAGTTCAAAAAAATAGTCGTTATAGCCCATAATGGACAGGCATTTGACCATCAATTTATATTGAGTTATATACTTCAGGAAACTCATTTGAAGCCTGAACTAATAATGCGAGGAACGAAGATATTAATGATGGTAGTGGGAAATGTAAAATTTATAGGTTCTCTTAATTACTTCCCCATGGCGCTATCACAACTACCAAAGGCGTTTGATTTACCATCGGTTTTTAAAAAGGGATATTTCCCCCATCTATTCAACACGGCTGAAAATGAAAATTACATTGGAATATTACCAGCCGTCGTGTATTACAGTCCAGACTCAATGAAAACCGAGGACAGAAATACTTTTCTTAAATGGTACGAGGAACATCAAACTGACGAGTTTAATATGCAACGCGATATTGTTGATTATTGCATTAGCGATGTGCAAATTTTAACAGAGGCTTGTTTAAAATTCCGCAAATTAATGATGAATGAATGTAGTGTTGATCCCTTTGTTGAAGCTACTACTATTGCGTCTGCATGTAATCTTGTGTTTCGTCGCAACTTCCTTAAATCAGATACGATTGGAATTATTCCGAGATACGGGTATCGAAACAATGATATTCAGTCAGCAATAGCAATCCATTGGCTCATTTGGGAGGAAAACAACAGAGAAATTAATATTTTGCACGCAGCTAAACAAAAAGAGACAGTGTTAAACGGAGTAAAAGTGGATGGTTATTGCCCTGAGACAAACCAAGTTTTTGAATTCCACGGCTGTAATTATCATGGGCACCCAATATGTCTGACACATAAACGTGATGAACCCCTCCATAATGATCACAGTGATACTTTGAATCGAAGATATGAAGCAATCGTTGAGAAAATTCAGCGGTTACGTTCTTTCGGTTATAAAGTTATAGAGATGTGGGAATGTGAGTTTCGCAAAAAAATGGCAATAAATATAGGTATGCAATCATTGAAAGACCATCCTCTGTTGGCGAATTCACCGTTGAATCCTCGTGATGCTTTCTAGGGTGGTCGAACAGGAAATGTTTATAAGTATTATGAATGTAAGCCCGGTGAAAAAATAAAATACATAGATGTATGTTCGCTGTATCCCTGGGTTTGCAAGTATGGGAAATTTCCCGTTGGACATCCTAAACTATATGTTGGTGCGGATGTCTGCTCTAAAGTTGACTTAGAAAAAACAGAGGGAATAATTAAATGTAAAATTTTACCTCCTGAAGGTTTGTATCACCCTGTTTTACCTATTAAACAAAACAATAAACTAATGTTTCCACTATGCCGCATCTGTAGTGAAGAGAAAAACCAAGATGTAGATTGTACACACACAGATCAGGAGAGAGCATTGATAGGAACATGGGTAATTGACGAAGTTAAAACTGCTTTATGTAGAGAATACAAACTGTTGGAAACGTATGAGATATGGAGCTATAAAACGGAAAGTTATGACAAATTAACACGTGCAGGTGGTATGTTTACAACAATGATGAATAAATTCATTAAAATGAAGCAACAGGCATCAGGATGGCCGAGCAAGTGTGATACTGAAGAGAAAAAAGAACAATATGTTGAAGATTTTTTTAAAAACGAAGGTGTTAAACTGGAATTTGCTGGAATCATGAACAACCCTGGGTTAATATCACTAGCTAAACTCATTTTAAATTCGTTTTGGGGAAAGTTTGGACAACGTGAAAATCAACCAAAAACAGTTATCATTAATAATCCAGCGGAGTTGTATGCCCTGTTAATCAACCCATCCACTGAAGTACATCATCTCCTTCCAGTTAATGACGAAACACTCGTAGTTAATTGGAGTTACAAAGAAGAAGCTGCAGTATCTTTGGCCACAGTTAACGTTTATATAGCTGCCTATACCGCCTCGAACTACTCAGCTATCTGGAACAAATTGGAGAACGGGTTTTGTATTATGATACCGATTCCGTTATTTATATCAGCAGAGAAGGAGAATACGATCCACCAACTGGAGAATTCGTTGGAGATATGACCGACGAACTTGAGTGTTATGGCCCTGGTAGTTATATAACGATTTTTGCAAGTGGTGGCCCAAAAAATTATTCTTATGCCGTTTTTAGCACAAAAGACAATTCCGTTGTGCAAAAAAGTAAAGTAAAAGGGATCTGTTTGAATTATGAGGCTTCACAACAAGTAAATTTGGACACAATTAAAAATATGATATTGAACGAGGATAACAATGAAGAACATCATATTCCCATATTGTCGCGAAACATACGACGTACTCAAAATCACGAGGTTATAACAGTTCCAGAAATAAAACAATATAGAGTAACAGCCGAGAAACGAAGATTTTTGAATGATTACACCTCAGTTCCATATGGATTTAAAAGAAAATGTGGATTCATATTTAAGAGAAGAAAACGAAGGAGTTGTAAATATAATGATAAATCTAGAATTTTTATCTGATTTGTGGATTATGGTCTACAGGAAAACTGTAAAATATTGTGGCACAAACTTTACCCCTTTCTCTACTCTACAAAACAATGCGAGATGCAAATATATATATAAATACCTACAAAAAAATTTTTCATTCTCAGTTCTGATTTCTTCTGTTACTAACTATGGATAGGTTCATCGTTGACATTCAGTTTGTTTGTGGAAATAAAGGATCATACTTTGCTAAAGAGCTTGCAGTACTACGTTTTGGGTCGATTTACCCAATACTTTACCACTTCGCACCTCCATATCCATACCAAGAATTGACGTCTAAAGCGCGGAAGCAAAACATGTATGATGTGAATAATATTCATGGTTTACGATGGAGTGATGGTAACATTAACTACAATAATTTACCTGATGTGTTCGCCAAATTTCAAAACGCGTTAATCTACGTTAAAGGAACGACAAAATAGACATTTATAAGGAAATACTTACCAACTACCGAAATAGTGCAGCTTGATGGAGAAATACCTAAATTAAGTGAGCTGAAAAAATTTCAAGTCCATTGTGAACTTTATAACAATACTTTCCGGTGCGCTTTGCAAAATTGTGTCAATATTTACCTTTATATGTTAATCAATAAAATTGTTAAATGAAAATGATTTTTCTTTATTATATTTTTATTTCAGCTTAAAAATAGAGTATCGAATAAACTATTAGAATATACGGGCAATTCGTAAAACAAGCGTGAGTAGTTTAGGTGAACATAAGAAGTACGGCTTGGTATAAAGAAATCCTGGCTGGATAGCTGGAATGTGCCTTTCCCCTTCAGCTTTTCAATATACTGGCGGTAGTATTCCTTTACGCTCCCTGAAGCATTGTTGTTGTGAAACATTACGATGTTAAAAAATTCCAGAAATTAAAATAATTTACGAAGTTCCAGTTGTTTTAATGTGATACGACTAAACCCAACTGTAAGCACGTACTCCTTTTCTAATTCCTCCTGATTCAGCGGTATGCCCTCGCCAATTTCCTCTTTCAGTTTATTAATGTGATTGTAGAATAAACTCCAGCCATTGTACCCTGTTGATACCGAGAAGCATTCATGCTTGTGAACGAGTATTTTCGCTTCAAAGTTAGACGAGTCAAAGCCTAGTGCAACCTTCTGATTATGATAAGCATCTAGGTAGTACGTATAATTCAATAACAGGTTTTCTCCAGACACTACTTTTGATTTTGGAATTCTTGTTTCTTTACACACACCTTTCACTTTTTTGAAATACGACGGTTTTGTTGCTTCTTGGGAACTTTTTCCATATTTACACACAGATAATTTTAGACTGAATGTACACTTTCATATCCGAGGGTTTTTATATTCTTTTTCTGATCTTGGGTATGCATGTTTGATTAGCGCAAACATCGGCAGTTTGCATTGGTTTCTTAAAAGTCATTTTGTGATATAAGTTAATGATTTTTCTGTCATTCAATTTAAAATTGTGAGACGTGAACATTTCTAAGAATTTCTTCAGGGTTTTCCTGGAACAACGACAATGCAGGTAAACGCTACAGTAGTGTCCGCATGTAGATGAAAATCACACTTTTAATCGTTTCTTATCTATATAAATATAATTGGAGTGTCTGTCTGTGATTTCAAAATAATTGTCATTTTCTAAGTTCATATGGTTATTTACACGATATTAACACGAAATCAAGTATTTTTAAAATTTTTGTCTGTCTGTATGTATGTATGTCTGTATGTCTGTATGTCTGTATGTCTGTATGTCTGTATGTCTGTCTGTCTGTCTGTCTGTCCGGCTTATCCGATTGCGATGGGACTTTCACTGGAAGATTCAGTATTTTCTGGGGATGTTTTAGGCTATTTTTTACTAGGATCCGACAATCGGATCCGATTATCGGGCCCCATTAGGGAGCGTTCAAATATTATGTAACGCTGAACTGGGTAGGGGCGTTTTATGGAAAATGTTATCGTCCGTTATGTGGGGGTAGGCTGACTATTAGAAAATGTTACATGACGAAAATTAAGCAAAAAAAGAATTTTTTTTAAAAAAATTTTAATTTTATAGAAAAATCAGAAATAAAATTTAAACTTTTGCGTTATTACCTTCTTATGATAATCATGCCATCTGTATAATCAGTCAACTGACGCAATTTGACAGTTGTCTGACCTTTGAACTTTCTAAAACTATTAAAAACAATGCTCTTATTTAAAAAAAATTGTTACGTAGCGATTTTAGGGAGTACGTGGGTTAAATACAAAACGTTATCATAGCGTTACATGGGGGAGCGTCGTATCCCAAAATCCCGAAAATCAGCGTTACATAATATTTGAACGCTCCCTTACCGTGTTCGACTACCAGATTAGACCGAAAAGTTGAACCTTGCAACTTGATTTTTACCCACTTCCATATAACCGATTAACTTCAAATTTTGCACATATGTATAGTTCGCGTGACAATGCAATTTAACCATTTTTGGAAAAAAGACAACATGGCGGTTCCAAGATGGCGGCCGAATTTTGCAATTGTGTTCCCGGACCCCCCGACATGGATATCAAATGAAAGGGTAAGACAAGTAGATTACAATAAGCTATGTGGGGTCATTCAAAATTCAAAATGGTGGCCAGCACAAAATGGCGGATTATTCTTCGGTATGGGCATCAAATGAAAGCGAGTATAGTGCAGTAAGCGGTGTGCCGTCATTTCAAATATAATATGACGGTCACTACAAAATGGTGGAAGACATATAATAGACTAAAAAGTAGAAAATAAAAAATATAGTCTAAAAAAACTAAAAAATACGCTTTTATTTTAAAATAAACTAAAAAATAAAAAATAATTTTGAATGTAAAGTTTTTATTGCTCCAGCCAGTATATAATAACAACCTAGCTACCTACGTACCAACAACGGCTAATCCGATTGCGATGGGATTTTCACGGGAAGATTCAGTATTTTCTTGGGCATGTTCTAGGCTTCAGTCGGTTCCGACTATTGATTCAGGCGGAAAACTTGATGCGATAGTCGCAGAAAAGCCAGTGGAAACTTTTTTTATCATTCCAATTGTAAACCTCAAAGCTCGGAACGGTTAATCCGATTTTAGGACTTTCACGGGATGATTCAGAATCTTCTTAGGCGTTTAGCATACTTTTCACTATTATCCGACTGTCGGGTTAGACCGAAAACATGACTCGATAATCGAAGGAACGCGAATGAAATGCTGTCACGGCGAGATATTGTTCTTTCAATTTGCGGAAATACTGTGAAGATTATGGTTTGCCATCTCCGCAAATGATCGATAGGTCTGATGAAAATTAAAACAGAGAATATATCGAACTCAATAAACAAATGGGAACAAAATGTTGAGGACGCTATTGGGCAAGTTCCGCACAGGGTGAGGCACGTGTTCTGAATGTGATTGTTGTGCATGTAGCACACAATTTTTCCGATAGGTGGCGCTCAACACCGCATTTTAAAAAAGTTCTAACACAATTTTTATAAGTAACTTTAAATTTTTTTATTTGTTTTATGTGGCAGTGCCAAGCTCAGGAATCACCTTTTGTACTACCAGTCCGTTATGTCGTTTGCACGTCATGGCGCAATGTCTAGCAGGGAGCTTAGTAAGGGGGGAATAGGTTAAGGGTTATGGGGGTTCGGGGGTTGTTGAAGATGGTGCGGATTAACCCTGCGTTTGAACTCTTGGATATTGTAGGAGGTCGGAAATACTGACTGTGAGAGATTATTCTATAGTCGAGTTGTGTGCCCTAAATTATGTTTTGCAAATTTGTTATTTTTTTCATTATACCTATTTCCTATCCCGGACTGTGCACACGTAATTAGTTTTTTTATTAAAAGGCGTTGCAACGCACACGGGTTTTTGCTAGTTCTTCTATAACATCGTTAGCTTCATCGACAGTCATATTCATTGGTACAGTATATTGTGTTATACCATCTTCACCCGTAATTATTTTATAATCCTTTTCACGTGCGTTAGGTGCAGATGCTGTTCTTAGTATTTTTGGTGGCGGTTTTAGCGTTTTTGCTATACCACTAGCTGATAATCGTCTTTTTGCCGCTGGTGATAAAGATCTTCTCGGTGGGGTTATACTACCTGCGTCTTCATAGACTTCTTCTTCTTCGTCTAGAAAATCCATTGATGCCGGTGAAGTCTGTGTTAACACATCATTTTTGAAAATAAATTTCGCTTGTGTGGCACTATCTCTTAAACTTTTTTGCTCATTGAATAAATTTGTTTCTTTATCAAGGGTTCGTCTAGATTTCCGATTGTGATTTAAAAATGAAATTAGTTGATTTCGATAGCTATACCATTTTTCTGAATCATTCATGTATTTATTCTGTAGTATTTTATTCATTGCTCTATCTAAAATGGACTGATTTGCAGTCATTTCAATTTCATCTTTAAGCTTGTTGTAAACCTCTGGCGACAGAAGTAGCATCTTGTTAAGTCGATTATTTCTATGCATATTTTTCAATTAACGAGCCGATAACTCCCGATAATACACTTCCAAATAAAACTGGTAAAAAACCTCCTCGCTGCACTAGTATTTTACGTTGTTTAGCAACAGATCTCTTTGCGCAAATCAATTTACGCATGTCCTTTTTATACTTACACAGTGAGTTGTAGATATTTCCATGTGGCATATGGTTACCTTTTAAGGTGTTGAGAGTAATTTCACAAAGAGTTTTTATAACCTCTGGGTCAGCATTTTTTATGATGGACTTTCTTAGATTTGGTTTAGCCCTTTTAAGAACATATAGCATATGCTTGTTGTCCCTTAATCGTTTCATTCGTGATGCCATTCTTACCAGTTTATTAAATATTCATTCTTAAAGTGTTTATTAAATATATCCGTGCGAAATCTTAAGACGTCGTTAATGTCCTGAGTTAAATCAATTAACAAATACCCGTAAGGCATTTGAGTTATCTCTTTATATATTCTCACAAGTTCTAAACTATTTTCTGGGTAAATTTGTCGGGCCAGATGAGTAAATTGGTTTTTATCTCGGGGGTTTTTAAATACAACAAGATATTTACAATTGAGCGATATGTCACGACTGAATTTTCCTTGATGAAATACGTTTTGTGTCACAAGAATTACTGAGAAATTACGATGATGAGACCCCTTAGTGAAGAGTTCACAAACTTGTTTACTAAACGCATTTAACATCATGTCATCAATAACAATCAACGTTGGCTCGTTTACATGATTTACAAACTCCTCCGGTATAGTATTTAAATATTCAATGTTTTGTAGTTTGATATCCGTAGGCAGTGCACCGTGTTCTGCATTACACCATATAATTTTTTTAATTTGCGGTTGTATAAAAACTTGGTTAGTATTAAGAAGATTTTTTATAAATGTTGTTTTCCCACATCCTGAAGGCCCCGCAACCATCATTGTAAATGGTTGATTAAACTTGATCATTCTTGCTTTGTATATAAACCGGTTATTCAACCTCAGGTATTTATACATTCCGTACAATGAGCAGAAGACAGATAATCAACGAACTGCATAAACCAGTTAGAAAAAATTTTAAACGCCGACATGTCACTACCAAAGGTATAGATGATTTGTGGCAGGCAGACTTGGTCGAAATGGGTTCTTACTCATCAGAAAACCAAGGTTTTCGTTTTCTACTTACTGTGATTGATACATTTTCAAAGTATGCATGGGCAGAGCCGGATTAAAGATGTGGAGGCCACTAGGCGGAACTTGTGGTGCGGGCCCCTTCCCAAAAAAAATTTGAAACCATTAACCTTGGCAGTAGAAAGCGAACTACATTTTAATGGTTTCAAATTAAATTTCTATACATTCGCTAGTACCTTCTCCAGTAGTAACACATTGGATTTGCGTAATAAAAAGAACTGTGGTGTAAACCTGGAGAGAGACGTCATCTACAGGAAGTTCGGAAACCTGCACTTGAACATTGCCAAGGTCACCCTGACTTGGCACGCTGCTACATTAACCTAGGGTATCACCCCAGTGGAGACAATATGAGTTTTGGACAATTAGATCCCCCGTCGACCGAGCAGGTTATGTTATGTTTGGTGGTATTTTTATTAACTCCTGAGCCGAGATCATTCTGATCGGATAAACAAACTAGGGATATTTCAAGAGCACTCTGTCGGATGGAACGCTTTAAGCAAACCTGTTGGTTTTCTGTCTAGAAAGTAAAACAGGAAAAATGAAACAAGGTGAAAAGAAAATGATGATCTGAAACTCTGAACCTATTTATTATTTTAAATTGAAGAGTTCTGCTACCAGGGCAAAGTATCTTTATGTTATAGTACTCTGGCAATGAAACTACTACACGAGTTTTCCAAAGAGATCCTCTTGGATACGCACTCTACGCGTACGACAATGGGAAGGAAACTATGTATACAAAAAAAGCTCCTGCATCTGTAGTCTGGCAGTCATCAGCGACATTCTCTAGTTTTTGAAGTTACTCCAAACCACTGTATAAACAGAACTCTCACTTAAATTTTGTGTGTCAAATAATAGAAAACTTGGAGAAGTCTAATTCTGATTGAATTGTTGAAATTTCACACAGCTATTCACTACAACAGAACAAAAGATTTTGTTTCTTATTTGTTTAGACAAGCGAGACTCGCTGAACTACTTCTGGTCGTCGTTGCGCTATAGAAGGTATCTAATGAAGGTTAGAACAGAAATTCGCGCGACACATACTTATTGCAACCACCCAACGAGGGAAAAGGCATGGCCCGATGGGCTCTATGGACAGGGGGAGGAAAAGTACAACACAATGCGGATAACTACACTAGTATTCCTTCAGAAGCAGCCGAATCGGTTTTACAACTTAATCTAGGTTTACACTAATATTCTTTCATCGCGAGTAACTTTCTTGTCTTTACACGGACATATCTGTGTGCGTGTCGATAATTATACTTGCTACCCCGGGTAAGAAAGAGTTAACAGAAGCACATCGTGTATGGGTTAAGTTTTCACGCCGAAATTATCTGGTGAACATGACAATACACTATCCTCGTGTCCTTTCTATACCGCTCTCGTGAAAAACCGGTTCTGCTGCTTCTGAAGAATAAGTGTAGATTAGGCCAATGACGGTATCTACACTGGGATTCTTTCAACTGTTACCGAGCCAATTGTACAACATAATCTAGGTCTACACTGGTATTCCTTTATCACGAGTAACTTTCTCTCACGGAGATATCTATGGGTGAGCCTATAATTAGTGAACATCAGAGCGCGTAAACAGAAATACATTATGTACATTATGTATTAAGTTTTCACTCCAAAAATTTCTGCTGAAGATGTTACTACACTTCCCTCTTGCTCTTTCTATACCTCTCTCCTATAAAACCGGTTCGGTAACAGTTGAAGGAGTAGTGTAGATACCCTCAATGCGATGATGATAAAATTATGTATAATATGTAATACTGCATCGGTAATCAGCCCGAAGCACCGAATTAAAATGTTTAGGGGGCAGAAATATAGGAAGGGCTCAATGGCTCACATGCACTTTTTCCCCTCGATTCTTACGAAACATCTTTGTGAATTTACAGTCCGGTCGTCAAATGACGAAAAGTTCGTTGTTTAACATTATTCATTATTCATTATTCTACGATCTGATCGTACCGTACACTATGTCGACGTCATTTATAAATTCGCATCCCCTAATTGGCTGAAATCGCAACTTCTTGCCAAGCTTCTTGCATAGTTTGAAATAGCTCGAGTTGTAAATATGTTTGGAAGTAAAAATTTCTATCATCATTTTCAATAGAAAAATAATCTATCTCCGGCTCCATCTGAACGGTAAAGTCGGTGTCTTATGTGGTGGACTGCAGAAAAGATTTTTGTGTGTGGTGCGGGCCCCTTTGTGGTGCGGGCCCCTAGGCGAGCGCCTATGTTGCCTATGCTTAGATCCGGCCCTGCATGGGCCTTACCGCTTAAAAGTAAAAAGGCCCCAGAAGTTGTTAAAGCAATGCAGTCTATTCTTAATACAGGACGTATACCACACCATTTACAAACTGACGATGGAAAGGAATTTTTTAATAAACCATTTCAGCAACTGATGAAAAATTATGAAATAAACCATTATTCCAGCTACAGTAATTTAAAAGCCTCAATTGTAGAGAGATTTAACAGAACTTTAACAGATTAGCATGTTGGCCAAGTTAACAGACCACTACAAACAACAAAACATCGTACGATTAAGATGAGACCTGTAGATGTTGCACCACGTAACGAAAAACGTTTATTATTAACAGCGTACAAATATCTTAAAATAAAATCAAAGCCGAAATATAAAGTGGGTGATTTTGTGCGTATAAGTAAACATAAGCATGTATTTGAAAAGGGATATGCACCTAACTGGTCAACTGAAATATTTAAAGTTAAAGAAGTTAAGCCTGTTTACCCCACAACCTATATTCTCGAAGACTACCAAGGAAATATAATTCAAGGCAAATTTTATGAACTCGAAATAACTTCAGTGAAACACCCTGACGTTTATTTAGTAGAAAGGATTATAAAAACACGCGGAAGTAAGGTTTTAGTCAAGTGGCTTGGTTTTTCTGCAAAACATAACACATGGATTAATATAAAAGACGTAATATAAACGATTATGGTATTCAGTCAAAATGATGAAATTCAATAGTTTCATATTTAAAATAGAATTTCGCAATTAAGTGTAATTATAACTCCCATTTCAAGCAATAAAATATATGCAATCGAAATAGGTAACACAGTATCTTCTTTTCTTAATATTTCCTTAATTATCACGTCATTCCTCACTTTCAATAAGCGAAGCGATTTGTTAACAAACAGCAGGTGCCCGCATACGTCGACTCCATGAGGAGCGCGCGCAAAATAATCGTTTTTAGGCAAATTTTATTAGCTGGCACTGACCCTTGTTAACAAATTACTGACCTAGGGCTCTGAACCTGATTTATAAGAAGCCACTGACTTGTTTACTGACCTCGGACTTTGGCCAACTGCGCGCGACTTCTGTTACAAGTTTCAAGGCCGTGACCTTGAGAGAGCTTTCAAGGTCATGACCTAGTTCCCTGGCCAAGGTGCCTATTTACCTACTAGCCTCCATAGACCCCAAGAGCTTTGATTCCTTTTTTTCTTATATGTGCGAACAATAACTGAAACAAGCAATTGTTTGTGTAAATAAACCGTCAAGTTATGAAGTTATGTAAACTATGAAGTTATATCTAATTATGAATGAATACGCGGCAGGGTGACACTAAGCTCCTTGTCGATTGAATACCCCACGATGCCCCATTTAGAATACCCCACTTTGCCCCTACCCACATTGCTAGATAAAATATTAACAACTACATATTACCTTTGGTTTTATTTAAATTTTTTATTTCGTATTCGTAGCCGGAATAGTTTACAGTAAAATGTAGCACACAATCATAAACAGGACATTACTAGCACATGCATTAACTATGACACGAATAACAACAATTTTTTTAACAAATACGTAATATTATTACTTTTGTTGCGAGCGCTAAAACCTATGTCGCGAATCTTTGTAACATTAGCGAAGGTCATACTACGACTTAATACTAAACCCAGTGCGTCGTTTAAATTTTCGTACTACTGTTTATTCACATCAATTTGGTACTACACCGCTATGCCCCGCTACCCCACTATGCCCCCCTATCCCCTAATTCGTTTGTTATTTTCCAGTTTTTTTTAATTAAAGCCGTCGATACCTTTACTTTTATCCCTCGCGGAGCACATTAGCTTTGACACCCTATACCGCTTCTACACGTTCAACTTTTTCATCCAATTTTTCGATATTCGACCTATCAGATTTCTGGACTTGAACGAAATCGGTGTCTACATACGCGTTCAACTTTTAAGTACAGTGTTAAAAATGAGTTTATCCAAGTCGGAAGAAAAATCGCAGTCGCCGCTGCGCGTTGTGGTGTTATTCTCCAAAATTCTGAAACTGATGAAAGTGCAAAAACAAAACGAAAATGGATCGAGGAATGGAGGAAAAATTAAGAAAAGCGAAATTCCTTCCATTTTTTACAACATGACAAGGTTAACCGATAAGAAATCGTATACAAACCCACTTTTAAAAAGGTTGAAGGAAAAACCAAGACTGGAAGGAAAATTTTCGGCCAACTATTAGTTGCCTTCAATTTTCGAATCACGACGAGTCTCTTTTTAACTCTACATGCAACTCTCTTTGCAACTCTACATAGTCAAAAATTTCTGCCACTAGTATTTAACGGTTATTTAGCTCTAGTAGAACCTACATACGGAGCGGCAGAAATTTTTTTCAATTTTAACCCCCTTTTTACCCCCCAAAACCCCTAACTCGAAATGGGTCCACTTCCCGCAAAAATGTCATATTATAAAAAATGCTTAAAATTACTTCAAAAGCTTATATACCAAACGGCAGAAGGTTGGGACGACACGATTTTTTCAAGTGCCAGCTCCCCTACTATTAGGTCCTATTGAAAGTGGTAGATGAAGAAGTAGATCCAATGAGAAGTTGCATCAATAATAAGCCATCTACATACATCAAAATTAAGTTAAGGTATGTGGCCATGCGGGGAATGGACGAGACAAGGAAACAAAAAAACTAGTTTTTGTGGATATACTAGACTAGTTCGAAAATCTTCCGTTAACAGCGCGTCAACGCATTGATGGGGATCACTGTATCGCGCCCGGCAACGCTTCAACATCGCCATCGCGTTAAATGTCTAAGTTTAAGATTAATTAATGAGGAAAAGATTTTGTTAAGTTGATTGTCTTAAAAATTATACGAAAGGGTTCCATAATATCCTTAACGTATTAATCATCTTCAGGAACTTGCCATTTTCTCCACAAAAAAAATCTTTTTTCCAAAAAAAATCTTCAATCAAATAAACAAAACACTTAAATTCAAACTAATAAATCGAGTACCTTGAAACAGAAGTTCCATACACCAAACTTCCGTCTACCAAAAAAATAACAAGTTCAATTGTCTTAAGCACGTTGAACCACTTCCATTCTTGAAAGATATAAACTCCGCATGTAGACTTCTTAGAAATAATCTTTGTATTTACATTCGTAACAAAAGTATATAGAAAGCCATTGAAGTCCTCATTTTTCTCCTGTGAATGGCAGCAAATATACCAGGATAACGCTGAAAAGCAAACGTTCTTTAGCAGAAAACCCGTGGCAAGGACCTAAATTGTAACAACGCAACACAAAAAAAAATTGAAATATTTACAGATATTTTGTATTGTACATATATATTTTTAAGAGTATCCTTATATGCGAAAGGTTAACGTACTCAAATCAAATTCTGAACACGAACGCAAACAGGCTGAATGATTTGATAAGGATCTATGAGAAGTGGATTTCATCTTTTCCCTGTTACTGTTGTTGTTGAGAAGGATAAAAAGCACGCACATAATGTATAATTTTTTTCTTTTAAATTTTGGAATTTTCACTGAGTGAAATGAAATAGAACTCTGGGTTTATTGTCCACATTTATTAAATTAAGGGTAGTTACCATATTCTCGTCAGGGTAGTAAATTTTCTTGTGGGATACACTCCCAGTCTATATATCAAGAGTCTAATAAAGGTATACAAGCAATCAATCTTGCCTCGTGTATCACTTAAAAGTCGAACTTCCACAATGAAAAAATCCTTCGTCTTTTGGGGCATGATACCATCTGCGTACTTTTCTTGGGAGTGAAGCAAAAGACGCCCGCTCGGTTTTTATATGGCCACAAAAAGACTTCCAGACTAAAAAACTGAAAGGAAAGCAAGCGGAAAGTGGTCAGGATTATTTCTACATCATTTGACAAAGATGAAGAAGGAGGAAGAAATATCCTTTTGACAAGTGGTGATATAGTAGCAAATTGCCGAATTCGACTTTGATTAGATGCGAGGAGTATGGGAATTTATTTAAAGGATGACTTTAAAAGTAGCTTCTTGGCATGCGAGATTTTACTGGAATTAAGATTTACAGAATATAACTGTAGATGGTTATTTTTAGACACGATTTTCAAGTAAAGGCAATAAACAGCCATAAAAAGAGAAAAAGGTTAAAGCGACACGCAGCAAAAATAATAATGACAGTTTAAGGTCATCAGAGTCCCCTAGAAATAAGAATTCTGTTCCTAACGGCCCGTCAAGTTCATCGACCCACTGTTCATACCCATCAACTCTTATGACGTCGAATCCTGCTTCGTCATCTGCTGCTCTCAACGCACCAGCACCAGAGGCGCCGCCGCTTGCTGCGATCACAAATCAGTCTACTGCGATCACAAATCAGTCTACTATCAACAATGAAGCTCCAGCCTTAATCATTCCTCCCGATAACATCAGTTGGACTGTCGCACAGTGGGCTAGATAAGGAAAAAAGTGGACAAAAATATAATGAGTTGTCCCGTACATTCGAAATTTAGGTTTCAGCGGTTTTTCACATCGCTGATCACGAATCCGTAACAGTTTAGCCGCTAGGGCGTTTTGAAGTTTTTTTTGTTAGAGTTTTACATATCACCCTGTATTTGTGTAACCGTATAACCTATTTTCATGAATAAGGTAAAAGTGGCGGTTCCACCTTACCAACTTTCAGAGTTATGAGTTGTCAAAATCAAAATTTTGGTTTTTTTAACTAAAATTTCAACTTCAACTGCCTTTTTCTCCAAAAAATACATAGTTAACCTATACTTTTTTTCCAAAATTGGAAAGCTTGAAGTATTTCCTATGAATAATGTCCGGATAATTTTAATGCTACGGCTTTTACTTTTGAAGTTATAAGCAATTTTGAAGTTAAAATTGGCCTTATTTGGTACTTTTTTAGTACGTTTTCACCAATTTTAACATCGTATAAAATATGAATTGGCAAGTCTTGGCACCCAAATCTTTCGAATTCTCATTGCATAAAGTATTTCCTACGAAACCACCTTAAAACTATCCCGGGGGTTAGTGGGAGATAAACTATTTTTACAGTTTAAGGTCAATGAAGTTTTTAAAAAAAAATTTTTTTTCGTGGTTTTTGACCGTTCTTTTATATTAGCATGGAATATTATTTAATAACGGCAAAACACATAGAAATATTCTACATACCTTCAATATCACCCTCCATTGAACGGAATTAATATTACAGACTTAAATACAAACTTATTGGTAATTTAGTTAAGAAATGTTTTTCGCGGCGAAGACACGCAAATGCAGATATGTCGAAAATACCTAACTTCGGAATGCCTTGGAGCCGCAGGGTTTAAAGCTACTCGCCCCATCTTTCGGTAAAACATGAAGGGGATCCTCCTCTTTAAGATAGTTCCTAGAAAAGGGCATTTAACCACAATTTTTTTTTGAATTTTGTCCACTTTTTTTAGAATCCAGCACACAGTGGTCGTGTCGTGAAGAAGAAAAAAAAGAACCGCAACTCAAAAAGAATTTTTGGTTGCGATAATTCCTCCGATTTATGTGCTATCGTATCCCACAAATGGTTCCATGTTTCCAGACTAGATGTTAAAACGACTGAAGACGACGTTAAAAAATTTGTTTCCTCAAAATTTAGCATACCGGATATGGATATATTATGCAAACGCTTAACCAAAAAGGATGCGGAAATTAAGGAGCTCACATTTGTTTCTTTTAGGCTTGGTATCCCAACAATGCAGTGGCGGACTAAGCCCGTCAGAGGCCCGGGGCGGTAAAGCTGAATGAGGCCCTCAGTCTAAGAAGTCGATGTAATTTTAGAAGCCTTTTATTCAGTTGCCATTTGTATGGACAAGTGTGTGTATATGTTTATTTCCCAGTAGGAAAAGCATTTAATTACCCATCGATTCCGAAAGTCGTACTAAAGGCAAGTGTTCACTATAGAGTTTTTTTCGGTAGAATGTAGAGCGTAGAGTGTAGAGCTCTACCTGTAGTAAGTACTCTACAGCGCTTCTCTACCACTCCACCGCCCGTAGAGTTGATCTAGAGAAATTTTGAGTAGAGATCTACCACGAGCTCTACAGACTGAGTACACTGCAGATGCGTTTTTCTCTACTGTAGAGTCGTATGGTAGAGCGCGCAACTGCGGCCATCAACTTTTGAATCTCATTTCATTTCTCAGTTATTCAGAGATGCGTACGTACATATATTGTGTAAAAAATTTAAAGGAAATTAATAGAAATCAAAAAAATAATAAAATGAGTTTTCCCCAAAAGAAGGGAAAAGAAGGAAAGGAAATGTTGAGAGCGAGATTGGATTGCGAAAAGAAAACAAAACGCTGGAATGTACCGAGAATTAAGGAATGAGCGGAAGAAGATACATCTTCATACCAAAATTTTCTGCGTATGTCGTATTCGAATTTCGTTGTTATTTAACACGCCGATGCAGTTCCGCGGCTGGCATATGTGCTGGGTGTGCAACTGCACAGGGTCCCGCGTGTTTGGGGCACCGCGAGCGAAGCGAGCAAAACATTTTTTTGGCAATAAAAATCATTTGAATTCTTTATTTGCATTTTTACTTCAATGAATGGGTCATACAAATCAGCATATGGGTTATATCATACGAACTCGCATCACACTAAATATTACATGGGGCCCCTTTTCCATAATTCTGTCGCGGGGACGGGTCTTTATGACAGAAAATTTTTTTTGGAGACTCTGGGGCCCCTTTTGCACAGGGCCCCCAATTGTCTGGCCGCGGCACTGCGCCTATGTACAACAATTCGAAGCGCAGTCGAAACAGAAATAAGAACGAATACTGTAGAGAGAAAAACTCTATCAAACATGCTTGTTAGAGCGTAGAGCAGATGTAGAGCTCTACCAAACACAAAAAAATTGCGTATACACTTTATAGTGTAGAGTGCAGAGCGCGTAGAGTGGGTGTAGAGAGCATGTGTAGAGCTCTAGACAGTGTATACACTTCTCTACGCATCTCTACGCGAGAGTTTTCTCTAGCTCTACGCAAAAAACTCTATAGTGGACACTAGGCTTAAGTTTACAAAAACTCCTCTTGCATGATGCAACCGAGATGAAAATGGTCAAGAAGTATTGAAGTATATGTAAGCGATGTAGAGGGTAACGATTCAGTAAAGACCCATTTTAATAATTACATGCTGTACTTATTTGTGTCTACGGGAACATTGTACGCGACCTCCGACTCCAAAGTACCACTTAGGTAGGCACTGCCCTTATTTTAAAAGCCTTGTTTAGGATTTGATCAAGGGAACTTGTAGACATTTGGAGGCCCCAGGAACCAGAGGCCCGGGGCGGACCGCCCCCTCCAACCCCCCCCCCCCCCTTAGTCCGCCACTGCAACAATGGACGCAAATAAACTTTTAAATGCTTCATCGGGGGCTAGAGGTGTCGCAATTAAACCCTTAATTTTTGATTTAAAAAACTGGGCGCTCGCCCCAAACATACCAACATCATAAATAATCGCCTTGGTGCTTTAAGGCCCGTCCTCACTACGCGGACTTTAGATCCCACGCGCTTTTGGTCGTACGCCCAGCCAAAAGCGCGCGTGATCTTTTAATTTTCTGAATCATGAGAGAAAAAATCAATTCTCATTTGAAACGGCGTACGCGCTTTTGAAAAGCTCATAGTGTGTGGACGCACAATGTACCTTTTTAAGCACAGCCTTTTGTCCGCGTTGTTTGGCCGCACGGCCTTTACCATGGACAAAGTCGTAAAAAAGTCGTAAAAAAGTCATAAAACTCTATATGAAAAAAAAGGCAAAAGCGCGTACGACCCAAGACCGCGTAGTGTGGTCCCACCATTACGCTACGATCGGAAACTCTCAATTTATTACCAGAACACTCGAGGCTTACGCACAAAGCTTAATAATTTTTATTTATCAACGCTAGAAAATGATTTTTATATTATTGTTTTGACAGAGACATGGCTCAACGATAAAATTTTGTCTTCAGAACTTTTTAATAGCAACTATATTGTCTTTAGGAAAGATCGTTGCGAGTTTTCAACTAGCCTTATAAGAGGTGGTGGTGGTGTATTAATTGCAGTTCATCAATCTTTATCATCTAATCTTGTGCATTTACTTCATGAGGATGGTACTTTCTCTTACTAAACCTCAGAAATGCAAGAAATGACGCCCATAAAAAATATAAATGTCTGAACTCTGACTTAAACTTGCAAAAATTTAAACAACTTAGGCGTGAATATGAGTTTCTTCACAGATTCTTATACCGGCAATATTTATGGTCAATTGAAAGTGATCTTAAACACAACTCTCGTAGCTTCTGGAGCTACATTAATAATAAAAGGTCCTACTCATCTCTACCTGATATTATGTGCCTGGTGAATAAATGTTCCACTGATGCGGAATCGACTTGTAACTTATTCGCGGAGTTTTTTGAATCGGAAACTGTCTCTCCCCTGAGCGATTATTGTTCCAATATTGAATCTATTGTAAATATAGGGCAACTGTCGTTCAACACTGTTGAGGTTTTGACAGCTTTAAATACCTTGGAGGTGAATAAAAAAGCAGGTCCTGATAAGATCCCCCCCTGATCCTCAGAAATTGCTCCAACAGTCTCGCTAAACCTCTTTGTATTATTCTAAATTTCTCCCTTAATAGCGGTGAATTTTTGGAATCATGGAAAGAGGCATTTATTTGCCCAATATTTAAATCGGGCATTAAATCTTCTATTTCCAATTATCGAGGCATTATCAAATCTAATTGTATTCCTAAATTATATGATAATATGGTAAAAAACAAATTGTATAATCTGATAAAAAAATTTATTACTCCCGCTCAACACGGTTTTATGACCGGCCGTTCAACCGTCACAAACCTTGTTTATTTTACGCACTTCATCTCTAACTCGTTGGAGTGTGGTACTCAAATAGATGTTATCAGTCTAGATATTGTGAAAGCTTTTGATAGAATTGCACACAGCTTATTAATTCACAAACTCAGAGCTCTTGGCTTTCACTCGTCTTTACTTAACTGGATTCAATCTTTTATAAATAACAGAAAAATCTGCGTAAAAGTAAATGGATCAATCTCACGTACGTTCATAGCAAGATCCGGGGTACCTCAAGGCAGTCATCTCGGGCCACTGTTGTTCATTCTCTTTATCAATGACATCGTTAGCAGCATCTCCTCTTCAAAATGCTTACTGTATGCGGATGATTTGAAGCTATTTCGTGAGGTTGTTAATGCTGTAGACTGTTTATGTATGCAACGAGATTTGAACGCCCTAACCAACTGGTGCAGCTCCAACCATCTTGAGTTGAGTATTAATAAAAGTAACTGCTTTACTTTTAGCCGTGGTCATAACCCTGTGATGTTCCCTTATTCACTGAATAACCTAAGCCTAGTTCGAATTACTGAACTGAATGACCTTGGGGTTGTGTTCGATTCGAAATTACCTTTCAATTCTCACATCGATTATATTATCTCAAAAGCTTTTAGGATGCTCGGTTTTGTTATGAAGCACTCCAAAGATTTTTACGACCCTTATACTATTAAAAGTTTGTACGTGTCATTGGTAAGGTCTCACCTTGAATATGCCTCTGTTATTTGGGCTCCTCAGAATGAAGTTCACATCAAGAGGATTGAGTCGGTGCAAAAATCCTTTTTTAGATATGCGCTTCGTAAATTTAGATGGGAGTGCAGCTTACCCAAATACGACGTTAGATGCAAATTGCTGGGCTTGAAATTCTTATCACATAGGAGGAATATTGCAGCGGTAATGCTAGCTCGGGATGTGTTAATGAGCCACATCAACTCTCCGGATTTGCTTTCTCTTTTTTATGTATACGCCCCTGCAAGAAACATACGTACCAGGAATATTTTAAAAATGCCGTCACACCGTGCAGCTTATGGTTCACACGAGCCTATTTCCATTTCAACGAAGCTATTTAATATCGCGAGCTCTCATGTAGATTTCACTTTGCCTTGTGATTCTTTTCGGAAATTAATTTCAGAACTTAATTTTTAGTAGTTTTAGTTTGATTAGTTTATTAAATTTTCCTCATATTTTTACTTTTTATATTATATTCTTTTTATATTTTATTGTTTTGAAAAACTTAGTTTTTGCGTTTAATGTTGTAGATCTGAAGAATGTTGCTTCTGTAGATCGAAATTGCAGGTTCCATTATGATTAGTATTTATTGTTATGTGCTACCATTTTGTAATTTGCAATGATAAATAAATAAATAAATTCTGGCCGAAGTTCTCCTGGGGGGGGAGCGAACGGCTAACAAAGACCTCGGAAGGTGGTGGCACCCGATTTGTCACTTCTGCCAAAACCCGAGAAGAGTCACTGCAGACGAACACCTAGCAGCTCTGTTAGCAAGTCCTAATCCCACCTCCCCGTGGTGCCCCCTGGGGTACTTCTTCGGAAGGAGCTAACGGGAGACGGTCGAATGGCGAGTTCTCTGCGCCACAAAACAGAGTTTTAAGTCGGTTGGGCTGAGGGTTAGCAACCCGCTCCCATAAAACACACAATTGCTACGAATCGGCAAACATTGCCTCGGAACCGGACGGACAACACGACGACGACCTTTGCTTTTCGAAACAGGACAAGATCGGATCATGGAATGTGAGAACTCTGCTTGCTGATGGACGGCTGGATGAAGTCCTCAACGAGATGAACCGCTATAAAATCAAGGTCATGGGACTCAGCGAGACCAGATGGACCGATGCGTGGGAACATATCTACCCAAACGGTGAGTCCTTCTTATATTCTGGGAGAAACGAAACTGAAAACCGTAGGAATGGCGTTGGGGTGATACTCACCAAGGAAGCCAGGTCCAGCCTCATTAGCTGGTCACCAGTTTCTGAGAGGATTATTACCGTGCGCCTACGTACCAGGCTAAGAAGTACTACGATAGTCCAATGCTGCGCTCCGACTGAAGACGCAGAAGATGACATCAAAGACGAGTTCTACATGCGACTGAATGAGGTTTTTCGCTCTATTCCAAGGGGAGACATCATTGTTTTGATGGGTGACTTAAACGCACAGATCGGCCCCAACAACACCGGCCTTGAAAACACTATTGGAAATCAAGGCCTAAGTAAAGACACCAATCACAATGGTGAACTTTTTGTTGACTTTTGTAGTTCCCATCAACTCATGGTAGGTGGAACTTACTTTTGTCACAAGAAGATACACAAGGAGACCTGGGTATCGCCCGATGGTAGAACGAGAAATCAGATAGATCACGTGGCCGTCAGTCGCAGATGGCGAACTATTCTGGAGGATGTCAGGAGCTTTAGGGGAGCAGACACTGGAAGTGACTGAAATGGGGTGTTGGTATAATTAAATATCCTGCTGGCCAAACTCCATCTCATTGCAATATGCTATGCGCGTATTGCCAATAATATTTTCATTAATATATATTTAGATAAAGTTCAAGTTTTTATTTTATATCGTTATTTTATTTTTAATATACAAACTTTAATAGTTTCGTATTCGAAAGAATTAAAATTACATAATCTTTTTATATAACCGTTATAATCTTACATAGTCGAAGTTCCAAATCGAATGAACTTCTAACTAACACTATTACAATATTTCAAAATTATTTTATTGAACAATATTTGTGTGTCTATGTTTTTTAAATTTCGTTTCTGTGTACAGTGTATACATACGTGATATGTCAAGCTAAATTCTCCAAGTGTATTTCCTAGTAGTAGTGAGAATCCAAACTATGACGTATTCAAAAACACTCTATTAAAAATTAACGAGTACAGAAACTGAGTAACTACCTGAATAAAACTTACTACAAAAAAAACGTATATACATGATAAGTAGCGACTGCTACATAACTCCCCCTTCAGCGAGAGCGTCCATGCCTGTATTACGATAATTTCTCAAATAAAAACCACCATCGAGAAACGAAAAAGAAAAAAAAATTTTATAATCGAAATGAAACTTTTTTCTTTGAACTTCTAGTTACTGGTTTTTCAGTGTCTTCCCTCTTTTCAATAAAAGCGGGTTTTAATCTGTCAATTGATACCACCGTTACCCTTCCGTTGACATTAATAGTGAAAACTTTCTTATCTCTCTTCATAACTTGAAAAGGACCTTCATACGGATTCTGCAAGGATGCCCTCTTTCTGTCGATCCTTAGGAAAACAAATTCGCAATCCTGTAATCCTTTTGGGATATAGAAACTTCTTCTTTGATCTCTAGAGTCCGTTGGAACAATATTCCGCATGTGCCCTCGCAACTGCGTCACTAGGTCTGCTGGATCTGATACGTGGTGCGGGTCCCTCACAAAGAATTCCCCTGGAATACGTAGTGTTTGCCCATAAACCAATTCAGCCGGACTGCAATTAAGATCCTCCTTAACCGTTGTTCTTAAACCAAGTAATATAGCGGGAATGTGCAACAACCAATTTGGATTACTCATCTTAGCTCTAAGTGATGCTTTTAACTGCCTGTGGAGTCTCTCCACCATGCCGCCGTTTGATTGTGGATGATACGCTGGTGTTCGAATCCTATGCATTCCTAAAAGTTTAGAAAATTCTTCAAATAGTCTTCCTTCAAACTGACCTCCTTGGTCCGTTGTAACTGATAATGGAATTCCAAATCTCGGAAAATATTGCTCATATAATGTCTTAACAACTATGCTGGCTGTCATACTCTTCAGTGGGTATACCTCCGGCCATCTGGTGAATCGGTCCACGACCGTTAGCAAATATATGAATCCCTCTGCCGGCTGTAACGGACCTACCAGATCTACATGGATGTGTTCAAACCTTCCCACTGGTATCTGAAACTTTTGTGTTGGAGATTTTGTATGCCTGTGGATTTTTGCCTTCTAACATGCTATACAGGACTTCGCCCATAAATTAATATCAGTATTCATCCTCGGCCAAAAATATCTTCTTGCAATTAATCTCCTAGTACCTCTTATTCCCGGATGTGACAAGTTATGGATTCTGTCAAACATGTTTCTTCGTAATATTTTTGGTACGAATGGACGATCTTTATTCGTGGAACACTCTAACCAGATTTTACTTTCCGACAAAGGTACATCTGTTTCCATTAAAATAAATTTCGAATTCTTGCTTGGATTTTCAACCAAATGCTTCAACTCTATATCGTCCTTTTGTGCTTCAGCGATAATGTTTAAATCTATTTCGGTTTCGTTTACCGCGTCACAATTGTTATTCTCCATAGTTACTCGCGATAAAGTATCTGCTACGACATTAGATTCTCCCTTGATGCATCTTATATCAGAGGTGAATTGGGTAACGTAATCCAAATGTCTTGGTTGTCTTGGACTCCTCTCCGCTTTAGTCCAAATTGCAGATGTTAAAGGTTTGTGGTCCGTGAATACTGTAAACTCACGACCTTCCAAAAAATGTCGAAAATGTTTAATACTTGAATACATGGCCAATAGCTCCCTGTCAAAAGTAGAATACTTCATTTCTGCTCTGCTTAACTTCTTGGAGTAAAATGCTAAAGGTTCATTCTCGTCGTTGTTAACTTGTTCTAACATCGCTCCAATCGCCACGTTTGATGCATCAACAGTCAACTTCAAAATAGGATTTTCCGCTGGATGCACTAATAAAGTTGCTGAAATAAATGCCTTTTTTACCTTTATGAACGCGTCTTCGCATTCTTCAGTCCATTCAAAAATTTTTAAATTCTTAGGTTTCTTGAGCTCCCTAACTAAATGCATATGAATGGGGCTTAACAATTCTGCTAGTCGTGGAATGAATCTATGGAAGTAATTTACCATTCCGATGAATTGTTGCATCTGTTTAATTGAAGCTGGTGAAGGAAAATTTTGAATGAATTTAATTCTGTTCTCAGATGGAAGAATCCCGTCCTTCGTAATCTTGTGACTTAAAAATTCAATAGTATTTACACCGAAAAGACATTTCCCTGGATTAATATTTATCCCGTATTCTTCTAAACGTGCAAAAACTTGCTCCAAATGTTTCTTGTGTTCCTCCTCATTTTTGCTTGCAACCAAAATATCGTCAATGTAGACAAAAACAAATTCCAAACTAATTAGAACTCTATCCATAAATCGTTGGAATGTTTGAGCAGCATTTCTAAGTCCAAAGGGCATTCGAGTAAATTCGAATAAACCGAAAGGTGTAGTTATCGCTGTCTTAAAGATATCCTCTTCTGCCATAGGTATGTGATGATAAGCTCTCACTAAGTCAATCTTCGAAAATATGGTACAACCATTCAAATTCAACGTGAAATTTTGAATGTGAGGAATCGGGTATCTGTCTGGAATTGTTATTGAGTTTAGTCTCCGGTAATCTCCGCATGGTCGCCAGTCTGTAGAATCCTTTTTTGGAACCATGTGCAGTGCTGATGAGACTGATGATGACGATGTTCTGCATAAACCTAATTTTACCATGTGCTCGAACTCTAATTTGGCTATTTTAAATTTATTCGTGTCGAGTCTCCTAGGTCTTGAAAATGGTAATTGACCTTTAGTGGTGATAGTATGCACTACATTATGTTGAACAGGTACATCATAGCGTGGAGGCTGAGTTAGTGAGGGAAATCTAGATAAAACTTTATTGTATTCACTATCAAAGGAACAATGCCTGGGTGAAGGAGAATTTGTTTTAATAATGATTCCATTAACACTTAACTCTGTGTTACCATCTATCACCCGTTTATTTCTAAGATCAACGAGCAAATTAAATCTTGAAAGAAAGTCTGCGCCAATAATAGGTTTGTCGACGCTTGCAATAATGAACGGAAACGTTAAATCTCGTCTTAATCCAAAGTCCAATCTAAGAAGCTTTGTTCCGTAGGTATGGATAATTGATCCGTTAGCTGCAGAAAGAATTAATTGTGGATTTCTCTTACATTTTCCATAAAATGCATTCGGTATGACTGATAAATCAGCTCCAGTATCAACTAAAAATTTAAACTTATTCTCTTTATCAAAAATAAATAATCGATTAGATTTTTTTGGGGTATTATATTTAAAACATGCTGAAGGGATATTTAGTTTTTTTGGTTATTAAATTTGCATGGTTTAACACATCTTTTCGCTTTGTCGCCGAATTTAAAATGGAACCAGCAAAATGGTTTATTATTATTATTATTATTATGTGAATCACGGCTTCTACTTCTAGACCTTGACCTATGTTGAAATTCATTACCTCTATTAATTGTAAGTTTCTTAATTAAATCCGTTAAATTTTCGATTTTATTTTCCAAATAATCAATCTTTTTAGTAAAATCTATGCTACTTACATTGCAACCTAACTGGTTTATAAAAGGATTTGAAGCACAATCACTGATGGATGAAACATATTGTAATCTTGAAACTTCAAAAATTTTATCCGCTAACATTAGAAGATCTTGGATGCTTTGTTTTCCAGAAGACATCAATGCGATATTAATACTGGGTGGTAATTTTCGCATCCAAAGCTTTCTAATCAAGTCCTTTCCTAAATTTGATGAAGTTCCGGCAAGTATCTCCATTGATCTATAAAATTCTGATGGTTTCCTATCTCCCATCTCAGAATTGCATAATAGTTGTTCCAATTTTCTTTCTTCAGATTCGGTAAAACGTTGAATTAATGTTGTTTTTAAAGCTTCATATTTGTTCTCTTGCGGTGGGTTTTGAATGCAATCCAATACATTCATTATGATATCTAGAGGAAGAGCTTGGATGACATGTTCGTATTTAGTCTCATCCAATCTAATTCCTTTAGAGTTAAATTGGCTCTCTGTTAAAATAAACCATGCCTCTGGGCACGGGGACCAGAAAGTTGGTAGCTTTACAGCAGATGCACTGATACTTTCACCATTCCTATTCAATCCTTCATTTTCACCACCTTGGACACTCATATTAAACACAATTTATTAACACTCACGTAAAAAGAAGTTCAATAAAATTTCGACTTTATTTTAACTTCGCGATACTATATACGACAACCGTGGACGTTCGCGCTAAGAGTCGAATAGTAGTCAAATTTAAATAAATTGTACCGAAATTTTATTCACGTTTAACTTTCTGAAAAATGAAAAATATTCACCTTATGCGGAAAGAAAAATAAGTTGGATTGTCACCAATATTCAATTATGTAAATGTAATGTATGTGTATGTAATTCTGAACAATTTATATTTTAGAGAAAAAGAAAAATATATTTAATTGAAAAGAGTAATTAACTTCCCCTTCATTGTAAAATAAGTTTCTTCTTTTCCTTTAAATTCCTCTTCAAAATTTCTTTCTTCGTTTTTCTTCTCTTGTTTCTTCACAAATTTTCTACATTTTCTTCAGGGCTTCTTTTAAAATTACTTTTCTTCTCTTGAAAAAGGTTGTCTGCTCTTCTCAGCTCGGTGTCACCAAAATGTAATGGGGTGTTGGTATAATTAAATATCCTGCTGGCCAAACTCCATCTCATTGCAATATGCTATGCGCGTATTGCCAATAATATTTTCATTAATATATATTTAGATAAACTTTAAGATTTTATTTCATATCGTTATTTTATTTTTAATATACAAACTTTAATAGTTACGTATTCGAAAGAATTAAAATTACATAATCTTTTTATATAACCGTTATAATCTTACATAGTCGAAGTTCCAAATCGAATGAACTTCTAACTAACACTATTACAATATTTCAAAATTATTTTATTGAACAATATTTGTGTGTCTATGTTTTTTAAATTTCGTTTCTGTGTACAGTGTATACATACGTGATATGTCAAGCTAAATTCTCCAAGTGTATTTCCTAGTAGTAGTCAGAATCCAAACTATGACGTATTCAAAAACACTCTATTAAAAATTAGCGAGTACAGAAACTGAGTAACTACCTGAATAAAACTTACTACAAAAAAAACGTATATACATGATAAGTAGCGACTGCTACAGTGACCACCATTTGGTAGTAGCAACTATCCGCCTAAAAATCGCTGCAATCAGAAACGTCCAACGCGATGCCATAAACCGTAGACGGTTTAACGTAGACCTTCTGCGTGAGAGCACCAAAAAGCGAGAATTTGCTGGCAAACTGCAAGAAATCTTAAACCAGCCAACCGTTTCTGACGACACAAATATTGAAGAGCTGTGGAGCACAACAAAGGGCGCTATAATAACAGCAGCGGAAACAAGCATTGGTTATGTCCAAAGAAACCAGCAACACTGGATCTCGGACACAACCTGGCAAAAAATTGAACGCAGAAGGGCCCTCAAAAATAACGTGAACTCTACAAGCGAACCGGAAAAACGACAACAACTTGAACGGGAATACTCCCAATTGCACCGGGAGGTAAACAGGGGCGGTTTCAGAGGGGGGTAATTGGGTAATTACCCCCCCTAAGAATTTTCGTTCGCGTATTTATTTTTATTCTTAAAAATTACCACAATTTCAAACAAACAAGATAAGTTATGGTGAATCTAGTCGGCGATATATGACGGTGAATTTTTCCGAAACTGCTGGAGAGTCGTGGAAGGGATCGATACCCGAGACTCCCGCTAATATGGCACGCTTTGGCTGATTCCACACGAGCGTACACACGACACGACAAGAGTCGGCTGCAAAGTGGTTTATGAAGAAGAGGGTGAGAGAGGACGATGGGGAGGGCACACAAATTTGAATGATCTTTTCAGAAGATTTTTGGTCTGTGTTTGCTTGAATATCTGACCATTTTGTAAAAAAATCAAGAAGCGGTTCCAAAATGGCGCCCGATTTTTGCAATTGTGTTCCCCGACCCACCGACATGGGCATCAAATGGAAGGGCATGAGAGATAGAATACAATTAGTTGTTTCGCGTCATTCCAAATTCAAAATAGCGGATTACTTTTTTCCTCACAAACCCTCTCAGAATGGGTATCAAATGAAAGGGTATGACGATTGTAATGCAGTAATCTTGCTGACGTCATTTTGATTCTAATATGGCGGCCATCACAAAATGGCGAAAAACATATAATAGACTAAAAAGTAGGAAAGAAAATTTATGTAATATGTTTTATCAAATCAATATACATAAATATATGGGTTCATTTGCTTCCTTTGCCTATCTATACTATTATATAAAGAGAAAAGATTTGATTGTTTGTTTGTTCCGGATAAACTCAAAAACTACCGAACCGATTTTAAAAATTCTGTCGCCAATAGAAAGCTCTATTATCAGCGAGTAACATGGGGTATACTCGTATATGACCGAAATTCAAAATGGAAGCAGAAATATGGTTGAATTTGCCAATTTTATTCCGATTCCAATGAAAGTGGGTATCTAGAGGGTTTTAAGGTCGCAAATAACGTATTTGCAGTCAAAAATTATAAAATCAAGATGGTCGACGAATTTGCAAATTGTGTTCCGATTCCAATAAAAATCGGTATCTGAAATTTTTTAAGGTAACAAATAATGAATTTATGATCAGAAATTATAAATTCAAAATGGCCGTACCAAATGGCGGACGAATTTTGTTAGATTTGTTCCGATTCCAATTAAAGTGGATATCTAGGGGTTTATAACGTCGCAAATAACAAATTTTTGGTCAAAACTTATAAATTAAAAATGGCCGACGAATTTTCAAATTGTGTTCCGATCCCAATGAAAATCGGTGACTGGGGTTTCTTAAGGTAGCAAATAACGAATTTATAATCAAAACTTATAAATTCAAAATTGTCGGACCAATATACCGGACGAATTTTGCCAACTAAGTGTCATTTCCCGGTTAACTGTATGTAGGTTGTTCAAGAGTTGTAAAATCGGAAAATCTTGACATTCTAACTACAAATGGAAAATCATTGAACATAGTGTATCCTGAAGCTCTCTAAGCAATCGGTTCAGAATGGATCAACAAGGTTTTTTTGGTGAGATGGTAAGGAGAAGCGGAAATGTGGGATTTATATGGGTTCCAGCTAGTTGTATATAATTTAAGACAATCGTTTTGTATTTATGGAATAAAAAAATATTTAATTTTTTTCTTTTTTTTAAAATTACCCCCCCTAAGCCAGTTGGCTGGAAACGCCCCTGGAGGTAAAGAGAAGTGTCCGGCGTGATAAAAGGCGGCAGATAAATAAGCTCGCAGAGAAAGCGGAAAACGCGGCAAACACAGGCAACAGTAAAATGCTGTACCAAATCACTAAACAGCTCTCGGGAAAGCACTCTACTAAAAAGCATGCCGTAAAGAGTGCGGATGGAAGGCTGCTGTGCAGCGACGAGGAGCAACTCCAAAGATGGAGAGATTACTTCTTCGCCGCCCTGAATGGTTCATTTACATAGGAACCTCAGGAAAACAACAACAACAATGCACAGCTAATAAGAATCACCACTCGTGCCCCATCAAAGACTGAAATAGTAACCGCAATTCATGCAATGGGCAATGGTAAAGCATCTGGAAAAGATGGCATCCCGCAGAATTGTTGAAAGCCGACTCAAGCCTTATGGATGCCTCTAGCGGCAAAGACCATTAAATAAAAGAATAACTTTTGTTTTATAATGATTTGTATAATTCTATTAATATTATTAACTGCTTTACACTGTATATCACAATAGTATAGTTTACTAATTTTTCAATGGTAATATGTATATATATATTAGCAACGAATTTAGTTTGCGCGCGTGATTTCTTGACGTAGGGAGCCGTAGCGTTACACGAGAAGAAGTATGTCTAGCGGAGATGCCGGAAATTGGCTATCTCTATAGGGACGATAGGGACGGGAACGGAAAGCGGCTAGATCACTGAACTTTGAGTTCGGTGATCGATGCAATGTTCCGACACGATCGTTATTGATCGTGTTTACCATTTCGGAATATGTTGTGTGACTTTGCGTAAAACTTAGTGATTAAGTTTGTACGCGGTCACCACATACTCCCCTCCCAGCGTAGCGTTAACGGAATGTTACCGCTTTAGATGGCTTAGCTTCGCTGTCGCGGTCACAACCGAAGGCTGGTTTTAGCCTGTCAATGGATATTGACTTGGTTGTGCCGTTCAATTTGACGACGAAGTGTTTTCGTAATCGTTTGATTACTTCGTATGGGCCCTCATATGGAGGTTCGAAAGGTTTTCGAACTCGGTCAACTCGTATGAAAACGTAGTCGGCGTTCTCCAGGGCTTCTGGCACGTAGGCATCCTTTTGGACGGATTGCCGAGGATGTATTGCCTTAATGTTCTGCATATGAGAACGAAGGCGAGAGAGGAATTCTGATTCTTCAATTGGATGTTCATCGGTTGTGATAGAAATCGAATTAGGAAGTCTCAGATTCTGACCGTATACGAGCTCGGCTGGTGAGCATTGTAAGTCGGTCTTAATTGCCGTGCGTATGCCTAACATGACAAAGGGCAAGTCTTCACTCCAATGAGTAGTGTTATCCCTTGCCATTAAGGCTGCTTTTAGTTGCCTGTGGAACCGTTCGACCATCCCGTTTGCTTGCGGATGGTAGGCGGTTGTCCGGATTCGATGAGTGCCGAGTAATTTGGCAACTTCGTTGAACAGTTTCGATTCGAACTGCGTACCTTGATCGGTTGTGATCTCAAGTGGTACGCCGAATCGTGGGACAAATTCAGCGACGAATCTTTTTGCCACTGTTGAAGCTGAGATATCCCGAATTGGGTATGCTTCAGGCCATCGCGTGAACCTATCGACTATCGTTAAGATATAAGAGTATCCACGAGATGGGGGTAGGGGTCCCACTATATCCATATGGATATGGTCAAATCTATTATTTGGAAGTTTGAAAGCTTCAAATGGAGATTTGGTATGTCGTGAAACTTTGGACTTTTGGCAACCTAGGCATGATCGAGACCACTCATTGCAGTCTTTATTGATCGATGGCCAGAAGTATTTCTTGGTAACGGCTCGTCTTGTAGCACGAATACCAGGATGAGAGAGACTATGTTCGGAATTGAACGCTAGTTTACGTAAGGAAGTGGGTATATAAGGCCTAGGAATGCCTATACTAGTTTCACACCACACCTGATGGGCGGTAAATGGTATTGGTGTGAGAACTAGTTTTACCCGTGAGCCGTTGCTGGGGTGTTCTTGTAGAGACTTCAACTCTGTGTCACCTTGTTGAGCCTGAGCTAGTGTAGGCAGGTCGAAGGTGGCCGAGTCGACGTTATCGGTTGCTAGTGAGCGCGACAAGTAGTCTGCGACAACGTTTTGTTTACCCGACACATGTCTGATGTCTGTGGTAAACTGAGAGATTAGACCCAAATGTCTGGTCTGTCTAGGGGATCGTTCGGTCTTTGTATGAAGGGCACGAACCAGTGGTTTGTGATCAGTATAGACCACGAAATTGCGTCCTTCAACGAAATAACGGAAGTGTTTGATCGCTGCGTAGATTGCGAGAAGTTCGCGATCGAATGCAGAGTACTTCCGTTCTGTTGGTGACAGCTTTTTGGAATAAAAAGCTAGAGGTTGCCACTGTTGACCGTTGAATTGTTCCAAAACGCCTCCGATTGCATAATCAGAAGCGTCAGTCGTTAGACTGTATTTTGCATCCTCGATTGGATGGTTCAGCAGAGTTGCTTCAGCCATCGAGGTTTTTACCTTGAGGAATGCCGCCTGACATTCTGCTGGCCAGGTAAATACTTTATTGGCACGTGAGCGGTTGAGAAGGTCTCTCAAATGCTCGTTTATCGGCGCCAACTGTTCAGCCAATTTTGGTATAAATCGGTGATAGAAATTCACCATTCCCAAAAACTTCTGGATCGATTTGACAGAAGTTGGGGGTGCGAGATCAACGATAGCCTGAACCCGATCTGAGGATGGAAGTATTCCATCTTTTGTGATGCGGTGGCTTAGAAACTTAATCTCTTTTGCACCAAAAACGCATTTCTCTAGCTTAATGGTTAAACCGAAGCTATCGAGGCGTTTAAAGAGCTCTTCGAGGTGAACGATATGTTCTTCCTCGGTTTTACTGGCGATAAGTATATCGTCCAAGTATACATATACGAAGTCGAGATCTCTCGTAACTTCGTTAATAAACCTTTGAAAGGTTTGTGCTGCATTCCGTAAGCCGAATGGCATACGGGTAAACTCATATAGGCCGAATGGCGTAATGAGTGCAGTCTTATGCACGTCTTCCGGGGCGATTGGTATGTGATGATATGCACGTACCAAGTCAACCTTCGAAAAAATTGTGCAACCGTGAAGATTCACGGAAAAATTCTGTATATGCGGGATCGGATATCTATCCGGCACAGTGACAGCATTCAGGCGACGGTAGTCGCCGCATGGCCTCCAATCATGTGAGTCCCGTTTAGGGACCAGATGGAGTGGAGATGCTGCGGGGGACGACGAAGGTCGACAAATCCCCAATTGGACCATATGGTCAAACTCTAATTTTGCCACCTTCAGCTTCTCCGGATGGAGTCGCCGAGCGGTGACGAAAGGTAATTGCCCTTTAGTCACAATGTGGTGTTGCACATTGTGTTTAACTGGAAGGTTAAAATTGGGCGGTTTTGTTAACGAAGAGTACTTCGTTAACAGCTCTTTGTAAATGCCGGTAAGTAGGCATGGATGGGATTCGGGGTTGTAGTCGACCGTAGCGCACACGTTAATTTTAAAATTTGTGCGCTGGTCTACTAAATGTCGATACTTGAAATCGACGCACAACTCGAACTTCGTTAAGAAGTCCGCCCCAATAATGGCTTTTGTGGTGGCGGCTATGATAAAGTTGTGAACATATCGTCGGCGTAAGCCGAGATGGAGTTCAAGCAACTTTGTGCCGAAAGTTCGGATCAGTGATCCGTTGGCCGCATGCAGAAGGACGTTCGGGCTTCCGTTATGGGCCGGGAACGCCTTGGCGGGAACAATTGAAACGTCCGAGCCCGAATCAATCAGGAAATCCATCCGATTGTTGGTGTCACGGACGAACAAACGATATGAGCGGCCAGTTATATGCTCGCTCATGTCGACCCCCTGCCCCTTTAGTTTTTTTTGGTGGTTGGTGGTTTCTTTGCCGACTTGGCATTACCACCACCGAAACTGCAGGGGGCTTTGCAGGTGCGTGCTTCACTACCGTAACGGTAGTGGAAGTAGCACAAGCTACCCCTCAGTTTATTGGCCCCTGGTGGCCGATTGGCCGAGGGCTGACGCGGACCGCCCTGCCGATTGGCAGGTGTTCGGCCTCTTGGGCTTTGCTGGCCTTTCACCAAAGTGTCCAGCTTGGATGTCAGCTTCGTTATGGCGTTTTCTAGCGACATCCACGGGGGCTCTGTGCCGGCTGGCGTTGCGCGGACGGCGGACGCGTATGAGGCGCTTCCGTGTGGAAGCACCTCCCATACCTTGTCCGCTGTTGTTGCTAGCGCTGCTAGCGTTTGATCGCCAGCTGTGGCCAACGTGACTTGGATGGCCTGTGGAAGCCTCCTCTCCCACAGGGTCCGTATCAGGTCATCATTGACCGCAGACGATCCGCCGGCTAGTGCCTTGAGAGCCTGGAGGAACTCCGATGGTTTTCGGTCTCCAGGCTCTTGCACTGACAGTAGCTGCTCGAGCCGGCGCTTCTCGGAAGTGCCGTATTTCTCCATCAGATACTGTTTTAAATCCTCGTAAGAGGAAGTAGCATGGTCTACGGTGCTGAGCCGCATTGCTGTTACCGCCTCTTCCGGTAATGCGGCCATCACATTGTAGACCTTGCTACTATCTGATTTGTAGCCCGCCATCCTAAACATTATTTCAGCCTGGTAAAACCAGGAGGCGGGCTGATGTGCCCAGAACTTGGGGATGTCGAGTTTCGACACTTTAACGCTGTCGACTCCCGAAGTTCCCGGCTTTGGTTCCTCTGTGTGCGCTACGTCCATGTTATTGTCCTCTGGTAGTGACATTTTATAAATTTTTTAATGTAAAAAAAACGAATGGATAAAAAAAAGGGAAGAGAAGAAAAAAAAAAAAATACAGAAATAATAAAAAAAATGACGAGGAGTGATACCACAAACCAAAATTATAATATATATATATATATATATATATATGTATATATCACGAGGTGAAATATGTATGTACGAAAAAAATTAAGACTTAAAGCGAGCAGAATAACTTAAATTTAAATCAAAGCAACTTAAAATCTGTGTTTGTATGACTTAATCAAGTAAAGTTGAATAGGGGAAAATACAGTTATTAAATAAAATTTAATTCAAAATATCCGTATATAAAAATATAAATCCACTGAAGAATGAAAATTATTAAATAGGGAACCAAAAATAGTTATTAAAAAAATATAGTTCAAAATATTTGTATATAATAAAATATAAATCAACCAAAGAATGAAAATATTAAATAAGAAACGAAATATAGTTATGAAAGAATATAGTTCAAAATATTTATATATGTATATTGTATATAATAAAAAAATATAAATCTAAAATTAATCCCACACCAGTTATTAAACTTAGCTTAATATTAAATGTATATTAAAAAGTAGTAAAGTTTTATTATTATTTTTTTAAAAAAATATTTTTATTGTTATCTTGTGTGTATGTTCCCTCGAAGTTCCTGACTTCTTTTGTTAAATAGACTCTTTATCCAAAGCCTTTTGTCATTTCAGTCCACCAAAATGATATTTGTTTGCCTTCTTGTTTCGTTTCTCGTTTTTTTTTTGGTTTATAATTTATATCGCATCGAATTTTATTTTTCAATAATTGACTGGTTGTTTCCCAGCTATTTCGTAAATGGCACGCACTTTGTTTACTGCATGTCGGTTGAGAGTAACTTTTTATTTTGTTTTTTTTTAATTTTTTTTAATAATATCCTAGAACGAAACTTGAACACATTCTAGCATAAAGAAAATAATGTTATAGACTACATTTGCATGCAAACGTGTTTAAAAGAAAATGTTAGCAGTATAAAAATAAAATATATTCATTTCTCTCCTGTTTTAGGGTCTGCTGGTTTATTATCCACGGATGAGCCACTTTTTTTAAAACTTATTTATTGTCGGCAAATTAATGACACCACTCTGAGAACTTTCAATATATATCCGCGTGTAGCGGTCGGGGTCACCAATATGGATGCCTCTAGCGGCAAAGACCATTAAATAAAAGAATAACTTTTGTTTTATAATGATTTGTATAATTCTATTAATATTATTAACTGCTTTACACTGTATATCACAATAGTATAGTTTACTAATTTTTCAATGGTAATATGTATATATATATTAGCAACGAATTTAGTTTGCGCGCGTGATTTCTTGACGTAGGGAGCCGTAGCGTTACACGAGAAGAAGTATGTCTAGCGGAGATGCCGGAAATTGGCTATCTCTATAGGGACGATAGGGACGGGAACGGAAAGCGGCTAGATCACTGAACTTTGAGTTCGGTGATCGATGCAATGTTCCGACACGATCGTTATTGATCGTGTTTACCATTTCGGAATATGTTGTGTGACTTTGCGTAAAACTTAGTGATTAAGTTTGTACGCGGTCACCACAGCCTCATAGCAGATGCGCTACAGCCAATCCTGGAAATAGCATGGAACACCTGTACCTTTCCGGAGGATTGGACGGAAGGTATCATAGTCAAAATACCAAAAAAGGGGGACCTAACAATATGTGACAACTGGAGAGTCATCTGTCTATTATCTACTGTTGGCAAAATCTTGTCCCACATATTACTATCAAGGATAAGAGAGGCAGTAGATCGAACGCTTAGAAGACAGCAGGCTGGATTCAGAAAAGGCCGCTCCTGCATAGACCACATTAACACCTTGAGAATCATAGTGGAGCAGTCTACTGAATTCCGATCCCCCTTTACCTGGCTTTCGTAGACTATGAGAAAGCGTTCGACTCGGTTAATAGGAGCTTTATATGGCGAGCTCTACGGCAACGTGGACTGCCGGATAAAATAATAGAATTGATAAAAGCTCTATACAACAATTCCAAATGCAGAGTTCTTCACAATGGAAAACTTTCCGACAGCTTTGAAGTGAGCTCAGGAGTACGGCAAGGATGCCTACTTTCGCCATTACTATTTCTTATAGTAATAAACGACATCCTTGTCAGCGCTCTAGATACTAGAACAGATGGCATACAATGGGAACTGTTAGACCGCCTTAAGGACCTCGACTACGCGGATGATATCTGTTTGCTGGCCCACAGACACCAGGACCTCAAAAACATGGTAAACAATTTGGCAACAGAAAGTAGCTCGGCAGGCTTAAGGTTAAATCCGACTAAAACCAAAGAAATGCGGATAAATGCAAACACCCTTGAACGAACAGCGCTAAATAACTGCGACGTGGAACTGGTAGATAAATTCTGTTACCTCGGTAGTATTATTACCGAAAACGGCGGTACAGAAGAAGACGTCAGTTCCAGAATAAATAAAGCACGAAGCGCATATGCATGCCTGTTTCACATATGCAGATCGACGGAGATCTCAATTAACACCAAATTGCGGCTGTTCAACTCCAACGTTAAGGCAGTTCTTTTGTACGGTTGCGAAACATGAAAAGTTACCCAATTCATCACGGGGCGCCTACAAGTTTTCATCAACAGATGCCTACGTCGTATCCTAAAAATCCGCTGGCAAGATAGAATTTCAAATGAAGAACTATGGCGCCGTGCCGGCCAAGAAAGGATAGACGACCAAATCAGGCGAAGGAAATGGAATTGGATTGGCCACACCTTGCGACGCGAAAACGAGAATCTAGCCAAACAGGCCCTCGACTGGAATCCGCAAGGAACCCGTCGAGTCGGAAGACCTAGAACAACGTGGAGGAGAACCCTATTAGCAGAGGCCGCAACAACCGGGAGATCCTGGTCAGAGCTGAGAGCTGTCGCGCAAAACAGAGTCCGCTGGAGGGCAACTGTTTCCGCCCTATGTCCCATGAGGGATTAAAGGAGCAATTAGTAGTAGTAGTTAGGGTGCGTGAGTAGATGTCGATGGATCTTGCGTTTGAACTCTGTGATGTTATATGAGTTCGGAAACACCGACTGCGGAAGACAGTTACACAATCGAGTTGTTCTATTTATAAGCGAATTTCCAAACCGTAATGTGCGATAAGAGACGGGCTGTAGAGTGTGCGGGTGACCCGAGTTGGCTAGTCTTGTGTTGCGGGGAAAAGTTGCCGTGTAGGCAGGAGGTTTCTAATTTCAGTGGGACAGTCGCAATGGTAATAGCGGTAGAATTTAGAGAGGGCTGCCACATTCCTACGGTGGCTTAAGGATTCTATGGAGGAGCAAAGGGTGCTATCGCCAATGAGTTTGACGGCGCGGTTTTGCAACTTGTCCATCCAAGCTAAGGTGGTTTTTGGGGCGCCAGCTCAGATATAAGAATTATATTCAAGGCGGGGCCGAATGTAGGACTTGTATATTAAAGCCAGGGCAGCCGGCTGGAGAAGGAATTTGCATCTCTTCAAGAATCCCATGCATTTGGTGGTATGCTTGCTTGGTGATTTGGGATATATGATTATTCCATCGCAGATCTGCAGCTAAAGTTACTCCTAGAATGTTAAGAGATGAGTCAGCCATTACATTATCTGTGCTGAGATAGAAGGAAGGACAGTGCAGGTTTTAGTGTAGATTATTAGGGGTACCGTTAGAAATAAAAGATTTTTATTTTGTTTATAACCAATGCATTTTTCTTTATCATTACCTCCTACTAAAATGGTTTTAGCCTGAAAAGATGGTTAAGTGGAGCTTATACGTACACATTTCTTTCTTCTTATTTGCTCTATTGACACAAAATTTTGCTCCATATGAAGGCTAGTAAGCAAATTGTGCATGAAATGTATGAAGTAGAGTAAACTAGAAAAATTGCACATTTTGCAAAAATGTACCTAATTATGCAACCTTTCATCGGATTTGCTTAAAAATTGGAAAATATATTACTACCATAACTAATTTTGTACCTAAAAATTTAAAAAAATTTCTATCGGGTGAATTTTGATGTACGAAATGTTAAACATTCAAATTACGTTTCTCGAAATGATGTCAATGGCGTTTGGAGCAAACAAGAATTCAGCCGACGAAATGGTCCAGCGAAATATCTTAATTATATGTTCGAGTCATTGGACCTTCATGTTTTAAATAAACTCCCAACGTTTATGAACTGCCGAAATCCATCGCTGCTTGATGTTCTCGCTGTTACGTCTGTAGGCTCAGGGGTGAGGCACAATCAAATATCTCCCCCGAGTTTTCTTGACCATGACATCCTTTTTCTCTCTATTTATTTCTTATTCCTACCTTCTTCTTCGTCTTCTTAATTCTCCTACCGTGACTACAACATCAATCCTGAGCCGCTTTTAAGAGCTGTTTCTTCCTTACGCTGCTATGACATCTATATCTCTACCTCTGTCGACGATAAGGTCGCTATCTTGTCCTCCTTTATTCAGTCATTGTATGACCAATGTGTACCGCTAGTCATGCGTAGAGTTAAAACTTCTTCTCTTTGTCCATGGTTTTCACGCGAGCTCCGGGATCTGATAACGCAATGTGAGTCTATGTACCGGCGTTACCGTAGAACTAAAGTTCGCAGCTACCTAATTGACTACAAAGTGGTTCGTAATCGCATCAACCTCAAAGTCAAAGCTGCTAAACGTGAGTTCTATGCCCGCCAGCTTAATCCTGATCTAGGTTCGAAACGACTTCGCTCACTTGGTGTTCATTCTGCCGTATCTGAGCCTTTTGATGTTGATGTTGAGCTCCTCGACTCATCATTCATTATCTCTCCCCCGAGTTACGATAGTACCTCTTTCTCTAATTCCTCCACCTCTGACTCGCTCAGTGATGGCTTTTACTTGCGCTGTGTTGATTCTTTAGAAGTTCTTGAATCTCTACTCTCTATCTTCTCGAACAGTATCGGCTTTGATGGAATTTCTCCACGTTTTCTCAAACTTCTGTCTCCCCTAATTGCTGAACCTATCACTCATGTTTTTAACTATTGCCTCACTGCATCTGAATTCCCTTTACTCTGGAAAAATGCATTGTGATTCCTTTACCTAAAAGACTGTCGCCATCAGATATATCGGACTTTCGTCCTATTAGCATTCTTTCCTTTCTCGTCAAAGCTTTTATGTTTACCCAAGTGATGAGCTATCTTGAGAGTAATAATTTTCTCTCTATCTATCAATCTGGCTTTCGTAAATCGCACAGTTGTGAGACTGCTATATTAAGGGTTACAACTGATCTTAGGGCTGCGATTGATCAGGGTAATCTTGCATTACTGGTTCTACTCGACTTCTCTCAGGCTTTTGACTCGCTGGTCCATCCGCTCCTGTTGTTCAAACTTAATCAACTTTACCATTTCTCTTCCTCTGCTACGCGTCTTTTCTCCTCTCTTCTTTCCGATAAATTTCAATGTGTTCGTCACAATGGCATTACATCCTCCTTTCTGCCCGTGCGTTTGGGTGTTCCTCAAGTCTCGATACTAGGTCCCCTTCTTTTTTCCTTGTACAAGTTAATAAATTTTTATTCTTTTTTATTAAAAAAAACAAACTTTAATTTAATGGGATTTTATTTGTGACCTGTATTGCTTTAAATTCAAATTCGAACTGATAACAATAATTCTTACAATTATTCTTATGGCATAGGTTTAAGCTTAATTTGGAAACGGCGCGTGCATTCCCTAGACGCGGTGTCAGCATTCCAATATTCTTGTTGGGTGAGCCAATAAATTGTCGGTTTACTTAAAATTGCTGATTTTGCTGGCTCGTGGTGTTAACTCTTCCCCTCTTAGATTATAGATTGTCCTCGATCGTTAAAAGTATGGTTGATCGTAAAATTTCCGACTTGGAGCTTCTGCGGGTTGTATGAACTTAAGGGAAGTTTCTGTTGGTCTTATCGCTGGTGTTTCTGGTTTTTCCATGATGATCTTAATGTTGCTCTTATTCTTCTTAAACTGCCAGATTATATCATTTTCAGATTGCAAATTTTGGATTTCTTGCATCATCTTGTGGAGTTCTTTCATCATCTCTAAGGAAAGCAGCTCGCGATATTTCTTTTCTTTAGATGACTGTTGTAATATGGCAGGAAGTGGGTTGATTGATGATACTTCTCTAGAGATGAACGTGTAACCATTAATGTTGATTGTCATGTTATTAAATTTGACCAGGTAGGTTCCGTTGAGGTTGTGCGTAGAGTTTCCAGCTATCAGGGGTCATTCGGCTGTTACGCTGTTGAGCAGGCGGGGAATGCACGTATCATTGCTTAAATTTACTATATTATTAGACTTACAAATAGAAAGGTTATTAAATGTTTTACATTCTTCTGAAATGCCATATATTTCTTTATCATTCTTTAAAATTTCTTTAAACAAAATTTCGGTTACAAAGTTATTTATTTTTACGGGTTTTATTAATAGTTTCTGATAAATAGTTTCAGTGGCTAATGGAATATTTATTATGTATAGAATTGCAGATCCATTTGTTAGGATTTTTACTTCGGAGAAGTCTAATGCTTCTTCGATTGTTGTATAGGGTAATTTTTGCTCTGTTAATGCATTGATAGCTAATTTAATTTCATTTTTTGACAGAATAATTGTATTTATAATTCCCAATTTTGCCCAGTGAATGGCATAGCTTAAATTTTCTAGTTCCTCTTTAACTAGCTTAATTCTATATTGGATATTGCTAATAGCTTCTAGATTTACGTTATTATTTTCTTTAAGTAATTTTTGAATTTCGTTTTGTATTAGTGTTATATTATTTATTCTTTGATTATATAGTTCATTTATTATTACTTGCTTATTGTTATTTTTAAGTACATCTGTTACCTTCTCTTTGATTGTAATAAAATCGTCATGGTAAGGATTTCCAGCAATCCATTTCCATGCTGAACCTATGAAATTTAAGGATCGCTTTGCATGTCTTGGCTTTAAATTGTGCAATAATTCTTGAATCTGTTGCAGCTCATGTTGGAGTAAAGGATAGAGGATATGTCCGTTGGTGGGTTGAGAATTAATTATTGGTAGTATGTCATTAGTGAATGCCTCGTATCGGTCTAGGTTTATTTCATGTATAAGTTTGAAGTTTCCATTCTGTATTTTAGCTTGCCCCGTATGTAGAGATATTATTTGTGAATTAGTGTAGTCTAGTATTTGTATGTTGCTACTGCCTAAGTGTAGGAGGAATCTGAAAAGAAGAAAAGTTTGTGGTATGGTGAATAAGAACGTTGGAAAGATAGAGAGGTTGTACTATCAGCTTTTGATATTGCTTTTATGAACGACTTTTCCTGATTCAGTTATAATAGTAGTATTTCTATTTTCTTTCACTGTTTCTGGACGATAGCGAATGGTTAGTTTGGATCCGATTCTTTTGTTATGCTTTACGTACACTTGTTGTCCACGCTGGTATTGCTTTATAGGTTTCCTTTTCTTGTTATGGTTTTTCATATCCTTCTCTTGTTTAGCCTTTAGTTTTTCGATGTTACTTAGACGGGCTTTTTCGAAGTCTTCAGGGTTAATTCTGGGAACTCGACCGAAAAGTAATTCAACTGGCCTTTTGCCGGTTGTCGAATGTACTGTGGAGTTGTACTCATTGACTGATCTTTCTAAAAGCTCTTCGAAGGTTCTGCTTGAGTTTTCTGCTTTTAAGCATCTCATTATTTCTGCTATTGTCGAATGAAAGCGTTCGATTTGACCGTTTACTTCGCTTTTGTATGGGGGTGTTTTAAATACTTTTATTTGGAGATCGTCTTCTAACATGGATATAATAGAGGCGGAATTTAAAGATTTTTCGTTGTCGATCATTATGATTTCAGGAATGCAGAAAAAGAATAAAATATCTCTTAATGGTTGTTTTATGTCTTCGATAGCACGGGAAGTAATAATTTTAGTTTGAGCGAATTTTGTAAATTTATCTATTGCTGTTAGTACAAGGTGCTTTTCTGTCGAGAAGATGTCAATGTGTAGTGTGTGTCCTGGATAGTTGGGGATAGGTGTAGATTCTATTACTGGGTTGTTGGGATGCCGGTCATATTTATTTTCTTTGCAAATGGAACATCGTTTTACTAGTGCTTTAATTTTAGCAGACATTTTTGGAAAATAAAAGTTCTCTAGAATCTGGATGCGATTCTCATCGGCGTTTCGATGGGCTCTTCTGTGTACTTTGAGGATTTTTTCTTCCTGTTCTTGTTCATTTGGAATATCTTCTACTAATTTTTGAGTGAATCTTATCTTGTAATCCTTGAAGTGTTGTGGATAGATTTCTTGTATAATTCCCATAGTTCGTTCATCAGTCAGGAGTCCGTTTATTGTGTTGGGGTTTAAATATCTTTTAAAGATGTTTATAATATCGGGTTCGGTATAATGGGGCTGTCTAAAGATATGTCGCATGTAGCCTTCGAAAGGGACTTGGATTTGGTAGCTGGTTTCGATGTCTGATTTTAAGATTAATTGGGTGCGAAATACGTTGATAGGATTTTCTACACATGGGATGAGGTTGTGAGAAGAACTTTCGTCGCTATGTGCGGTAGGAGTCATGGAATTGACTTCGGAAGTTTTTGGAGGTCTTGACAAAGAGTCGGCTACTACATTTGCTTTACCAGGTTTATATTTTAGCTCGTAGTTATACTCTTCCAGAATCGATTTCCATCTTTTCATTTTACTATTAGTGTTTTTGTTACTAAGTGCATATGTTAGTGGCTGGTGATCAGTGAAAATCTTTACCTTTTGGGAACCGTATAAATAGTTTCTCAGACTGTTAAGTGACCATATAATAGCGAGCATTTCTTTCTCGTTAGTGGCATAATTTTCCTCAGTTTTGCTAAGCGTTCGGGATAGAAATGAAATAGGTTTATCTTCCTGAGAAAGTACTGCTCCGATGGCGTGGTTGGAAGCATCTGTTGTCAATTCAAAGTCCTTGTCAAAATCTGGGTGTACTAGAGTTACTTCTTTGGATAAAAGAGAGTTCTTAAGTTTGGTAAATGAATTCATGGCATCGCTATTTAAAGTTATGAGTTTATTTTTTGAGACGTTTTTGGAAATACGTCCATCCTCCCCTCTTAAGAGGGATGTCAGGGGTTTTGCTATTTTTGCATAATCTTTTATAAAGCGGCGGTAGTACCCTGACATACCGAGGAATGATCGAAGATCTTTGAGTGTTTGAGGTTTAGGAAAGTTGGCAATGGCTTCTACCTTTTTGGGATTTGTTTTAATGCCGTCTATGCTAACTACATAACCCAAGAATTCTATTTCTCTTTGCATGAATTCACATTTATCCAGTTGCACTTTTAAGTTGGCGTTTTCCAATGTTCGGAATACTAGGTCGATATTTTTGAGATGTTCGGCCTCATCCTTGCCAAAGATGATAATATCGTCGATGTATACGTAACAACGTTTCTCGATGTGCTCTCTCAAAATGTCGTCTAAAGCCCTTTGGAATATAGAGGGGGCGTTTTTTAACCCAAATGGTAGTCTTGTAAACTCGAATTTTCCGTTGTTTATGGAGAAAGCTGTTTTTTCAGTGTCGCGCTGTTTAAGTGGGATTTGATGGAAACCACTTTTTAAATCGATGATGGTGAAGAGCTTGTTCTTGCCTAAGTTGGAAAGAACTTGATTGATTTCGGGTATGGGATACTTGTCTGCGATAGTAACAGAATTGAGCTTGCGGTAATCAATCACAAGTCGAAATTTTTTTTCCCCGGAAGCATCTGATTTCTTCGGAACAATCCATACCGGTGAGTTATATGGAGACTTAGAGGGCCTGATGATTCCATCTTCGAGTAGTTTGTTGACTTCCTTTTCTACTTGATCTTTGAGAGCCATGGGGTAAGGGTAACTCCTAGAATATATTGGGTCTTCGGTTATCGTACGTATTTCTCCTTTTATGACAGTTGTGAGTGGAAGCTTTTTGTTTGGGTCGGAAAATAGATTCCGGTATTCCTTTATAATCGAGTGAAGACTTTCTTTCTGCGTGCTAGATAGGTGAGAATCTCTAATGGTCAGATTGTTTACAGTGTGGGAAATATGTTCTTTTAAAGGGATATGGATGTTAGGCTCGATAGTCATGAAATTATCGTAGGTGTGTATTATGGCTTTCATTTGTTTTAAACTGTCATTGCCTACAATGCCTGCGAATGCGATCAGTGAGGGTAAAATGAAGAATTGGAGTTTTTCTGTTTCTAACCCGAATAGATTTACGAATGAGTGGTGTGTTACTTCAATTGAACCGCATACAGAAACTGCGTGAAACGGATTTTTATTTGGGATTGGATTCCTTATAAGTCGGGGCTGGATGTAATTTTTATTTGATCCTGTATCTATGAGAAATTTAAGCACTTCACCGCTCCTCGCGACATGTTCTACGTATGGTAACGAGGAGCTCTTTAATCTAAAAAATAGATATCTTCGAGCTCTTCGATTTCAGGAGAGTTGGTGTTGTCCATGAGGTCAAGATATTCGTTAAACGTTTGTACTTGATTTTCATCTTCTGTTACAATGTTTTGTTCAGCGCTTTCTTGCTCGTTAGCATATTCTTCCATTTGTTCAGTATGATTAATTCGCTGATGCTTGTTCGGGAATCTGGTCTGTTGCGATAGCATTCTTTTAGCTGGTTGAACTGGTTGTCCTTGGTATCGTGGCCTGTTTTGGTAGTTTACTTGTTTCGATCTAATGGAATGATCTACGTCCATTGGCTCAGGAAAGTGACCGGATGCGTTAGTATTATATGCTGGAGGGCGATGTGCTTGCTTGTTAAAGTGCGGAACTTGGGGTGCACGAGGGTTGTGGAATAATTCCGGATAATATTCACGTCTGGGTGCGGGGATTGGAGCCGGTCGCGAAGCAAAGTTCTGGTTTCTTCGTGCAGGAATTGGTGGTACATGTGCATTAACTCTCGGTGATTGTGAATGATTCGCGTGTTGCGTACGGTAGTCCACATTTTGTAACTTGAGGCATAGATGTAGTGCTTGTGGAAGATCTGCAGGTTCCCGTATACTGAGTAGTCTGGGCAGATCGCCTTTGAGACCTCTGACGAAAGTATCTAGTGCCTTGTCGCGATATGCTTGCGTCATATTGTTGAGAGATTCTTGTCCCATCTCCATTGATGACAATTTGTTCAGAATTAGGGATAAATGTTGATATACCGCTTGGTAGAACTCTGGAATACTACTTGAACCCTGTACCAGCGTTGTCATCTGGTACTCTAAAGTGCCTAGATCTCTTTTATCGGCGTAGTGTAGTGTGAGGCATTTTGAGATTTTCTCCCAGTTAAGTGGAGTATTGTAGGACTCTAGTGCTATGTCCGCTTGTCCTACTATTTTGTTTCTCACTACGGAGAGAATTCCGTAATATTTGGGAGTGCCTTTGAGGTGTTGGTAGATTTTAAGAATACGATCTACACTTTTTCGCCATGAGCTGAATTCTCCTGGCTGACCAGAAAAATCTCTGACTTTTTACGACATCTGGAATCTTGTCCATATCTGACAAGTTCCTATCTGCTCCTACGTTTATTGGAATATCAACATCATTGTTAATATCCGAAGCGGGATTTAGAAAAGAATTAAACATCTGTCTTCCCTGTATCTGCAAAGTTTCAGATACCAATCTAGTAATTAATTGTATCATTTCGGCATTGAGCAGGTTGTTTGTGGGTGCATTACTAGGACCAGGTGTAGGATTCTGGGGAATACTGGGAGACGTGCAGGCCGAATCAAATTATTTGGATTTGCCATTTTTAAGTTTTTCTAATTTTTGTATCGACAATCAATGAGAGGGTACCAGAGAAGAGAGAGAACAAAAATTTTAATCTTTCCTTTATTATTGAATTAATCGTAAAAGGAATATTTTACCTCACAAAATTTATTTTACTTACGTCTTCCGTTTTTGCAAAGAAAAATTACGTTATTGGATAAATACCACAAATTAAATATTTTATTTCTTCCTATTAGCCACTTGAATATTTTGTAAAATTTATTTTATTTTATATTGCAATTTTATCTATATTTGCTCTTTTTTAACTTCCCAGTAGGAAGTTATTGTAATCGGTCCGAAAATCGGATTCGAAATTTTCAATGTATTTACACGTTTCAAGGTCCCAATAGCATTTTAAGCAAAAATTTGAGAAGAAATATGTGTGTGTGTGTGTGTGTGTGTGTGTGCGTACGTATGTGGTCATTTTTTCCTGCACGATTTCGCGCGAACCAAAAAAGATATCGACTTCGTTCAGGTGCCGTTCGAAGCGTGTTCAAGGAAATATGATCTGAAAAGATTTTCATAAAAATTGGTCGAGCCGTTTTTTTGTTTGAACGACTTAAGTGATTTTTGTACCAGCACGATTTCGCGCGAACCAAAAAAGATATCGACTTCGTTAAGGTGCCGTTCGAAGCGTATTAAAGGACATATGAATTGAAAAGATTTTCATAAAAATCGGTCGAGCCGTTTTTTTGTTTGAACGACTTAAGTGAGTTTTGTACCAGCACGATTTCGCGCGAACCAAAAAAGATATCGACTTCGTTAAGGTGCCGTTCGCAGCGTATTAAAGGACATATGAATTGAAAATATTTTCATAAAAATCGGTCGAGCCGTTTTTTTGTTTGAACGACTTAAGTGATTTTTGTACCAGCACGATTTCGCGAGAACCAAAAAAGATTTCGACTTCGTTAAGGTGCCGTTCGAAGCATGTTAAAGGACATATGATCTGAAAAGATTTTCATAAAAATCGGTCGAACCATTTTTTTGTTTGAACGACGTAAGTGATTTTTGTACCAGCACGATTTCGCGCGAACCAAAATAGATACCGACTTCGTTAAGATGCCGTTCAAAGCGTGTTAAAGGAAGTATGATCTGAAAAGATTTTCATAAAAATCGTTCGAGTCGTTTTTTTGTTTGAAAGAATACTGGGAAGTTAATCTTGGAACGGAAGGGTCAAAAGCCACATCCCAACTAGTTTTCTTTTTAAAGTTAAAAATTAAATTGTCTTAAATGGGAGACACAATTCTCTATATTTTCGTTCTGTTAATTAATTTGCTATTCACTATTAATAAAAAAATATCGCAATCCACTATTAATGAAAATTTCTTTCTTCGTTTACGTTTTTATCAAAATTTGATTCTTAATTGCTTTATTGGGATATCATTGTTATTGTTTTTCTTTTGTAAGAAATGATTATGAAAAGAAAATATAATTTTGTTCGACTTACATTAATATAATGATTCTAACTAATTTCATTTTATAAGATGAGATTATTTCTTCAGTTTTTCCTGTATGTAGTGGTTCTGTTGGTGGTGACTCTGCAGGGGAAGATTAAGGCGGCTGTTGTCCTAAATGATGTTTCAACTCCTTTTTGCCTGTTGATGTACGGGCTACTGGGGGGCCTCTTTCCTCAACACAATTTCCTGTACCGTAAAATTTATACACGAGCACTTGTATTTGATTGTGCACGAAAACACCTGGTTACAGTGTAGTTTATACAAAAACTCGCGTTTCTATTAGTGGCGTTATGATTTCGCGTACACGACTTTTACGTCTATAGTTACGCACTTGACTTTATGTCTTACTAACGCGCTTGACTTTTACGTCTTTAATTTTTCGCGTTTAACTGTTACGTTAAAAATTGACTTTACGTCTAACACGAATTACTTTACGGTACACACACTGCAGAGTCCCTGCTCGGGCGCCAGTAATAAATTTTTATTCTTTTTTATTAAAAAAAACAAACTTTAATTTAATGGGATTTTATTTGTGACCTGTATTGCTTTAAATTCAAATTCGAACTGATAACAATAATTCTTACAATTATTCTTATGGCATAGGTTTAAGCTTAATTTGGAAACGGCGCGTGCATTCCCTAGACGCGGTGTCAGCATTCCAATATTCTTGTTGGGTGAGCCAATAAATTGTCGGTTTACTTAAAATTGCTGATTTTGCTGGCTCGTGGTGTTAACTTACATATTGTGAACTCCCTCTGTCATTGACGTCTGTTATTTTCATATGTTTGCTGATGTTCTTCAGTTGTACAATTGTTTTCCCCCTAGTCATATTGTGTCCGGTACTGCTGATATGAATAACATTTTATCTCGAATCAGTGAAAGGAGCTCTAATAATTTCCTCAATCTTAATCCTAGTAAATCCCAAGTATTAGCCGGTGTCCTCTGTCCTCTGAATGTATTCCTAATCTATTCGTAGGTAATGTTCCTATTCCTGTCGTTGATTGTGTCAAGAGCCTTGGGATATTTATTAACTGTACGCTTTCTTGTTGTAATCATGTCTCCTCCATGCTGTCTAAGATTTATGGTTCCTTGCGGTAAACTGTAGCTGTTCGCTGATCTGCTATCACCTTCTATCCTTGCCAAGCTTGTGAAATCACTTATTCTGTCGCATTTACTCTATGGTGCCCTTGTATATATTTCTCTTGATTCGTCCTGTCAACAACGACTCAGGGTCGCATTCAATGATTGTCTGAGATTTGTTTTTCACCTCTGTAGATTTGAAGATGTGTCCAGTGCCGCGGCACCCATATGTGCAGACTGTGCATTTGCACTGGGCGGCACTTGGGAAGGGCGGCAAATTGTTTACAATATATTTATATAAGGCATTTTTGGCGATGAGCGCAAAAAATTGAAATGAGCCGCGACGATAAACAAAAAGAAGACAAACATCAAGCACAACACTCAATAGATTACCAATAAACGATGAACGAAAGGCGACACAAAAACAACCCAGTAGGGAATAGAAACCTTCTAGAGTCGATTCCGTACATTATCCTTCGAATGCGTAATGTATACTTTCGAAACATCTCTTCGATTAATTGCGAGGTCCTAGGGCCTAAGGCATAACGATAACCTTTTGCATTACAATTCATTTCAATAAAAAGATATAAGCACAAATAAGTAAAATGCAGAAATCGATCCAAGCAAAATATTTAAATGTTGCAGCCATGTACCTGGCTAGAGCATGGCAACTTTTGGTCGAGCTCCAGCAACAGACAGCAGCGTAAAATTTTACGGGGTGCGAAGCAAAATGAAATGAATGTTGAGAGTAACGTCTGCATTGCAACATTGAAACGCAATCCCTCTCGATCCTGAAGTAAGAGAGGAACTGTACTAATAAATGACTTGGTTGACTTTGCCAAATAGAAAGAAAATTAATTTACTCAACAATTTCTTATATACTAATCTTGCACTTAAAGGGGGCGGCATCGGCGGATGTGCACTGGGCGGTAAAGTGCCTAGCCGCGGCCCTGGATGTGTCAGACTTTCAAAATTCATTACTGGGATGTGGGCTCTTTAATTTTCTTAATGTCATGACACTAGCTCTCCTACATAAAATATTTTACTCTAAACGTCCTTGCTACCTCTCTGACTTCCTTGTCACGATGCAGTCCTTTGAGGTCATTCAATTTGCTTATCCCTTTTCATCGTTCCTTGGTTGCTAGTCGTTCCTGCTTTGTGACTTTGGAATAGACTTCCTCTATCCATCCAAAAAATCAGCACAGCCACAACTTTCAGAAAGCAGGCATCTATTTTTCTATCTTCTCTTCCTGTTTCACTGGAGTACTCTCTCTATACTACTACTCTACTCTCCTTATTTTACCTACCTCTCTCGAATTTTCTTATTTCTCTCTTACTTCTTTGCATTTCTCCGCTCCCTTATCTTAAGTGTAATGTTATGTACTTTAAAAGATTCTAATCTTGTGTACTCTACCTAATAAATAAATAATAATAATAATGTATTTATAGCATTCAAATAAATATTTTCTCCAATTTTTATCAAAATACGACTATGTTCCAGTTATTTATTGCATTTTTAGTAAAATTCATACATTTTGGTTTTTTGAGGTTACGATTCACTTTTAAAGTATTTATACCGAATCACTTCGATAGTCTATTCAACCACGAGTATATTTCAATTTTTTTTATTTTTCTACGATCAACAGAACTGGAGAAATTAAAAAAAATAGTGTAGCAATGCACTGAAAATGCATCAAAAATTGACAATTATGAAATTTTCTCGTGCAGCACAGGCCCAATTTTGCAGACTTTTTTTTCGCTTTATTATAACATATGTAAAGAAAAATAACAAAAAAAAATCCAACTTTCCAACTACATCATAACTTCGCTTTTTTTTGTTTAACAAAAAAGAGAAAAAGTTTTAGGTCTGTGAGTTTTGCTAGTCGGGGGTTTTTGGGGTTGCTGAACACGAAAATAACGACGGCAACAGTCTCCGAGGTACCTGGTACCCGGGGGGGCTGAAACACCCCTTTTTAAGGGTTTTTCGCGATAAATTCAATAATAATGAAAAATAATCCAATGAAATACACTTTTTTCAATATTTATTTGCGAAGGTGGTTGATTTATACCCTTAAGGGGTTGAAACTACCCCTACAATTTGAAATATCAAATTTAAATAAAAGAAATTGCAAAAAAAAAATTTTTTTACTATTTGCTTGAAATTTGGTTGAATAGGTATTATCAGCCAAGAATATATTATTATCAACCCTTGAGGGGGTAAAACTACCCCTAGATTAAAGTTGTATTTGAAAAAAGATTGAAATTTTTTTGCATTTAAATTTTATTTCTATCTACGAAAACAAATTTTTCTTTAATATATTTTTTATTCTGTTTCGATTTAGGGGTGGTTTGGAGGGGTTAGAATAAATTTCCCAATTTTTTTAATAATATTTCATCAAAAATAAAAATTATATGCAAAAAAATAAATTTAATCTTTTTTTTAAATTTAACTTTAATCTAGGGGTAGTTTTACCCCCTCAAGGGTTGATAATAATATATTCTTGGCTGATAATAACTATTCAACCAAATTTCAAGCAAATAGTAAAAAAAATTTTTTTTGCTAAATTGTAGGGGTAGTTTTAACCCCTTAAAAGTTAAAAATAAATTTATTTTTGCATGACAATACGCATACAATGGAATTTAAAGCATGAACTTGAAAAAAAATGTATACACATTTTTTTATTTTCAGTCGATTTAGGGGTGGTTTCCACCCTTAAGGATTATCCCTTATCATAAAGTTTAGCTAGATTTAGTATAAATCAACCACCATTTCCTCGACTAAGATAAACCCTTTTTCGAGCACTGCTGAGGCAGCCTTGGCGGCATGTAGGTTTATTTGGACAATCTTCATATTTGAAGCAGTGTTCATTTCCTTAGGGCATTATCTCCCCCGCCCACCCTTTTTCGAGCTTTTTTTGGGCTGGGGGTTGCCCGCTAAGGATGTCGGTGGTGGTTGTAGGCTCACAGGTTTCAGGGTAGCGGCAATAGCAGGAGCATTTCTTCCCAGAGTTGCTTTCCGGTTATTTCGCCAGCAGTATAGCCTCACTTAATGCTATATGGTTGTTTGTGTCGGATGGTTGGGCATTACAGCTTACCCCAGCCGCAAGTAATGTTGAGATGGTGGAGAGAGTCACCTCCTTGTTAAAAGAGGCTTCCCCTACCGCCAACCGAGGCTTCAGTTGGTAACCTTGGGGTTTCTGATGTCGTAGTTAACGGAGCGGAAATGGTGGCGGTTTATCGCCAGGTGCTGGCAGTCACTGAGGGGACATTGAAAGTTTGGCTGGGGGTCAAACATAATGTCAGTTGAGTCTTTTGGGGCCCCGGGAAGTACCCGACAACGCGCGCCAGCTTTTCCTCGTTCCTGGGCTGTTCTGAACCCTGCGCCAACTCGGTTATCGCCTCCAAAAGACACCCTTGCGCGGCAACTAGTTGTTCGTGGTCAGGATAGCATGCCCATTCTGAAACTGCCATTTGGCGGAAGGTCGGCTTTGGTGCCGAGCAATAGCTTCCCACGAAATTTTCAATCATTTTTCCATTTTCTGACATACATCTTTATTTATTCTTTATTGCAGCTTAAAAATATAATTAAATTACACTTTTATTCTTAAAATACAAATATAAAAATTCTAAGCTAAGCCCATCACATAAACAATAGCTTGTGCTTGTGGGTTGTGACTATTAATTACTATAAAATAACAAATACAAACAAAATTTACTTTAACTATTATTCAGTACGCAGATATGTAATATTATATACAGGGGCGGCGGAGCGCATGGGGATGGAAGGAAAAGTACACACGCACTTTCGCTTTGGGTGGGGAAATCCACACCCAAAATATTTCATGAACACCTAATAACCCAGAATGTTGAGAAGCTGTCTAGGTCGCTGCGACGAAAGACCGTTGTTGAAGGGCCGCACACAAGCAAGCCTTTTCAAACGAAAACTGGGCATACCAATAGAAGGCTTCTCATGAATACCACACAAAAAAATCAGCGATACTTAAGTGAGGTATGCTTATCAGTTTCTCATAAGGGCCCTATTAGGCAAACCAAATGAAATCTGCCTTACGTATTCGGAAAGTTTTTTAAGAAGCTTTGAATTAATACCTTTTAACTTTAGTTTTACTCAAACAAAGCTTTAGATTTTGTTGTTAGATTGCTCCATATTTCAGGAAATTATGTTGGTGACCATGAAAGGTGTAATTCAAAATGCTCAATAGACCGGTTCTGGTTCGATCACAAAGGTCAAGCAGCATTGGACGTGATTAGGACTCAGTTGGGGGACTACATTGGTACAACGACACTCGCGTTTAAAAATACATATAAAGTTTTCGACAACAGCGCTGTTATTACTCACATATTCAACCCGAAATTCTCAAATAAATAAATTGACCTATTAACATTTTAAGGGTTATCTGTTCCCGTGCTCCCCACCCACAATCATTACCCTCCGCCGCCCTTGATTATATACAATTAAGATTCATAAAACTTAATAATTACTGAGCAATTTTAATTTTAATTTTTACATTTTACATTAATTCATTGAAAAACTATCTATTGCTTAAAATATATTTTTTAAATACTGCCTTAAAATTAACATCGGTTATATTATTTCTTATGTCCACTGGCAAACTGTTGTACAATTTGGGTCCTATGCTTGCGTGACGTTGCATTAGCGATTCCTTGCATCTTGCAATATTTATAGGTCGATTTCGTTGCGAAAGCGGGTATCATGGCTTATGCTCCTGATGGAAAAGTTTGCCAAATTCTGGTACACAAATTTCAAAAGAGTTACAGAGTATAGTTGTCTGATGCCCATCACATTGAATTCGGCAAATGCCTGCGTTGTTGAATAATATTTTGATTTACCTTAGCATATTTTTATTAATTTACTCTGAACATTGTGTAATGTATCTATAGTACTACTATAAGTAGCACCCCATACTATTATCCCATGTTGCAGGATCGATTGGGCAATCGCAAAATAAACATTTTTCAAATTTTGAAGGTCGACATAGTTCCTGAGAATTCTAAATTTGTATGTGGTTTGCCTCAGTCTGCTGGCGGTGTTAAATATATGTTTTTTCCATTTAAGTTCACTATCTATGATAACTCCCAAGTATTTTACCTCTCTTGTATGCTTTAGCTTAAAGTTCTTTATGCTTAAATAGTTATCATTCGGGTTGAAGATCTTATTGTGTCCGAATGTAATAAACTGGGTTTTTTCTAGATTAAGGGCAAGTTTATTTAGACAAAGCCAATTATGGACGGATTTTAGGTCATCGTTAGCCAGAGAGGTGGCCTCAGTCCAGTTTTTTGCTTTAAATAAGAGAACTGTATCGTCAGCATATGCAACTATATGCCCTCGTATTCCATTTTCATTCTTATTGCATAGGTCATTAACATAGATCAAATAAAGCAGAGGACCCAGTACGGTGCCCTGTGGCACACCACATGTCACTACTAGAGGTCTACTAACTACATCCCTTATCCTTACTCATTGTGTCCTTTCGTTTAGATAAGAAATTAAGAGGAGAAGTGCCTTACCTCGAAAACCGACGTTTTCAAGTTTATGTAGTAGTTTTTGATGATTCACAGTGTCAAAAGCCTTCTTCAGGTCCAGAAAAATACCAATCACATTTTCATTATTGTCGATTGCACGATTTATATACCCAGACACATCATATAGTGCATCTGCTATGCTATTTCTTGGTTTGAAGCCATATTGTTTTGGTGCAAGGATATTATTCTTAGTTAAATGTTCCATTAATCTTGCTTTAATACATTTTTCTCGTATTTTGCTTACGATCGAAGTTAAAGATATCGGTCTATAATTGTTTGGATCAAGTTTATCACTCCCTTTAGGTATGGGCGTTATTACTGATAGTTTTAATTTTTGAGGAAAAATACCTTCGGTAAGCGACTTGTTAAAAATAAAACACAAAGGTTTCAATATGTGGCATGTTATAGCCCGGATAATTTTGGGTGTATAATTGTCTATCCCAGTAGATTTGCTAGTATCGAGATTGTCAATGTAAAAAACTTCACGAATAGGTGATTTATCGTTACTAAGTACCTATTTTGTAACGTAACGCCCGCATGAGTTGTTAAACAATTAGCAGACTGGTCATTATTTTGGTAGATCGTAACTCCAACAGCTGCAACTTCAGGTCCCTTAAATTTAACAATATACTTGTTAAATAAGTTTTGGAATAACAACATATTCTTCATTTTTCATCAAGGTGTCACTGTTCACAGTAATACATTAATTTTGTTTACAACTTCGTCATCCTAGTCTTGTAAATACGCACATATCATTTGACAACCTAGCGAAAGTATTGATAAACAAATGTGACAAATGTTAGGTGTATTATATATTATAAATTGATTATTGTTTATTTATTATTAAAATATCCATTAATAATATTCCACACTCATAATACTGGGAAGTTGATCTTGTGGACCAAAAGGGTCAAAAACCACATCCCAAATAACTACTACTCCGAAGTGTAGTAATAGATTATGTAGTCGGGGTTAGGGGTTCTGTGCGGAGCCGATTCGCAGAAATCCACGCTGTGTCGAAAAAATTTCGACTAAGTAATTTAGTTGCAATTGTTATTTCTCCGAGGGGTGGCTTAATTTGGTTTTCTTCTGTATTTCGTGTCGTATTGATGTCGGTTGTTCGGAATAAAATTGAACTTCCAATGGTTACAGATCTACATAAATACGAATTCGAAATGAGCCTTTCTTATGCCCAATTTGATTTTCCCGAATAATTGATTAATTAATAAAATAAACGATGGACAAACGAACGCCCAAATAAAAAGTGCGAAATTCGCAACCTTGACTGCCAACTTCGCAAAATTGAAAAATTTCAATTATTTATTATAATTAATGGCCCGACTAGAATTTAGCTGAGGAAAACCCTCAACATATATCGGGTCCTGGTCAGGCAGTGGTAAGGCATGCCACACCAGGTTTTCCTAGTCGGGACCTAGTCGGGTCCTGATCAGGAAATCCTCATCTTATTAAAATGAGGTTTTCCTAGTCGGGACCTAGTGGGGTCCTGATCAGGAAATCCTCATCTTATTAAAATGAGGTTTTCGTAGTCGGGAACAAGTCGGGTGCAGATCGGGAAATCATCATCTTACGAAAAATAAATCCTAGTCGGAAATGGAAAAGTATATATTGAAAGTTTTTGGAGATGGAACTTTTGAAAACCAAGAAAGAAGAAGATGTAAATTCCATTTGTTTGTTTTAAAAAAGACACGTGTCAATTGCTTGTTTTCAGAGCAAGAACAGAAGTGAAAAGTGTTTGTGGAAAACAGGATTTTGTGTTTTGTTCATAAGTTTTGTGAAAAAATTTTGTTTCACTTTTTTAAGTTTATTGAAAACATTGGATTTTGTGTTTTTTCATAAGTTTTGTGAAAAATTTTTGTTTTGTTTTGTTTGTTTTGTTTAAATTAGCGAAAATATAGGAAAATTAGGATATTTCAGTTTTTTGCGCTTATTTCTGAAATCTTGAGTTTTTCGAGGCAGGTTGTCTGGACGAAAATTAAAGCTCGCGATATTCTCCATCAAAAAGGTAATAATACTTGTTCCCAGTAGTTTTGGCGCTATTTTGATTAAAAGGGAGAAAATGTGAGTTTTTCGCTGTTTTTCGCGATTATCTCGGAAACCGTTGGTTTTTCGAGGCAAGTGGTAATAATCAAAAATAAAGATCGCGAAATTTTCCATCAAATGGCATTAAACTATTTTACGTAACGCTATCGTTGCGAAAAATCAACAAAAAAATCAGCATCCTTAAAAGTATGCTTACACCAAAACTAATATGCAAACTCCATCAAGAATTGGAACCCAGACTAAATCCCCGTACCGGATCCCGCATAAATGAAATATAGTACTTATTATTACTATTGAAAACTTTTCCCGAAGCCTTCAAGCCGCCATAACATCCCATCCAAAGTCATAAAAAACAAATAAACTCATCTTATATTAATATATTAATTTTTTTTAAATTATCTATTTTAACCCCATAATTTCAGATTAAAAGAGCCTATAATATAAATCAAGCAATCCTGGTCAGGACCTGGTCAGGTAAACCTGATCAGGTCCTGATCAGGTCCTGGTCAGGCATTCCTGATCAGGTCCTTATGCATCATCTGCATTACATGCCTTACACGGTCCTGATCAGGCATGCCTGATCGGGTCCTGATCATGTTCAGCAAAAAAATTCTATTCGCGGGGTGGACAAATAAAAATAACTGCTGGACAAACTTGGACAAACGATCTATACGGTTCCGTGGACAAACATGGACAAACGATGGACAAACGTATAACGTATGAAAAAAAATTTCCAAAATTCGCATTTCGTGGTGCCAATTTCACAGACCTAAAAGTTATTGCGTTACAAAGTTATGCGTGAACAGGACCAAAAACTACCTACGCGTCGAATTGATAAACTCCTCCTTTTTTGAAGTCTTTCATTTTTCAAAATTATTTTTAAAGATTTTTTTATATTCTTTCGGTTGATGTTCTAAGACAACATGAACAATTTTATATGTTATGAAGAACCAACCAAATACATAGGCTCGCCTTAACAATATTTTATTCCTTTGTTATAATCGTATTCTCATGAATACGAAATGGTTGTCAAATCCTAAGTAACAGACATTTCAAACGTGCCGCTTTTATAAAGAATATTCACTTATTATCATCGAACACATTTGAACCTTTTTTTTGTGGCAAATGAATGTTGATGAAAAACAAAGATCTGCAATAAAAATACCAACCCACTGAAGGTGCTTTAAAAATACATTTAAAATATGCAGAAATTTTTTAAACCCATTTTTAATACTCTGTAACCTAATTTAACGATGCTGCATCCCAAAAAGGAAACAAAAATTGATAACCTAAAAATGCACAGAACAACCGACAAATTCCAATTCTAAATTGAGCAAGCCTAAAAAATTTACGAGTCTTATTACCGAAAGTCAACAAATCCAGCAAACAATCACTGAAAATGACCTAAAATAACACTCCACGCAATATCGGGACCATAAAAAATAAATCATCCCTCAGTACCCTTTTTTTAGAGGATTTATTTACTGATGATGAGGGAGCTTTTAAAGCCATGCCTTGAATGTCCTTATATATTTTTTAAAGGTTTAAACCACATTTTATTAAAACCAGGAGATTTTATCCTGGCGAAATTTAATATGCTTGAAAAATATAAAAAAAATCCTCTGTTTTTTTGTGTTGAAAAGGACTTAAAGGGGATAAAAAGGGAAAATTCTTTCATTAAAGTTTGCTAAATTGTGACCCAATTTTTGTTATGAAAGTTAAGAGTTTTATCAGTGCTGAAACTAATCAAAAGCCGTTAATTCCCAAAACTAAGGGAGGGTGGGACAGAGAAAACACTTTTCCCTTTGTGTTAAGCTTGCTAACTACAAAGTATCCAGTGAGCACGTTCCAGATCATCCTGTACCAGATTTATCTTAATTCCAGGACCCTCAGTCGCTGGAAGTTTTATTTACTTGGGATGTTAACGATAAGCAAGCAACCATCTTTCCTTGTTCTTTCTAACGTCCTATTGACCTACTGTCGATTCCTATCTTCTGGTTATTCTTTCGAATTGAAATATCCTATAATTTCCTCGGTTGTTATTGTACTTCGTATCTGGTGGGTCTGTCCTGCACTGAATAATGAAGAAAGGAGGCGGAGGAGATAAGGAAATCCATCGGCTGACTTTAATCCAGACAAAGAAATATAGGTCAACAGGGTAAAGGTGTACGTTAATACAATACTGTTTTTCGACCACGTATCGACTTGCAAGATACTACTACTGGCCTTCGTTGAGTCCCTTCTATATTATTGGCTGGAATTAAAAAAGTTTTTCTGTATCTTGTAACAGTAATTACCAGTTGTTAAGCTTCGACAGGCCTTTTTCCTGCCTGAGAGAAATTTTTACGAACTATCTGCATGATTAAATAAATTGGTATCTACACCCCTTTTATTTGCACATTAATAAAATCGCGCTCCTTAAGTAATGCTTCTCAAATTCAATCATACCTTAAACCCCAATTAAAAATCTTACTTAACTCTCTTCAATAATACTTTTCACCCGTATTTTATGCCGCTAAGAAAATGGCAAACCCACCAGTGTCGCAATATAAATTATTCCCTCTTTCTAGTTCTTGAATAATTCACATCCGTTTCTGTGTATGCGTGGGAAAAAATTTATAATTCCAGGAAGTTCCTGGCACAGGATCATGACACAAGCAAATTTTCCTGAAAACTGTCACTTAATTAAAATTAAAAGGACATTCCCTGATTCTCGTTAATTTTAAAACACCATCGTTAGGTATATGTTGACTTGTTGCCGTGGGGTTAATGCTGTTGGATTAATGTTGTTGCTCCCGCAGAAATCCCAATCCCACATGTAATTAATATTTTTTTTTTGTTGTTGTGGCTGTTACTTATTAAATTTAAGTAGAATTTTTGGGATGAGATTTATATGAATTCGATTTTATTAACGAAAAAAGAAAAATTAATAAATTAAAAACTAATTGGTGTGCGTAGGACCACACATTGGAAGTGAACATTTCTATAGCCAGTCTATATTTCCAAATCAGGAGAATAAGGGTCAATAAATTTTGTTTATGAATATTCCATTTATGTAAGTTTATTTGATTGTTACTTGCAATTAAATAAGAAAAACAACAACGTAATAGATAATACATAATACATGATACACAATACGAGATTCACAATACATAATACATAACATATAATTTATAATACAGAATACATAATACATAATGCATAGTACATAATACATAGTACATTGCAATCAATACATAGTACATAGTAATCGATACATAGTAAATAGTTCAGAGTTCATAGTAAATAGTACATAATACGTAGTGCATAGCACATAGTACAAAGTACATAGTACATAGTACTTAGTTAATTGTATATAATACCAGTACATAGTGCATAGTACATAGTACACAGTACATATTACATACAGTGGCGTGCCGTGCTTTGAATTGTAGGGGATGCAATCTGGCATTCTCCGTCCTCCAACTCCGTTCCGCGGATGCACGTTATATATTCAAAAGGAGTATTAAGATTATCTATATTATCACGAATAGATAAAATAAGTCTTCCATTGAAATTCCAGCGAGTGAGAGCTACTTTTGGAAGTTTTCGCTTTTTAAAACAAGTCGAGGACAGCGGTTCGTTTAGTGGAGTGACAAAAGAAATTTGAGAAACCTGTGATTGACTGAAAGAAGATTCGACACTCACGAATCATGTTACATGATTACGATAAAACAATAATTAAGCGATGAGCAAAGCAGTGTACAAAAAGAGCATTTGGAAGTTTCTTTAACCCGGGTTTGAAAACCGCTAACTTCTCCATAACCAACTGTAACTTGGAACCACATGCGAAATCCTGCATAACATGAACTACATGTTCATGCAAACGAACTGCTCTTCTATCATCGGAAATATTTTTAAAACTAATGAATATTTTCATTCGTCTCACCAGAGGAAGAAATGGATCTCAGAGTGGTTGACAACATAGATCGACCGGAAATATCCGTGGTTTCATCACAAATAATTGCGACAAACTCAGAATTTTGGGTATCAGAAGTAACTTTAATTTTTCGTAAGAGTGCAGAAAATAGGCATTATTAATTCATTTTGTATATTGTTTGATAATCCAGAAAATACTGAACCTGATTTTTAATTTCTGGATAATGTTTGGCCAAACGTGGAATTAATTCAATATAATTTTCTCGGTTAATTGAATCTTGACCCTTGCGCTGTCCGCGAAAGGCTTGCTCCTAACATGCCAAATGGCAAACAACATCTATAAAAATTTTAATAATCTCCGGTTCTTTTTAACTAACTCATTGTGCTTGCCGGGTTGCAATTTCTGTGAGTGAAACAAAATAATCTTATTAGATGTGAATTCTTTATTATGCACGGATGTAGTTGACATCTAGCCTGACTGAGTTTTATAACAGAACTGGTCCAGTTGATTTCTTGGCGGAACTCATTCAACTGTGTACGGTGTGACGATAGCTGCCTTTTTGGAGATATTTGTTGGCGACGGTTGCATCCGTTGCTGCAGGTTAAGGTGGCGGTTACATCCGCCATATCACTCCCCCTCATTGAAAAACTGTGGACGCATTGTTTGTATTTCTTATTACTAAATATAAATTAAATGTATGTCTGTATAATTCTTAGTTCAAGTGTACAAAGTTTTCTTTACTTATTAAGATATATTTATCTATTCTATTAGTCTATTAATTCATTTATTTACTTTCATTCAAAATTTTATGTATAATGTTAATATTATTATCGCTTACAATGCTAAAATTACTTATTATTCTTTTGATTCAAACAAATTTTTATATATGTATATAATTGTGAATTATTACCATGCAACCATTACTTATCACTATTTTAATTCAAAAATTTTAATATATGTAATTATTATTATTATCAAATACAATGTTACAATTGTTTATTTATATGTGTTAATAAATTGTGGAATGTTGCTAGATAATTGTCTAAAATGAGATATTAGTTAATGAAATGTAAAGCTTTAATTATATGTTGAAAGTAATTTTCTTTTTATTCTGGGATCTTGTAACTCTTTTGACCGTGGACATGTCTTCATTTAAGACGAACGCGGGTTTGAGTCGATCTATCGAAATTAAGCAATTTTTGTCTTGTTTTTTTACTAAGAAACATTTATCATTACGTTACAATACCTCGTACGGTCCTGTATAAGGGGCATGCAAACTTCCCTTTTTAAGTTCGTCTTTTATGAAAACGTGCGTCGTTGTCTTTAAGTCTTTCGGTGCAAATATGTTGTTTTGTGAACGGAATCTAGTAGCTTGGGGTGTTATTTTACTCATGGATTGCTGGATTTCTGAAGGTAGTGCGGTTGTTAAGCCTGCTTTGGTTTTGCTATCTGAGGCGATAAATTCGCTTGGTAACCGTAATGGCTGCCCGAATAATAATTATGCCGGAGATGCGCCGAAGTCTTCCATGATCGCTGATCGGATACCCAGGAGTATCCACGGTAGGTTGTTATACCAATTTTTGGGATCGTCTGTGGCGCGAGTTACCGAGGTCATATAGCCCCATCTTCCCCACGTGCCGCAATACAACATGCCGTTAACCCCTAGATCTCACGACATAGGTAAAGGGGTTAAATTTCAAAACGCATCCGGTGTTGCAGACGCTGACCAAGGAAAATTAACCATGGGAACTTAATTTAAGTTAGTCGTAATAAAAATAGATTTAAGAAATAATTTCAGTTCTAAATTGCTTTCGAGTAATTCACATAAAATTGTAATAAATTAATATTCGCTTAAAGATTGTCTTTTTTATTTTTTAAATATCCGAGTCCGAAAAGTTATTTGGCGCAGTCGGTAGGATAGGTGTTCGGTCCTATCCATTAATGTTTATCTAATCGAATTTTTTTCCACTAATGGCGGTTTATCGATAGTAATAAAAAAAAATATTGTTTCGGAAATAATACGGCGGATTACCGGAATTTTTTTGAAATAATAGTGAAGATTAGAGACATTCGGGAGTGTTTTTGAAGTGCTTTGAGTGGTTCCCTCAATCAACACATCATATTCTGGCGGAAAACCAGTTGCAGCAACACACCGTTGGACCGAAGAGTATCAACTCGAGAACACCTATTCGAAAAGGACTCAGGACTATGCAATACCTTCTAATAATTGGACATATGTAAGTCGAATATTGAATTACTTTCTCTTTTATCTTTCCCTATATGAAAAAATTTACCAAGAAATCTTCCCTTTGGCCCTATCCGCAAAAAATTAATAGGCTATTTAAAAGTTTAAGCTCTATTCCTGGAAGCTCAGATAGTGAAGAAGATTTAAGTGTTAATTTAAAAAATAGTGTTCCGAATTTAAATTTTGAAAGTGAAATTGAGTCTACTAGTGAAATGGCTACTAACAATATTAATCCCGTACAAAATCCCCCATCCATGAGTGCATCAATTTCGCCCACAGACGTTTTTAACTCGTTAAGGATTCCTGATGTGATCAAGGATCTTCCACGATTCGATGGAAATCCCAGATTACTTCACGAATTCTTCAACAATGTGGAAGAAATTTTAAAATATTTAAAAGAAATTGACGGAACACCCTACTCTTTAATTCTTATGCGTGCCATACGAAACAAAATCGAAGGGCAGGCAAATGAAGTTTTGAATTTATACGGCACTCCTCTTGTTTGGGAAGACATAAAAAATAACTTAACTTTACATTACTCTGACAAGAGAACGGAGACTTCACTAATTAGAGGCCTTCATTCGATCAGACAGAACAACAAAAGTATAGAAACATTCTACAGCGAGATAGTTGAAATACAGGCCACCCTTAATAATAATATATTGATTCACGAAAGGGAAAATTCCGTAATTAAAGCAAAAAAGGAATTATATGCGGAAATGTGCTTAAACGCTTTTCTAACAGGGATTAGAGAACCCTTGGGGTCTATAATCCGAGCGATGAGACCGGATTCTCTACCCATAGCTCTATCCTATTGTATTAAAGAGCAAAATATCTCCTATATGAGATCAAACCCACTTTCAAATCATCACAAATTTAACAAGAATCAAGGCATAGCAATCCTTCAAACTTACAATTAAATAACTTTAAATTTTCACCTCCTACTCCTCATAAGCAATTTAATATCCCACAAGGATTTAACAACCAAATCTCGAGGCCCTTTTTCAGAAATCCGAATCAAAATTTTAATAACTCTAGAAACACCAATCAGAATTACAACAATTTTAGAAACCCTAATTTTAACCAGAACGTGTTTGATCGTAGAACAAACCCACCTAGGTTACCTCCACCAGAACCTATGGATACTAGCTCTGGGACCTCTCACTTGAGACAACGTACTGCTTTCAACCAACCCAGAAACCCACAGAACAATTCCTCTATGTATAAACCATTTCGTCCTAGCGGATTCCCAAAATATATAGCAGAAGAAATTCATAACATAGATGAAAGCGAGGAAAACAGTAATAATATCCCACTTAGAAGTAGTTCCTACCAACAACAGTTGGATCACTTTTACGAAGGAAGTTCGTTTAACCCAGATACCGAAATTAATAACACACAAAATTTTTGTACAGATGCCTTGGACAACCAACAGGATACCTAGACATTAATAGGCATGGCACCACACTCGCTTACATTAACATATCTAGTCCATTCGGACGCCCACTTAAATTCCTAATAGACACAGGGGCATCCTCCTCTTTTATCAACCCCGAATTTATTCACCCAGCAGATCACATTAAATGTGAACCTATAACAATAACTACCATACTAAATAAATATCAAATCAATAGACTAGTAAAACTCCCAACCTTTCTCGAATTTAACGAACCTGGTGAATTACAATTTTTTTATTTTTAAGTTTCACGGTTAATTTGACGGGCTGTTTGGCCTTGACGTCCTCACACAATTAGGTGGAAGGATCGATTTGGTGGAAAAAGCACTTATTACTTGGAATTCAAAAATTCCCCTCAAATTCAAACCGAACTTCAGTTCGGGAAAACATATCATTCAACCCTATACGAAAGCAATAATAAGGTTACCCGTTGATGTTAAGAACGGAGAAATATTCCTTAGAGGAATGGAATTAGGCCCACAACTATTTATCTCTGAAGGTTTATACACAGCCACAGATTGGCATAGCATCGTGGAAGTGTACAACGAATCTAGTCTAGAACAAACCTTATATTTAGAACACCCGCTAAAAGCAGAGAAATATCTTTCCTGTGAACATTTGGAAGTAAACAATGTTAGTTTCGGTTACAATAAACCAACCGAGCCTAAGGATGTGATACAATTAATTCGCACCCTACATCTAAACTCGGAAGAGAAAAAGGCACTTTTAAAAATCTGCAAGGAATATGCAGACATTTTCTACAACGAAGACGAGCCTTTAAGTTTCACTAATCAGGTTAAACATGCTATCCCCACTACTGATGATAGTCCCATCTATACCAAATCTTACAGATACCCATACATGTAGGGATGTAAAATCCCCACTTCTGACACCACATACAGATATTCAAATATTCGAAGGAGGCAGTCGTATAAGCAGTGGCAGTGGACGCGGATGAATTTTTTCAGCTCGGATTGCACGACTAGTTAATTAATCTGATTTGAATCTGTGTTTGAATTCTGAATTAATTATAATAAATTATTGTTTAATTAAAAATTTCTTGCTGAATTGAATTTGAATTGCAATTTTTTTAGTGAGTTGGGATTCCTTTTTCCCACATTTGGGGGCTCAACCGAGCGAAAGAAATTAAAAATTAGAGACAAAAAGAGAATCACATTTAAAGTGGAAATTACCTAAAAATCATAAAAGCATAAAATATTAAAATTCAGTTGAGCGGAGTGAACTAAGTTCAATAATTTAACAGTGAATTCAGCTTAAAAAAAAGAGAAACGAAAATTGTCCCGGAATTCAGTTTTTCTTTGAATGCGCAAAACGGTAACTTCTATTGTTCATTCGGAGTACACGCGACGATATCAAGCGAAATACAGTAGTGAGTAACACTAATCGGACGTCTCGTTCACAGTCGCGGCTGAAAATAATTGGACGCTTAACTGCGCTTAAATTGTGCGAATTGTTTTTTGAGAGTAATTGAATTGAAAATAATTTCGGAAAAGTGAATTTCAAGAATAAAATGAGTTCTAAAAATCGACGCAATCAATTTAGTAATTCGACGGCAAATTTCGAAGACTCACGTGGTAATAATCATTCTACAGAAGCCGATGGACGCATGCGATTTAATTTTAGTGACGTGGAGACAATACTAACAAAATTTTCGGGCGATGAAACAATTAGTGTACGAAAGTGGTTTCAAGACTTTGAGCGATACGCTGATACTTTTCAGTGGAACGAGTTACAGCGTTTTATATTTTGTAAAAGATCGTTAAGCGGTGCTGCAAAATTGTTCGCGGAATGTGATGCTAAGTCAATAACATATCGGGAACTTAAGACCGCTTTATACAAAGAATTCGGTACGAAAATAACTAGTGCGGAAGTACATAAAAAGCTACGAGAAAGGAAACGAAAATCGGACGAAACATTACGAGAATATCTTTATCATATGCTCGGGATAGCGGAGCAAGCCGAAGTTGATGAAACGTCTATCATTAGTTATGTAATCGACGGAATTCGCGATTTGCCGCAAAATAAAACTATTTTATACGGTGTGAAAAGTATGGAAGACTTTAAGGAAAAATTATTTGTATACGAAAAAATGAAAAACGACTGCAATCGACGACTTGCGATTAATAGTAGTCACGCAACTCAACCAACGGTGTTTAAACGAAGTGAGAAACCGCAAACTAATCGATACTGTTTTAATTGTGGGTCCAGTTCGCATGAGTCACATGCATGTCCAGAGAAGCCACGAGGTCCGAAGTGCTTTCGATGCAACCGCTTCGGTCACAAAAGTCCTGAATGCCCCGGTAAAGACGAACCTTCTAAATCTGTACACATAATAGTAGCTGATGGCAGACACGTAATAGTCAAGATTAACGGTATTCCAATAAATGGTTTGGTCGACACTGGAAGCGACATTTGTGTTATAAAGGAACGTTACTTAACTTTAATTAATCCTACCTATTTTTCTAGAAATTCTGTGACCAGCATAGCAGGCTTGGGATCCAGTGTACTTACCAAGGGCTGCTGTAAAGCGAATATTGAAATTGATAACGATACCTACGAAAATACTGAAATACACGTTGTAAACAATAACTATATGAAACCTGATCTTATTTTAGGAATGAATCTCTTGCAAGCGGCCACCATTACAATTGACAGAGGAAAAATTACCATCACCAAACCAAATGAAGCTGAAGAGGAAAATAAAGAGGAAGAAGGACCAATGTGCTGCCTAGCCAAATTAGAAGTTGATGTGCCGAATGAAGACTTACCCGATTTTAGTATGCTGAAAAAGAAAGGTTTGGATAAAGATATAAAACAAATGATAAAAAATTACACGCCCGCTAAGCCACCATCATCTCCAATTCAAATGAAAATTGTAACTTTGGACGACGAACCCGTTCATAGTCGTCCTAGAAGGTTTCCACCAGCCGAGCAGCAAACTATCGACGCGCAAATAGCAGAATGGATTAAGGATGGAATTGTTCAGGAAAGTACCTCTGATTACGCGAGTCAAGTACTTCTTGTGAAGAAGAAGGATGGTTCTCACCGTTTATGCATTGATTACCGTCGTTTAAATAAGAAGGTTATAAAGGATCGTTACCCGTTGCCCAATATTGAAGATCAAATTGATAAGCTACAGGGAGCTAGGTATTATACAACGCTAGATCTTCAAAACGGATTCTTTCACGTAACAGTAGAACAAAATAGCCGGAAATATACGTCATTTGTCACGCAAAGGGGACAATACGAGTTTACTAAAGCACCATTCGGACTTTGTAACTCCCCTAGCGTTTTTCAAAAATATATTAATTATATACTTCGAGATTTAATTAACCAAAATATCATTGTAGTTTACATCGACGACATCGTTATTCCATCAAGGACAATAGCAGAAGGGATAGAAAATTTAAAGAAAGTGTTAGATGTAGCAGAACGAAATGGGCTGAATCTGAAGTGGAAAAAGTGTCAATTTTTGCAAGAAGAGATAGAGTATCTAGGCCACCGCATTCATAAAGGAACGGTATCACCATCAGTGTTGAAAACAAAAGCTGTAATGAATTTCCCAGTACCATCCACACCAAAGCAGCTACAGAGTTTTCTAGGTTTAGCTAGCTACTTTAGGAAATTCATACCAAATTTTGCAATACGAGCACGGCCATTAACTGATTTGCTTCGAAAAACCGTAAAGTTTACTATAGGAGAAAAACAATTGGATGCAATTACAGATTTAAAGAATGCGCTGACTACGAAACCCGTGCTTAGAATCTTTAACTACGCTGCCCACACAGAACTTCATACCGACGCATCCAGAGAAGGATACGGAGCAGTGCTGTTACAGAAGGACTCAGAGGATAACTCGCTCCACCCGACGTACTATATGAGTAAAAGAACATCTGACGCCGAAAAGAATTATAATAGTTATGAGTTGGAAGTGCTAGCCATTGTACAAGCCCTGAAAAAGTTTCGAGTATATCTGATAGGAAAAGAGTTCAAGCTTGTCACCGACTGCAGTGCATTCGAATGCACTATGAAAAAAAGGGACCTCGCAACTAGGGTTGCAAGATGGGCTCTTCTTTTAGAGGAATTCAATTATAAAATCGAACATAGGTCCGGCAGTAAGATGAAGCACGTCGATGCACTTAGCCGAAACCCCATAGTGATGTGTGTCAACAATGATAGCATTTTCTTAAAACGACTCAAGGATACCCAAGAGAAGGACGATAGATTACGCGCAATCATCGAAATTTTGAAAAAAGAGCCATACAAGGACTACGTAATTAACAATGGAATACTGTGCAAAAACGTAAACAACAATTTTCTTTTCGTCGTCCCGGATATTATGACAAGGAGTATCATTAAAGAAGTACATGATAGGGGCCACTTCCATTATAAAAAAATGAAAGACATCATTGAAAAGGATTTCTATATCCCAGGGTTACATCAGAAAATAGGAAGACATGTTGCTGGCTGCATCAAGTGCATCTTAGCAGAAAGGAAAAAGGGGAAACAAGAATCGCTGCTACATCCGATTCCGAAGGGCGATCTACCGCTACAAACTTTTCATATCGACCATCTCGGACCGATGCAAGTCACCAGGAAAAGCTACAAGTACATCCTTGCTGTAGTAGATGCTTTTACAAAGTATTGTTGGCTTTTCCCGACTAAGACGTTAAACTCGGAGGAAGTCATACAGAAATTAGAAGTGATAGCAGAAACATTTGGCTATCCTGAACGAATAATTACCGATCGAGGGGGAGCCTTCATCTCAAATAATTTTCAAGATTACTGTAAAAATAATGATATAAATTTATATTTTATAACCGTAGGTACTCCACGAGGAAATGGTCAGGTTGAACGGCTGCATTCCACAGTTATAGAAGCATTAACAAAACTGTCTATGGATGATGCAGAAAAATGGTACCTCTGCGTTAAGCCATTGCAGCAAATCTTAAACTCTACTTATCAACGAGCTACGAAGACAACTCCGTTTAGATTATTGGTAGGAATCGACATGAAAGCCAAAAATGACGTTCGTATGGTAGAAATCATTCAAGAAGAGTATACAAAACAATTCGAGGACACGCGAAGGATGCAGAGAGAAGAAGCGCGAAGAGAAATTGCGAAAATCCAAGAGGAAAATAGCACGTACTACAATAGAAAACGAAAGGAAGCTAGAAAATACGATACCGGCGATCTCGTCGCAATAGAGAGGACACAGTTTGGTACAGGTCTTAAGATACGTCCCAAGTTCCTTGGACCGTATAGGGTGATTAACGTTAAGGGCAACGACCGGTACAAGCTACAAAAGGAAGGTGATAACGAAGGGCCGAAGGTAACAGACAGCAGCGCAGATAAGATGAAATTCTGGTTAGAAGACGAAATGTATGATAGTGACGATCCTGAGGATGGCGTTCATTTGGGGCAAATGAACGAGCAGGATGGCCGGATGTAGGGATGTAAAATCCCCACTTCTGACACCACATACAGATATTCAAATATTCGAAGGAGGCAGTCGTATAAGCAGTGGCAGTGGACGCGGATGAATTTTTTCAGCTCGGATTGCACGACTAGTTAATTAATCTGATTTGAATCTGTGTTTGAATTCTGAATTAATTATAATAAATTATTGTTTAATTAAAAATTTCTTGCTGAATTGAATTTGAATTGCAATTTTTTTAGTGAGTTGGGATTCCTTTTTCCCACATACATACACAAGGAAGAAGTAAAAAAACAAATAGATGATATGCTAGAGCAGGGTATCATACGCCCTAGCTACTCTCCTTGGAGTTCGCCTATCTGGGTAGTACCCAAAAAGCAAGACGCCAGCGGAAGGCAGAAATGGCGCCTTGTAGTCGACTACAGAAAGTTAAACGAAAAGACGATTACAGATCGTTATCCAATCCCCAACATAAACGAGATTCTCGAAAAACTCGGTAAGTGCATGTATTTCTCCACGCTGGATCTGGCCAGCGGATTTCACCAAATAGAGATGAATCCGAGAGATATCCCCAAAACAGCTTTCACGGTAGAAGGGGGGCACTACGAATATGTTCGCATGCCACTCGGGCTTAAGAACGCACCGTCCACCTTTCAAAGGGTTATGGACAACGTGCTCAAAGATCTTCAAGGCAAGATTTGCCTAGTGTACTTGGACGATATAATTATATTCTCCACCTCACTACAGGAACATATACAAAATCTAAGGAAAGTATTTGAGAAGATTCACGAAGCTAACCTCAAAATACAACCCGATAAATGCGAATTCCTTCATAAGGAAATCGCCTTCCTCGGACACATAGTCTCCACTGACGGTATTAGACCTAACCCCGATAAAATACGTGCCATTAAACAATTTCCGATCCCCCGCACTCAAAAACAAATAAAATCGTGCCTCGGACTTCTAGGGTATTACAGGAAGTTTGTAAAAGACTTCGCTAAATTAGTAAAACCCCTAACGGAGTGTCTTAAGAAGGGCAGAACTGTTCAACTGAACGAAAAATATATCCAAAGCTTCAATATGTGTAAGGAAATTCTAATGAATGACCCATTACTCCAATACCCAGATTTCGCCAAACCATTTAATCTCACCACAGATGCGAGCAACTTCGCAATAGGTCCTATTGGTAGCGTTCTTTCGCAAGGTCCTATTGGTAGCGACAAACCTGTGTGCTACGCCAGCAGAACCCTCACCGATTCGGAGATAAATTACTCCACAATAGAGAAGGAGCTGCTAGCCGTAGTCTGGGCCACAAAATATTTCCGCCCAGTTAGATGGAGATTGAAGTTAGAGGAGTACGACTATGAGATAGTCTACAAACGAGGGACATTAAATACTAACGCGGATGCGCTTAGCCGAATAAAAATTGAAACAACCAATAAATGCATTGATATTAATGTTAACGAGGACACAACCTCAGTTCAAAGTACCAGAGGTACCACCGTTCATTCAGCGAACGAAAATTTGAATGTTGGTATCCCCATCTCGGAAAAGCCGATTAATGAATTTAATATACAACTTATACTGGAGAAATCAGATAAAACTCCAAAGATTTCCTTAGAAGTACCATTTAGAAATAAGCAACGCAGGATAATAATCAAACCGGAGTATACGGAAGAGATTATCTTAGATTTATTAAAAAAATTTTTAGTACCTCGGAAGCTAATAGCAATAGCTACTGATGACGAGACCTTTAGAATAGTTCAATCTATATATGCAAGACACTTTTCAAGTAATAAGATTTTTAGGCTAATTAGATGTAAGGTAATATTAATGGACGTCAGAGAAAATGACGAGCAAGATAGATTAATAAATAATTAACACAAAAATAATAACCATAGAGGTATAGAAGAGACATTACTCCATTTACGGAGGGACTATTATTTTCCTTTTATGAAAAATAAAATAGCACAAACAGTCAACAACTGTGAAGAGTGCCAGACCCTTAAGTAAGACAGGCACCCACAAAAAATTAAATTCCTTAAACCAGAAATGCCCGAAAAACCACTGGATATCATACATACAGATATATATAGTATTAATAACAAACAAATCCTAACCATTATAGATAAATTTTCTAAATTCGCTTGCGCTTACACCCTTCCTACTCGCAATAGCATCTCAATAGTCAGGCATCTAAAACATTTCATGAGCCACCATGGCATACCTAAAAAACTAATCTGCGATCAGGGCTCAGAATTCACAGCAAATTTATTCAAAGACTTTTGTAGACAATACGACATAAATCTCCATTTTACTTCATTCCAACAAACCACAAGCAACTCACCCGTAGAACGTCTCCACTCTACACTAACAGAAATTTATAGAATAATATTAACCAAGTTCAAAGAAAATAAATTTGATTTAGACCATGATGAAATTTTATCAGAATGCTTAACCACATACAATAACGCAATTCATTCAGCAACCAAGCTTATTCCGTTCGAGCTATTCTACGGTCGAACTTACAAGTTTAATGAGAACGTAAGTTTCGACAATGAATACGAATATTTAAGAAAACTAAACGAATACCAGTCAGAATTATACCCCTCTATACGAAAACAACTATTAGATCTAAGTAACAGTAAAATAGATAAGCTAAATATATCAAGAAAGGATCCCGAGCAAAGGGATATAAATGAAGTTATCTTTCGGAAAGAATGTAAAAGAAATAAACTAACCCCGCGCTTTCGCAAACATAAGGTTAAAGAAAATAAAGAATATACCTTGTTAACTGACAACAATAAGAAAATACACAAAGCAAGAATAAAAGGTAAACATAAACTTTCGGAAATCACCAATTTAAAAGGTGATGAAAATAGTGAAATCACCAACAGCGAAGAAAATGTTGTATCAGACGAATTCCCGGAATTAACTTCAGATCATCGCGCTTCAATTACGAAAGCTACACTCGGAGGATCTGAAGATGAAGTTTTAATTAGCAAATTCAATATTCAAATAACGCGAAGGGACATTTCAACTCTCAATGACGGAAATTGGTTAAACGATAAGGTTATCAACTTCTATATGGATCTCTTAACCGAACGTGCAGAACAACGTCACTCAGAAGGTCTTCCACGCGTCTACGCAATGAACACGTTCTTTGTTACAAAATTAATGAATTTTGGCTATAGTTCTGTGAGCCGTTGGACTCGAAAAACTGACATATTTTCATATGACATTATCCCAGTACCTGTCCATATTGGCGGTGTACATTGGTGCATGGCAATCATTCATTTAAGAGATAAATATATCAAATATTATGACTCAATGGGCACACCAAATCCAAAAGTACTGCAATCCCTCGAGAATTATATTAAGGAAGAATCTTTAGATAAGCGGAATGAGAGATTCGAGACGTCCGATTTTGTTATAGAAAGTGTTAAAAACATTCCAAAACAGTCGAATGGCAGTGCCTGTGGTGTTTTTAGCTTCATGTTTGCAGAGTACATTACGAGAGATCGCGAGATAACTTTCTCACAGCAACACATGCAATATTTTCGTTTGAAAATGATCTTGGAGATATACCAAGGAAAATTACTATCTTAACAATTAAGTTATAATAAACAATCCCATAGACTAATTATGTAGGATAGAATAAACTTTATTTTATATTTTTTTTCAGATTATCACTTGGGCAAAGATTAGAAATGCACGATCTAGGAAATAGTAAGGGGTTACCCCCTTTAAAATTAGGAACAGCACGCACAATTACTAACTATTACAATCTAGTACATATAGTAAGATTAGATCCCTACAAGGCCAGTTTAACAAAAATCGCAAATTCTATTAAAAACCTTGACACTATAGACGAACTAAAGGACTCAATGACAGTGACCAAACTAAAACTTAGGGAATTAGAGAATAAACTTGAGACGTTGACTCCCAAACAAAGAGTTAAAAGAGGTCTTATAAATGGTTTAGGAACCGCAATCAAATTTATTACGGGAAACATGGACGCAAATGATGCACAATCCCTAAACGAAGAGATAGAAAAGCTAAACTTAGAACAAACAAAAATTAAAAACGAAATAAACCAACTGACCCAAATTAACAAACTAATGATAACCAGATTTGAAAACATAACTAACCACATTAACCAAGAACAGGACACAATAGCAAATTTCCTTAATCACTATCAAGAACAAATTAAAAACAAGATCCATACTAACGAAATTTCCCTCTCACATACGCAATATCTCTCCCAAATAAATTATAACATTGATTTGCTCACTAACCATATCACTAACGTAGCTGAAGCCATAATACTAGCCAGACTTAATGTCATACCCAAATTTATTTTAAATCCAAGCGAACTCGAATTAATTGAGAAAATTTTCACTAATCAGTCAATAGAGATTAAATCCAACGATCATATATACGAACTATTAAGCCTACAAGCCTACCACAACAATTCGAACATAATATTCAACGTCCGCATCCCAACGCTGTCCCGAGAAAAATACTCCCTTTTCCATATCCTACCACTTCCGATTAATGAAACCAAAATAATAGCCACTAAACCATACGTTATCCTTGATAAGAGAAGAATCCAATATTTCGATGAAATTTGTCCTAGGATAGAAGGTATCTTTTATTGCCAGGAAAGCAGGGATCAAGAAACCACACAACAATCAAAATGCATAGCGCCCTTACTAAATGGTGAAGCAGCAAACTGCACAGTCAACGAAGTAGGGAAAATTGAAACAATCCTGCAACCAGAACCGAACTTTGTCCTTCTCATGAACATCCCGAAAACATCAGTATCATCAACCTGCGGGAACAACCACTCAACGATTCAAGGCACCATCCTAATCCACTATAAAGACTGCGAGGTTACAATCAACGATGTATTATACAGAGACGACACCAACATCTTTTGGGACGAGGTCCACATCCTCCCGATGTTCCATGGAAATCTTCACCCAGAATCAACTATCGAAATTCTCAACTTACAAAAATTAAAGGAATACAACATGCAAAATAAAGCCGCCCTGGAAAACCTGGAAACCGAGACCAAAGTAAAACACACCTACACCATTGGATCCATAATTATCCTAGGAGCTACGATAATCATCATCGCCACCTACATTTGCCGGAAATCCTCCATCACAATCGAAGTCACAGATCCTCAAAATTGCATTGCTTCTGGACCACCAACCTCCAAATTCTTATGGCCCACACTTCACACCAAGGGGGGAGGAGTTACTGAGGTCATATAGCCCCATCTTCCCCACGTGCCGCAATACAACATGCCGTTAACCCCTAGATCTCACGACATAGGTAAAGGGGTTAAATTTCAAAACGCATCCGATGTTGCAGACGCTGACCAAGGAAAATTAACCATGGGAACTTAATTTAAGTTAGTCGTAATAAAAATAGATTTAAGAAATAATTTCAGTTCTAAATTGTCTTTCGAGTAATTCACATAAAATTGTAATAAATTAATATTCGCTTAAAGATTGTCTTTTTTATTTTTTAAATATCCGAGTCCGAAAAGTTATTTCGCGTATGGAAATGGCGATGGAATCGCTCTATTAGACCGTTCGACTGTGGATGGTAAGTAGTCGTTCGAATGCGACGCGTGCCTAATATTTTTGATAATTCGTTAAAAAGAGAGGATTCGAATTGGGTACCTTGGTCTGTGGTAAGTGTTCTCGGAACTCCATAGCGTGAGATGCATTGACGTAGAAACGCGTTTACTACCGTTTTGGCCGCGATGTTTTTGATTGGTATCGCTTCTGGCCAATGTGAAAACCGATCTTTAATTGTCAGGATGTAGTTGTATGAATTCGACGGTGGAAGAGGTCCGACTAGGTCAAGATGGATATGTTCGAATCTACCTCTAGGGACTTCAAACTTTCCGTGAGGAGATACCGTGTGTCTTTGTATTTTGAACTTTTGACATGCAATGCAGGATTTGGCCCAACGGCCGAGGTCAGTGTTTATGTGTGGCCAGAAATATTTAGAGGTAATCAGTCAGCCCTGATACCTGGGTGAGAGAGACCGTGTAATACATCGAACACGACTCTGCGGAGAGATTCCGGAATGTATGGTTCGTACGTAACTGTGTTGGTTTCACACCATTTTTCCTGTTCCTCTAAGGGGAGAAAAATCTTTCGTAACGTAAAAGAATGTCTGGCTTTGGTATCCTGGTTGCGTAGAATTTCTTTCAATTGGTTGTCCTTTTCCTGTTCTTGGTTTATTGTTTGTATGTCAAGTTTTAATGTCTCCACGGCGTCGATGTATGATTGAGAGAGTGTGTTCGCTACTATGTTGCGACAACCTTCAATGTATCGAATGTCGTTTGGTTATTGGGCAATGTAGTTCAGTTGGGTGGTTTGTCTGGAAGTCTTTTCGGCTTTAGATCCAATCGCTTTTGTCAATGGCTTGTGATCTGTGTAGATGATTAAGTCTTTTACCTCTATGTAATACCGAAATCTTTTGGAGGCTAGAAACGCTGCGAGAAGTTCCCGGTCAAAAGTTGAATATTTCCGTTCGCGTTCTTGCAACCGCTTTGAGAAAAAACTTAGAGGTTGTCATTTTCCTTCCGTCAGCTGTTGTAATACACCGCCGACTGCATCTTGTGACTGTTTGTTCTCAACAAACTTGTTTCTGTTTGACTTCGTCGAAAGCTTCTTGATGTTTGTCTGACCATTTGAGTTCGCGTTTGTCCTTTTTGTTCAATGGATTTCCTTTTAAGCAATCGTAAAGTGGTGCGCACGTTTCTGCGAAGTTGGGAATGAATCTGTGGTAAAAATTTACCATGCCCAAAAAAATTGTAATTTTTTAATTGTGTTCGGGTTAGGAAAATCTTTGATGGCTTTTACCCGTTCTTGAGATGGTACGATTCCCTTTTCGGAGATATCGTGACCTAAAAATGTTATCTGCTTCGCCCCAAATATGCATTTGTTTGGGTTTACCTTAATATTGTATTTATTTATTTATTTATTTATTTATCATTGCAAATTACAAAATGGTAGCACATAACAATAAATACTAATCATAATGGAACCTGCAATTTCGATCTACAGAAGCAACATTCTTCAGATCTACAACATTAAACGCAAAAACTAAGTTTTTCAAACAATAAAATATAAAAAGAATATAATATAAAAAGTAAAAATATGAGGAAAATTTAATAAACTAATCAAACTAAAACTACTAAAAATTAAGTTCTGAAATTAATTTCCGAAAAGAATCACAAGGCAAAAGGCCTTATTATGGTTGTCACGTGAAGTGAGAGATGGCGTGGCGATCATGAATTGGTATTACAGTTGTCGAAAAAATGTAATTGTGACAAAATCATTGACAGAAGGCGAATTATGGTTGTCACTAGAGTTGGCAGCGCGTGAAAATTACGGCGAATAAATGCAGATTCTTGTCACTTAGTTTTTGTGCGTGAGAGAGCAGAAATGGATGCCGCCAAAAGGTAGAAATTTCATGTTTGAATTATTTTTTTATAAATAAAACTAATATATTTATTAAGAAAAGAATTATTATATTATTTATTTTTAGTGTAAAAGTTACGACCAGGAAACAGTTTGAAACAATAGTGGATTGTATGGTGAAGAATCCCTTTTTAGCAAAAGGGATGAAATACGCCAACTGCAGCAGTTCAAAAGAAAAATATTTCGCTGAGTGGGAAGAACTTACTAAAACTTTAAATAGCATAGGACCTCCTGTAAGAAATGCTACCGCTTGGCAAAAGGTAATAACAAATATATATTTAACAAAATTATGAATTTTTGATATTAATTTTTAGGTTTGGACGGATTACAAATTAAAGTTAAAAAAAAAACTTGTGCATAACAAAAGGGAACTAAATGCTACAGGTGGTGGCTTATGTAAGTTGATGCCCTTATCATTATTGGAAGAACAGGTTGTGAATCTCCTGTCATTGGACCAGGCTGTCCCACAAAATGCCATAGTTTTTGGAGTTAACAATAAAGATAACAATAACAACGCCACAGAAACAAACTCTTCGCGGCAACTGGAAGAACAGCAGGAGCAGGGACAAGGGCAAGAGGAGGAACAACCCAACATTCAAGAAGTAACGCAACAAAAACCAAGAAGTAAAAGACAACGTAAAGATCTTGAAAGCTTTAGAAAGGAAATGTTAGGAAAACAAACGGACTCGATGAAAAAAATAGAACATATTATTGAAAATTGCTCAAAATATTTAAAAAGAATCTCAGATGCTACTGAGAAGAAAGTGCGGCTGTATGAGACCGAAGTTACTAAGAAATTAGAGATTATGGAGCTAAAAAAACAACAATTAGAATTAGAAATTGGTAATACAATTATAACTCCATATTAGATGTAAAATTAAAATAAGATTTTCAAGTGCATTTCAATAACTATTAGGTTTAAGATTATTGGACTTTTTATTTTTGAATTATTACGGATGTTTCTTTTTTATTATATTAATATATTATAGTATTTAACTTGAATTTAATAGGTTTATTTTTTTAAATGAAGTGATATATACATTAAATTTGTTATGTTGAATTAAAGAACATTGTTGTTTCATTTTGTACATACAACATTTATTTATGGATTTAAAATAGAGTTCATTATATTTCTTCTAATTACAGATGCGTCTACATCATCTTCTTCCGAAATTTGATCCGAGTGGGAATTGGTGTTATCTTCCTCTATTTCAGCTGGGTAATCCTCTAAATTATATTTAATCCTCAAGTTGTGAAGGGCGCAGCATACATTTACAATTTTAGTTGCTTTGCTAGGTTTATAATGTAACTGTCGTGCGCCTAGTAAGCAACGGAAGGTATTTTTTAATACACCAATTGTTCTCTCTATTATATTTCTCGCTTGAGAGTGTTTTGTATTAAATCGACCTTCCTCACTGTTCTCTCCTCTAATATGGGTTGTTCTGAATGGGGTTATTAAATAAGGTTTTAAAGGATACCCTGCATCACCTTAAAAATGGTTTTAATTACACTTTTATAAACGAATTTAATTTGCTAAGAAGATTTTATACCTAAAAGCCAGCTATTTTGACCCCTTTCAAGATCTTCTGAAGATAACATGGCGTCTAGTTCGCTATTACCCCAGATAAAGGAATCATGATTTGATCCCGGATTGTTGGCATCTACGTATCTGACTCTCATTTTGTGGTCACATACCTGTCAGAAACAATCGAAATATTAAGTTATAAATGAAGCAAATCGCACGTACCAACATAACATTTAAGCTGTGAAAGCCTTTCCTGTTGTAAAATAAGTGTTGTTGATGTTGTCCTGGTGAAATGATTTTAACGTGGGATCCATCCACACATCCTATAACGCCAGGGAAACCAAATTTTTCGTAAAAGGCGCGTTTTATTTCTATTCTTTCACTATCGTCAGGGAACTTGATTAAGTTATTACAAATTTCTTCTTCAAAAATTTGTAAAACTTCTTCTAATATCACACACACTGTTGCTTGTGCTAGACCAACATTGAAATCATTGCTCACCCCTTTTTGGTAAGCACCTTCTGCAGAAAAGCGAAGTGAAGCAGCTAATTTAATTATTGGTAAAACTGCGAAAGTTCTTTTTGTTGGTTTGCTTTTGCTTTCTAAAATGTTTAGCAAGTCAACAAACGCATCTTTAGATAGACGAAAAATCCCAACAAATCTAGAATTAAAAAACAGTTCTTACAAGTTGTTCACAGTGGCATTATTAAACTTACATTGTATCAGGAAGATCTAATGGGTTGGAGCTATCCCTTATTTTGCGTCTTTTCATTTTTAAATTCTCAAGTTGCTGATTATCACTTTCGTCCTCGGAATCGCTATACCAAAAATCGTACGAACTCATTTTTACTTTTGAAGAAACGTCAAAGAAACTTCTTCAATAATAAAAACAAAATCCAATGTCACTTTATTTGATGACAATTATGATACCTTTTTGTAGCGCCACCTGTCACTTCGCAACAATATGTCACTTCATCGAAGTCGACAACCATAATGCGAAAAATGGCGTGACGTGAGAACCACAGTGAAGTGATTCGCCGTGGCGAATCGACAACCATAATAAGGCCTAAAGTGAAATCTACATGAGAGCTCGCGATATTAAATAGCTTCGTTGAAATGGAAATAGGCTCGTGTGAACCATAAGCTGTACGATGTGAGGGCATTTTTAAAATATTCCTGGTACGTATGTTTCTTTCAGGGGCGTATAAATAAAAAAGAGAAAGCAAATCCGGAGAGTTGATGTGGCTCATTAACACATCCCGAGCTAGCATTACCGCTGCAATATTCCTCCTATGTGATAAGAATTTCAAGCCCAGCAATTTGCATCTAACGTCGTATTTGGGTAAGCTGCACTCCCATCTAAATTTACGAAGCGCATATCTAAAAAAGGATTTTTGCACCGACTCAATCCTCTTGATGTGAACTTCATGCTGAGGAGCCCAAATAACAGAGGCATATTCAAGGTGAGACCTTACCAATGACACGTACAAACTTTTAATAGTATAAGGGTCGTAAAAATCTTTGGAGTGCTTCATAACAAAACCGAGCATCCTAAAAGCTTTTGAGATAATATAATCGATGTGAGAATTGAAAGGTAATTTCGAATCGAACACAACCCCAAGGTCATTCAGTTCAGTAATTCGAACTAGGCTTAGGTTATTCAGTGAATAAGGGAACATCATAGGGTTATGACCACGGCTAAAAGTAAAGCAGTTACTTTTATTAATACTCAACTCAAGATGGTTGGAGCTGCACCAGTTGGTTAGGGCGTTCAAATCTCGTTGCATACATAAATAGTCTACAGCATTAACAACCTCACGAAATAGCTTCAAATCATCCGCATACAGTAAGCATTTTGAAGAGGAGATGCTGCTAACGATGTCATTGATAAAGAGAATGAACAACAGTGGCCCGAGATGACTGCCTTGAGGTACCCCGGATCTTGCTATGAACGTACGTGAGATTGATCCATTTACTTTTACGCAGATTTTTCTGTTATTTATAAAAGATTGAATCCAGTTAAGTAAAGACGAGTGAAAGCCAAGAGCTCTGAGTTTGTGAATTAATAAGCTGTGTGCAATTCTATCAAAAGCTTTCACAATATCTAGACTGATAACATCTATTTGAGTACCACACTCCAACGAGTTAGAGATGAAGTGCGTAAAATAAACAAGGTTTGTGACGGTTGAACGGCCGGTCATAAAACCGTGTTGAGCGGGAGTAATAAATTTTTTTACCAGATTATACAATTTGTTTTTTACCATATTATCATATAATTTAGGAATACAATTAGATTTGATAATGCCTCGATAATTGGAAATAGAAGATTTAATGCCCGATTTAAATATTGGGCAAATAAATGCCTCTTTCCATGATTCCAAAAATTCACCGCTATTAAGGGAGAAATTTAGAATAATACAAAGAGGTTTAGCGAGACTGTTGGAGCAATTTCTGAGGATCAGGGGGGATCTTACCAGGACCTGCTTTTTTATTCACGTCCAAGGTATTTAAAGCTGTCAAAACCTCAACATTATTGAACGACAGTTGCCCTATATTTACAATAGATTCAATATTGGAACAATAATCGCTAGTGGGGAGAGACAGTTTCCGTTGCAAAAACGGATTCAAAAAACTCCGCGAATAAGTTACAAGTAGATTCCGCATCAGTGGAACATTTATTTTCCAGGCACATAATATCAGGTAGAGATGAGTAGGACCTTTCATTATTAATGTAGCTCCAGAAGCTACGAGAGTTGTGTTTAAGATCAGTTTCAATTGACCATAAATATTGCCGGTATAAGAATCTGTGAAGAAACTCATATTCACGCCTAAGTTGTTTAAATTTTTGCAAGTTTAAGTCAGAGTTCAGACATTCATATTTTTTATGGGCGTCATTTCTTGCATTTCTGAGGTTTAGTAATCATCTGTTATACCACGGGGGATGAGAGTTATTCTGATATGATTTTTTTGGGACAAATTTGTCGAAAACTTCAGAGAGTACAGCTAAAAAATTAAGATAGATTGAATTCCACGATTCGCCAATCAAAATATCATGCCAGGCAATTGAGTCAAAGAAGCTATTTAATTCGCGGAAGCTGGTTAATTTAAAATTAAAATCAAGAGGCGGGGATATTATACGCTTTTGCAAACGATAGTATTTTAAATCAACACAAACTGCCTTGTGATTCTGTTGTGGATAGTTTTAAAAAGGAGGGCTGAAATTTGCCGGTGAGATTTTGGAACGATGATTTTCCGGGGTGCTCCTTAGGGGATGGGGGCGAATCTTGTATATTTAGAAATCCACCAAACACGCAATAATCTCCAATAAAAAACTCGATTTTTTTAGCTCCGGTTAACAGGATTTATTTATGTTTTATAATTACTACTTCAAGATTTAAAATAATATAATATTTCTATCTCTGCACTGGTGTTCCGTTTTTCTTGGAGACACCGATCGCAGCTCTTATCGAGACTATTAATGTGTGATGACTGATCAAAAAATTGCTGGACGATTGATAAGAATAAGTGCTGCACCGTTATCATTTTGGAAGGGGTTCTCCTTTCGGGTTTGTCTACGTTGATCAGCCGCAGACGGCGTGTAGAGGATGGCATGTTTTTGACGATCTCCAACATTCTCCCCCGCCTTGAAACGATGTTTCAACACCTAGATTATGTTGCCATATCGATTAGTTGGATGTTCTGCAATGACAGTGGTTTTCTTCATCCTTTGGTAAATAGCGGTCGCCCTCGCCATCCTTGCTCTGCTTTGCTTCTGGCTCCCTTATTGTCGCCGCAGCTCCGATCATATCGGGATATGGAAAGAAGGAAATTTGATCAGCAGTAAAAGTTGCATGTTATTGTTATTTATATAGAAATAAGTTAAATATAAAGAATTTTGACAAGGCTCTCAAGCTTCAAGTGCCCAGATGTGCATTAGTTCTAATTTGTACCAAATTAATTGGCAGAATCTACTGGTAGCAAGCAGACCTTTGTTATTGGGCGCTTGTATTCGCCGTTCTGTGTTTTTATGGTTACTACCCTTGTTAATTGATCAGCTCCCGGGTGCAATTGTTTAATTCGACCGAGGGCCCATCGATTCGAGGGAAGATTCTCTGACTTCATTAGGACGAGGTCCCCAACCTTTAAATTTTTTGACTCGTTGAGCCATTTGGGTCGCTGCTGAAGTCGGGCTAAGTATTCGGAGCTCCAGGCTTGCCAGAACTCCTGCTTCAGCCGTTGTACTAAGTTCCACCTACGAAGTGTGTTTACCTTGCATTGAGTAAAGTCTTCTTCCGGTGGTGCTAAAAGAGCGTCGCCGATTAGGAAATGACCGGGAGTGAGTGCTCTTGTGTCATTGATGTTATCGGTTAGTGGAGAGAGTGGACGCGAGTTGAGACACGCCTCCACTTGTATGAGGAGGGTTGCCATTTCTTCGTAAGTGAGTGGAACGTTTCCAGCTACACGTTTCAGATGATACTTAATAGACTTCACCCCGGCCTCCCATAGACCACCGAAATGGGGAGAGGCTGGAGGTATGAAATGCCAACGTATGCCCTGTAGACTGAACGTCGTAGCAGCTTGGTGACTGGCCTGTTGTATGGCACGTTTGACATCGCTCTCGAGCTGGTTGTAGGCCCCTTTGAATGTGGTTCCGCAATCGGAATATATGTCTCGGCAAAGGCCGCGACGAGCGATGAATCGGTGGAGAGCCGCGAGAAACGCCTTTGTAGTGAGATCACTCACGACTTCTACGTGGATCGCCTTTGTGCAAAGACATACAAAGACTGCAATGTAACCCTTTTGGGTTCGACATCCCCTAGCATGTGAGATTCGAAGGCTAAACGGACCCGCATAATCCACCCCAACGTTTGTAAACGGGCGACTTATCTTGACGCGTGCCGGTGGTAGGGACCCCATTAGCTGTTCTTGTACCTTCCCAGCAGGCAAAATGAGCTCACAAAATCAGAAATTTATCGTATAACTCACAATGAGCTAAATATGATGAAAATATGACACTCAAAATGCAAAAAAAAATTAAATCATTTGTGAGAAAATAATGAGATCATAATGAGAGGAAGTGAAAAAGAAACCGAGATTGGTTCCACTTATTGTTCATTGATTGGAAGGTTGTTATGAGCTAATTATGAGAAATTCGTTTGGTAACATATATACAGGCGCCACATTTTTGTAAGTTTTAAGACTATTATCTCTCTGGAACATGAAACCGACACTCTTTCAACTATACCTCTGACACTGCTGGATATTTTGCTTCAAGTGTGTATATAAATAACAAACTGTTTCACTTCTTTTGAATTTGTATATAGTATTTTTTCGAACATATAAAGACGGAATTTGTTAGAATTGAATATTTGCAATCAATATAATATTAAAATGTAAATCCAAAGAGAAAATAAAATAAAATGTGATGGAAGAACTGTTCTGATGGTCAGTAGAAGTGACGAACATCGATGAAGGATCCAAATATTGGCACCAAGGTTTTACAGTTTGTCTTAAGAAGGCATTTGGGAATTTACAAAAAGATAATAGCATTTTTTAAACATTACTGTCGATGGCTTGCCAATTTTTAATAACTCAACTGCCTAATTTTGGCCAATACTTCTGAATGTCGAAGGAGTTATAAAGGAACCTTTGATTAGAATTTACAGCGGTAATAGAAAACCTCCATCGTTAGGTATTTACCTGGGCAAATTTGTAAATGAAATGACCGATATTATGGAATAATGATTAATGGTTTTCGTTTAACTGAAACTTGAAATGCCGAGGCAAATGTATTTTTCAATTAAACGAAACGTCACAAACCTAAAACTGTCGTTTATATATCACATTCTATATAAAATATAATTTGCATGCTATTTCAATATACACTCGACATACTATATAATGTATATTACACAGCAGTCCCAGGAGCACAAGCAAAAAATCTAACAATGAGCTCATATTTAGCTTACGCCGGTTTGTCATTTATATACACTCTTGCTGCGACACATGCGTAGCAGCCTCAGTAGCGCAGTTGGTAGAGCGTTGGCTTCATGTTCCAGTGGTCGCAGGTTCGAATCTCGTATAAGGTAATCGGAAAAAAAATATTCTCAAATAATAACGAATGAGATGATAATGAAAATAATATATAAAATATATAATAGCAAAAAGTGTAAAAAAAAGGAAAAAAAATTAATGTGGAAATAATAATTTTGTTTTTTAACATTTCTCAGTACATTTTTGCGTCACTCTCACTGAGCTCAATATGAGAAAATTTTGAGAACATTTTTAGTTCTTGACTTACTTCATATTGAACTCATACTTAGTTCAGGAACTTGCGCCAATTAACTCACTAGGTCCTCATGTGTATCTCATAAATTACTATTTGAGACTTGAAACGAAAAAATTGCCAATCGCAAGTAGATCATATTTAGCTCAATATGAACTAGAATGCCTGCTGGGTTGCACGCATATTTGAAGCAGGTAATACACTTGTGAATGAGTTTCTTAACGATCTTGCGAGCGTTAATGATCCAGGTGGTTTTGCGAATCAAGGACAAGGTAAGGGTGAGACCTCCGTGTAAACATAAAGTATGAGCATTTTGGATGAGCAGCTGAGTGAAATGACTATCGGGATGCAGAATTGCGGGATGTCTTTCATTATAGGGTAGATCCGAGTTGGCTAGGCGTCCTCCTACTCTCAGGAGTCCTGAAGAATCGATAAAAGGGTGAAGGTTCAACAGTTTGCTCGATTTGGGTAGTGGTTTTCGCTTCGTCAGGGAGTCTATATCTTCGGAGAAGAATCTCCCTTGCTCATGTTTGATCCAAAATGATCGAGCTTCATTCAGTTGAGACGAAGTAATGATTGAAGTTTGGGACGCTGACACGTTATTGCCACACCTCCTTATAAATCCCTTGCACAAAGCGGTTATTCGAAGGAGACGAGTCATAGTCGAATATCGTTGGAGGAGTTGGCCCGATTCCGCTACGCCTTCCTGCGACAGGAATGACTTGATAGGTTTGAGTTCTAGTACGGCTGGGTCTGGATCGTCGACATGAGGGTTAGTCGGCCAATAGTTATCAGCTTTGGAAAGCCAGGGGGGCCGTGCCACCACAGTTTATCTTGCAAGAACTTGCTTGAGGAGATGCCTCTTGATGCATAATCAGCTGGGTTATCTGATGATGGGACGTGGTTCCACGGAACGGGACCTAAATTACTGATAATTTCAGACACTCGATTGCTCACGAACGTCTTGAGGGTGTTGGGGTGACGCCGGAGCCAAAATAAAACGACGGTAGAATCCGTCCAGGCGTAGGTGGTCATTTCCTTGCTTTCAACAGAGGGCAGGAATTTTCTTAGCAGTCGTGAAAGTAGCACAGCCCCGCAGAGCTCAAGCCTCGGGAGGGTGATTGACTTCACCGGGACTACCCTTGTTTTCGCGCATACAAGATGAACCTTTACACTGCCATTTGTGTTCGAGCGTAGGTATAGCGCTGCACTATACGCTCGTTGCGAGGCGTCGCAAAATCCGTGGATCTGTATCGAACTATCGGGTATTACCTCTAAGAACCGTGGAATGGAGACCGTTCTGAGGTGAGATAACAAGTTTACGAATTGTAACCATTTCGCCGATATTTCTTCTGGAACTGGTTCGTCCCACGTTAAACCAGCCTGCCATAAACCCTGCAGGAGTATCTTCGATGAGATGGTTACTAATGAGAGCAATCCTAATGGGTCGTAGATGCGAGCGATAGTGGACAGGATCTTACGCTTCGTAAATGGTGGTTTTGCCGAGATGGGTTGAACGCTATACTTAAAACAGTCGTCCCCTGGCATCCAGAGTAATCCCAACGTCTTTACAACATTTTCTTTGTTAAGAAGTACTGAAAGAGGAGATGTCCATTGGTGTTCCGAAATGTCAGACAAGACTTCGTCGCTGTTTGACGCCCACTTTCGCAGCCCGAATTTCCCTCGCTTTAATAACATGTCGATTTGCCTCCGAGCCTCACGTGCTTCTGACACGGTATTTCCTCCTGAAAAGAGGTCGTCGACATAAAAATCTCGCATCAGGATATTTGCTCCTATTGGGAAGTCGTGCCCTTCATCTCTCGCAAGTTGATGGAGGGACCGGATAGCGAGAAACGGTGCACTTGAGACGCCGAAGGTGACTGTTGTAAGGCGATAATCCTCGGGGGAACCGTTCGGGCTCTGACTCCAGATTATCCGTTGGTAATCACTATCGACAGGATCGATGAGAATTTGCCGGTACATACGAGCGATGTCGGCAGTGAAGACAAACTTCCGTTGTCGCCATTCAAAGAGTAACAGGGCAATATCACGTTGTAGGGCGGGTCCGGCGAGCAGACGATCATTTAGTGAATAGCCATTTGACGACTTGGCGCTCGCATCAAAGACCACTCTTGTCTTCGTGGTCAAACTATCAGCCTTTTGCACAGCGTGATGGGGTAAATAAAACATTCTGTCAGTGGGTTTGGATATGAGCCTTTCTGTAATCCTTTCCACATGACCTTCCTCTATATATTCCTCAAGACACTCTTGGTATTCTTGACACAACTGTGGGTTTTTGTTGAAGCGACTTCTCAAAGAATAGAATCTTTTAATCGCCCCTTCTCGCGAAGATCCGAGTTTAACCTCTGTCTCAGGTAAGGGTCTGAACGGTAGCTTCACAACGTACCGGCCTTCTTGGGTGCGGTAATGAGTTTCCGCAAACGATTTCTCACACAAAATGTCCTCCGCTGACACTTCTTTGCTCATATCAACCTCCTCTATTTCCCAAAAACGGCGTAGCATATCACATTCACCGTTGACTTGTGAACAGAGGCTCACCACGACGCCAGCTAAGGAGGTACGAATTGGGGCGGAATCAGGTTGGTCAGCTTTGTACTCTCCTAATAGTATCCAGCCGAACGATGTGTTTTGGGCCGTAGGGGCGCCGGAGACACTATGCTCTAGTCCGTCTTGTAGTATTGTCCCATAAATGTCTGCCCCTAGGACCATATCGATGCTACCGGGGCGATCATATGTAGGATCTGCTAAGGGTAAGTGGGCTAAATGGGTCCACTGTACATGGGGTATTATCCTTGAAGGCAAGAGATCGGTAAGAGAATTGAGGACAACCGCTTGGATTTGCAGTTGTGGAGTATCTTGGGAGTGCGGCTGAATTGTTAGATTGACCATTGATTGTGATCTTGCTGTGGGAACACTTGCTATCCCAAATACCTGAACCGAAACACGACGAGTAGGTAATTGCAGCATTTGAGCTGCCTTATTAGTGATGAACGTAGCCTCAGAGCCTGGGTCCAAAAGAGCGCGTAAGAGACGGGTTTCTCCCTTACTCGAGAACGCTCTCAATATTACTGTGGCTAACAAGACGTTCTTATTTTTCCGGGCGAGATAAGATGTTAAATTTGACGTAGTCGGAATTTGGGATATTGGCTTTGGTCCGTCCTGGGTTACTAAAGGGTTTCCTTTGCTTCGGTCCGAGGCACCCTGTTGACTGATGTTTTGTGGGTGCAGAAGGGTGTTGTGCCTCTGTTTACATACACGACATGTGTTTTGACTTGGGCAATACTTCGCTATATGGCTCTGGGCTAAGCAATTTTCGCATAGAGGCTTAGATGACACAAATTTACTTCTTTCTTCAACGTTCAGTCTTTTAAATTTAAAGCAGTCCCGCAAGGAGTGATTATTCCCTTTGCATAGAGGGCATATTGATCGGGTGGTGTGAAAGGCATGAGGTCTGAACGAAGTCCCTTTGGTTGCTAAGCGTGGTTCTGTCTTAAGGGTACTGTGGGGTGGAATCGCCTCCAGGGTTCTAAAACGGGTTTCCAAGAAATCTTGGAGCTTGGAGTAATCGGGAAGTGATGTTGATGATCCTTGCATTTGCTCCCACAATTGTCGGGTGTCGCGAGGTAACCTTTCAACGGTCAAATGATTTATTATCGGGTCCCAATCATCTGTCTTTATCTTGAGTGTCTTGAGTGTTGCGAGGCACTCCTTTGTGCGGTCGAGTAATTGACGAAGGGCACGGGGATTTTCCGTTTGGACATGGGGCTGAGTGAGAAGAGCCTTCAATGTGTTATTTACCAAAACTCTTGTATTTTGATACCTCGTGCAGAGGAGGTCCCATGCAATTGGGTAATTGTCCTCAGTGACATTGAGATGACGCAACAGCTTTTCCGCCTCGCCGACTAAACATGTTTTTAAATAATGCATTTTTTGGACAGGTGGTACCTTTGTGTTTGAGTGCACTATTGAGTTAAACATGTCATGAAAGGCTAACCACGAGGAGTAGTCGCCTCCGAACTTGGGAATCATTATGTGTGGTAGCTTAATTTCATGACGAATATCTGTGCCTTGATGTAATTGAAGTGTGGGAGTTTCCTCCTCTCTTGGGGTGAGTGCTAGGGGAGAAGGAGTCGGTGTCAGTTGGCGGATGAGATCAATAAGAGTGCCTTTGTATTCAAAATATCTCTCACTAAACTGATCTAGTAAAATGTTACTGAAGTAGGGATTCGTTTTTTCTTCCGCGGAACAACATCTTCGAATGACTCGATCATTTTCCATGAAGGTTTTGTATAATGCGTCGAGGACTTCCACGCGACCCTGTACGTGGCCTAGTTTCTGGAGTCTTTCCTTAGGGGACTTTCTGAGATTGCTTCCGAAATTTTCTAGCTCTTCATTCAGAGCCTCTTGATCCTTGATCTTTTCAAGAATCGTTGCCATTATATTGGTGTTAGCTCGATAGTTAGTGACCTACTAGTTAATGGAAGGAGTTTGGAGCTTAACGCCGGTACCTTTGTATTTAAATGTAAAAGGCGGATTAGGTTTTACTGAGACTTGTTTACTGAAAGGGAGGCCATAAAACAAGAGGAACGATCTCTGAGACGGTTTGAGCACAACCGCAACATCAATGACACAAGATGGAAAAAACCCCAAAGAGGTTTCGAACCTTAGAAGTCTATAATTTTCTAATTCAAGCAATTTAAATTAAATATTTTTTTTTTTTTTTTTTTTTTTTTAGAATATGATTTGAAGGTCCTTGTAAGCTGTCCGCATGGAATTAGGTAAAGAATTGAGATTTCGTAGGAATTTAAAAGGGTAGTACTTAGCTAATATTCGAAGATAAATAAATCAAAATTTCCTTTTATTAAATTATAACATGGGAATGAGAATCCGCAATCAATGGAGGCTTCTTGGAGACTTAGATCTATACTTTGTTCTGTGATAATTCTATTCAACGTGAGTTCCGTTATTACAAAACAAGCGAACCCTATGCGGAATCACATGACGCCACTATCACTTTATTATTCACTATAACTAAGAGAGAGAAACCTGTTAATATGCACCGGGGCTTTTGTTCACGACACGGGGAGGAATCCTGGACGATTTTATAACGGGACCAACCTTTCCGCTATTATTATAATAACCTTTATTCTGCGTGCCACCTTTACATTCCACCTTCTTCTTTCACCTTTATTTTATTTAAAAAGAAAACACTAAACCGTCGCACTCAGAACTTATGATCACTGGTCAAAATCCTTTATTTCATAAAGCAAAGAAAGAAAATTATTGCATGCAACTTTTACTCACCGTTCAAAAAAGGGTATCCGGCTCGAAGGACCATTTTTTTATGTTGTGGATAGTTTTAAAAAGGAGGGCTGAAATTTGCCGGTGAGATTTTGGAACGATGATTTTCCGGGGTGCTCCTTAGGGGATGGGGGCGAATCTTGTATATTTAGAAATCCACCAAACACGCAATAATCTCCAATAAAAAACTCGATTTTTTTTTAGCTCCGGTTAACAGGATTTATTTATGTTTTATAATTACTACTTCAAGATTTAAAATAATATAATATTTCTATCTCTGCATTGGTGTTCCGTTTTTCTTGGAGACACCGATCGCAGCTCTTATCGAGACTATTAATGTGTGATGACTGATCAAAAAATTGCTGGACGATTGATAAGAATAAGTGCTGCACCGTTATCATTTTGGTAGGGGTTCTCCTTTCGGGTTTGTCTACGTTGATCAGCCGCAGACGGCGTGTAGAGGATGGCATGTTTTTGACGATCTCCAACAGATTCAAATCGGATTTAACTAATGGAAATTCATTACAAGAAAATATCATCGTTTATAAATATTAGGTCAAGAAATTTACCAAAGAAATTAGGAATTACATTAATTTGTTTGAGATCCATTCCTAACAAAGAATCTACAACTAACCGTTCAATATCAGTTTTAACATTTATAGGAACCAAAAAGTTGTCCTCCTCACGCCATGACCAATTTATTCCAGGAAGATTGTAATCACCAAGCGCACAGAGATAATTATTATCGTTAGATTTCTCAATCAGATCAGTGATGTTACGCATGTGTTTGTTTTAAATGTCGAAGGGACTACTCGGAGGGATATAACTTACGCAAATAAGTAAACGTGCAGAATTCGGATGATTACCGTTGATGCACACACAAATTTGTTCTATTAAACCATCCTCATGAAGTAAAGGCACAAGATTAGATGATAAAGATTGATGAACTGCAATTAATTTTTCGAGCCTTGCTAGTAAAGTTCTCAGGTGGTTCTTGTGCTCCTCCGGTGTTTTATTACCAATGAGGATGTCATCCATGTAAACGAATTCGAGACCCATGTTTTAACGCCAAAAGGCTTTCTTAAAAATTCGAAGAGACCGAATGGTGTTGTGACCGCCGTTTTATGTATGTCTTCAGAGGCTACCGGTATTTGATGGTAGGCTCTGATAAGATCGATTTTTGAGAAGATCTTGCATCCATGGAGTTTCATAGTGAAATCTTGGATGTTAGGCAATGGGTACTTATCAAAGATCGTGGCCGCGTTCAGTTGCCGCTGGTCTCCGCAAGGTCGCAACTTTTCAGTGTCTTTTTTTGGAACTAAATTTACAGGTGATGCGACGTGGGAAGAAGACGGGCGACATATTCCTAGCTTTACCATCTCTTCGAACTCTTTCTTTGCGGGTTTATGTTTTTCGGGGTTAAGCCTCCTAGGTCTTGCTGAAGGAAGTGCGCCGGTGGTATTGATACGGTGTACGACGTCGTGCTGAACCTCGGTTTTGAAATCAGGTGGGGTTTTTAATGTTTGGAACTCATTTTATATTGATCCGTATTCACCTTGAACTGAGAATAATTTGGGAGTTATAGTTCGAATCCTGCGGGTAATGCAGTTGGCTGACAGATCGGTTGTTCCATCGATGAGTTTGCGTTTGCGTATATATACTAATTAGTTATGTTTATAAAGGAAGTCGGCGCCAATGATCGCATGATCGCATGATGTAAATAACAATGTTGCTAGGTATGACCTTCCTTTAAGAGGGAGATGTAGTAGATGCTTGCATGATACTACTTATTGAGTAGGTATATATGTATGTATTACTATAATAGCTATGTATATAGATGTATGCATTACTTGTAATGCATACATCTATATAAATAGTTATTATAGTAATACATACATATATACCTACTCAATAAGTAGTATTATGCAAGCATCTACTACATCTCCCTCTTAAAAGGAAGGTCATACCTAGCAATATTGTTATTTACATCCAACTCCCTTATGAGAACTTTCAGTGTGTTTACTCTTCTATTTGATATTTTTTCAATACAATTCATGTTAATGTCTACATTTCAATACACATGCTTAATAGTAACTTCAATTCATTTTAACTTACATACTTCAATTCAAATACATACTTAATTACTTATTAACTTATAAATTATATATATATATATATTTTTATTTAATTTCAACTTACTACGTGCCTATACACTATTTGTAAACTATTTTTATTCTTCTTCTGTTTATATTTTATTTTCATGCTTCTAGTTACCTATGTCTACAATTCAAATTCTCTACATGTTTACCTAATCAATATATCCATATAATTTGCTTGAGAGGATCAACACTGATTGCGTTTTCTTATATGAATTGTATTTCTTCTATATGTTCCTCCGTCCGCAGTTTCTACTAAGTAGGATCGTGGCGTGGAATGTTTTACAATGACTTTTCCTGGAACCCAGTGATCAGCTACTTTGCTCTTTACCCATACCGGATCTCCTTCTTCAAATTGATCCCTTTCTCTAGTGCGGCGATCATAGTACTTTTTGTTATTCTCATTATTTTTCCTCAATGTGGGTATAATTCTATCACTGTATTTATTATCTGTATAATGTTTGGTTACGCCTGGTATTAGTGTTCTTGTTTTCCTCCCCATCATAAGTTCTACCGGTGAGATCATTGAATTTTTTATGGGAGTATTTCTATACTCTAATAGAGCTAACCATAAATCTATCTTACATTCTTTAGTTTTTGCTATTAGTCTTTTTGCTATTTTCAGGTATTTCTCAGCTAGCCCATTTGATTTGGGGTACATCGGACTGCTTGTAACTACTTGTATATCATATTGTCTTGCAAAGTCTCTAAATTCTATTGATGAAAATGGCATGTTGTCACAAATAATGGTTACCGGTATTCCAAAAGTAGAAAACATAGTTTCTAGTTTCCCAATAACAGCCCTTGCCGTTTTTTTAACTAATGAACAAATCTCTAAATATTTTGAATAATAGTCTGCTACAACTAAATAATTTTGACCTGCCGTTTCCATAATATCCATACCTATCTTTTTGAATGCACACGTTGGGATGTCATGATTTAGTAATGGTTCATTCACATTTGCAGCCCGATACTTTTGACAACTATGACATGATGTTACTATTTGTTCAATTTGTTCATTAATACCTGGCCAATAAATAAGAGCTCTTGCTCTACTTTTAGTTTTTTCTATGCCTAAGTGTGCGGCATGTAATTGATTCAGCAATTCCGTTCGCATTCCATTTGGTACTACTATTCTATCATTTAGAAAAATAATATTATCATCTACTATCAAATCATTTTTATGTTTCCAATAAAATTTTAGTTTTTCCGATAAGAATTTCTTACTGTCAGGCCAGCCCTCTATTATAATTTTTTTAAATCTCTTAATGTATCGTCCTTTTCGGTTTCAGCTTGAAATTGTTTTTTCCGTGCATCACTTACGTTAATTGAGTGTATTAATTCTTTCAATCCCTTAGTTTCATTCCCTGATGGCTCAGTTATATCTGTATTCCTTGACAATAAATCCGCTACATATAGATATTTACCTGGCATAAAACTTTAAATCATATTTTTCAAGTCGCAACTTCATGCGTTGCAATCTTGCTGAAGGTATCTTATTATATTCCTTATTTATAATCCTTAACAAGGGCTTATGATCTGTAATGATTTCTATCTTTCGCCCGTATATTAGATTATGCCATTTCATACATGCGTATACTACCGCTAAAAATTCTTTCTCTACCTGCGCATAATTTTCTTCAGCGCTTGTAAGACTTCTAGATGCAAAAGCTACTGGCTTATTATTTTGCATCATTGAACATCCTATCCCATTTTTAGCTGCATCTGTCTGTATGCTGATTGGTTCGTTCCAGTCTAAAGATTTCAATGTAGGTGCTTCACTTATGGATTTTTTTATTTTCTCAAGGGCCTGATCGTGATTTTCTAACCATTGAAACTCTGTTCCTTTTTTCAATAATTCTCTTAAAGGACTTGATACGTTTGCCAAGTTTGGTACATATTCCCTCACATAATTTATAAACCCTAATAATTTTTGCAGCTCTTTTTTGTTTCATGGTGGCGTCAAATTTTGTATTGCTTTTACTCTTTCTTTATCTATACTAATACCTTTTTCCGATATAACATGTCCCATAAATTTAACCTCTTTAACTTTAAATTGAATTTTTGCTTGATTAAATTTGACATTTTTCTCTATCGGCCTGTTTAGTACCATACTTAATATCTTGTCATGCTCCTCCTCATCAGTTGCTGCTATTATTAAATCATCAATATAGACTAGTACATTAGGAATATCTTTGAAGTTATCTGTGTTAAGTTTTTGAAATATTTCGGGGGCTATTTTTAATCCAAAGGGAAGTCTGGTGAACCTATAGCACCCAAACGGTGTGCTGAATGTACACAATTTCTTTGATTCATGATCTAATTTAATTTGCCAGTATCCATCTTTTAAGTCTAATACTGTAAATATTTTTTTATTAGTAAATATTGGTTTGATTTGATCAAACGTTGGGATTTCATAATAATGATCCTTGATTGCTAAATTCAAAAACTTTGGATCTAGGCAAATTCTAAGGTGTTTATTCTGTTTTTCCACTACCACAATATTTGAAATCCAGCTACTTGGCTCATTAACATTTTCTATTATTTGCATTTCAACTAATCCCTGCAAACAATTTCTCGGAGGCTCGCTTTCTCGGACCATTCTCGATTCGAAAAATCCTTGCGAATGGTACGAGAAAGAGATTCAAAACGCAAAATGAAAGCTTTCCTGGTTGATTTGTTTCTCCCAAAGCCTTCTTGCTGTAGAAAAATATTGAGAGCCGATTTCCTCTGAATGGGACTTCAAATCTCCAAATTACACTAACAACATAACGTCATTTCACCGATTTGAAGTCCTATTGAGAGGAAATTTTGAGAGCCTTTGGTTTCTCTTTGATTTGTTTGGAAAGTTTGAGCTTTTGACTTGTTTTGCTCGGCGGAGTGATTTTCGGCGCAGAAGCGATTTGCTATCGATACGAGCATGCGATTCGTTATCAGCACGAGAAAGCGATTCGATCTCTTGCTCCGCTTTTATTGCCTTCGAATTCGTTTACGAGTCGTTAACGAGTCCGAGATCGAAGTAAGCTTTCGCTTTTGGCAAATCGTTCTCGAATCGTTTCCGAATCGAAATGTTTGCAGGGATCTATCTAATTCTTTTTTCAATGGTTGTCGTAAAGATACCGGGATACGTCGTGGGGCTTTAGCTACTGGCTGTTGGTTTTCTTTCAATTCTTTTTTAAAATTATCATAAAAGCACCCTATACCTGTGAATACCGATTTAAATTGCTGTATAATTTCATCGGCAGTATTTAATTTAATTGCGTTTACCCGTTTTATAAGTTTTAAGGCCGTACACCCTTTCAATCCTAAGACTGGTGTTGTATTATGCGGTGTAATAAAAAATTCCTGAGTTTCAATAACATTTCCTGCACTACACTTGAGTGTAACTTTTCCTATAGTCTCAATTAGTGTCCCATTATACGCTTCTAGATTATTGCTCCCTTCTTTTACAATTTCTAGCCCTACTATTTTACTTGCTTCTTTTAGTGGCAAGACATTTACTTGGGTTCCAGTATCTAATTTAAATTGTATCAATGTATTTCTTACCTTAATTCTTTCATACCACGATTCTCCTTTTTGGTGGTTCACTGCATCTAAGTATAACGTTTCATTGGAGGAAGTGCCATCTTGTTGTTTCCTTATTTTAATGTCATCTAAATTTTTCTTCTTGCATGCTACTGCAAAATGGTTTCTGCCTTTACAATTTTTGCAAGTTGCTCCATATGCCGGACAAAATCCTTTCTTATGCATTTTATTACAATAACTGCAATCAATGTTCATCCTCTCGTTTGGTTGGTGTTTTTGTACACTGTGGTATCCCCTACAATTGTAATATTTTTTATTATTATTATTATTCATATTTCCACTGTATTTACTTCGATTTAACTTATGATTATAACCTACGTTTTGATTTCCACTATTACCTTGACCTTTCTTACTACTTAACCTTAAATTCTGCAGGTTTTCTTCGATCGCGTGTATGGGTGTTGCTGTTCCGTGTATGTATGTCACCTGCGATGAAGCTGCTTCTGTTGCTCTAGCCATCTCTATTACTCTCTCTAACGTTAGTGTTTCTGTTTCCAGCATCCTCTTTTGTACCGCTTTGTCTCGTATTCCCAATACAATTCTGTCCCTTAGCATACGATCGGGGTCTTGAAAGTCACATTTCTTTAATAATTTTTTTAACTCCATGAGGAAATTGTCAAATAGCTCCATGTGCTGCTGATTTCTAGTATGAAATCTATAAGATTCATAAACTTCATTTTTTTGGGTTTACACAATTCTTCAAATTTATTTAATATTATTTTATAATCTTTTTTATCATTTTCTGTTAAGGTCATTGTATTGTAAATCTCCAACGCTTCCGGTCCAATAGTATTTAAGAGAATTGCCACCTTGACCGCATCTGGTTTTTTATCCATCTCTATCGCTGTTGCAAAAATTTCAAAACTTTGTTTAAATGCCTTCCAATTTTCTGCCAGATTACCCTCTATTTGTAGGTGATCAGAATTAATAGTTTGATTTCTGACCTTAATAGAAAAGGTGCCGAAAGGGTGTGATTCAATTGAAAGATAACTTTTCTAACAATCAAAATACAATTTATTCCTTATAATGATTGATTTTCTCGAATATAAATTTAATATAATTCAACTTGATCCTTATTTCAATATTTATTTGCTGATTAATATCTAGGCAATTTGAAGTTGCCCGAAATGTTGCTCACTTTTGTATGGTAAATAAAAGAGCCCTTTATCTGTCGGAGTGTTTCGATCGATGTCACGCCTGATATATTCTTATAATTGTCCACAGTTGCCAAAAATGATGGTTGTTGAATTGCCCTCTGGTTTCGTCTTGGAACTCGTTGATGATTGTTTGCTGCTTTGCTGCACTGCCTTGCGTGGTTGCTGCGTAGTTTCTTCCGATTTGATGTTATACCAATTCGTCCCTCTGTGGTTGATTTCGAGTTTCAGAGTTCGATCGTGGCTGCCTAAGAATCCCGACGTACCAAACTTTTTCTCTATACAAAGTGTATCATATTCCTGAAATTATGGTTGATACTTGTTTCGTGTGCAAAGAACAGTTCGCTGAGCCGCGAGATGTTATTATGTGCTCAATTTGTAAGAATTTTTTTCATTCTAAGTGCTGTAACTTAAAAACTGTGGATAACATCCGAAAACTTGGACAAAAGCGTGATGTTTGGAAGTGTGACCCGTGCAAACTTTCAAAACCCAATATGGATTATAGTGAAGAACTTATGAATAAGATATTTTTAAAATTCAAAAACGAACTAGAAAGCTCTATAAAAGAGCCAAAACAAGAACTAAATGAAATTAAAAAGTCCGTGCAGTTCATGTCGGATAAATTCGATGAGTACAGTGCTAAATTCACTGAATTAATTACCGAGCTCCAACAACTGAGAATGGAAAATACTTCACTGAAAAGAGAGGTAAGCTTTCTGACTGACAGGGTCAATGCACTCGAGGAGAATCAACGAAAATGTAATGCCATAATTACCGGAGTCAAGGAGACAAAAAATGAAAATGCAAAGTCCATAGTACAAGCAGTCGCAAAGGGCATTGACTATGAACTAACAGAGCAAGATCTTGATCAGGCATATCGACTGCGAAAGAGGTCAACGGCCCCAGGCCCCATCGTTGTTTGTTTTTCTAGTCAAAAAATTAGAAACGGGTTCATGCAATCATATAGAGCTGCAGTGAAAAACCAAAACAACGGTCCTGGAATATCTGCGTGCAAAGTACATCGTGAACTGGGTGAAGGCAAAATTTTTGTTGGTGATCACTTGACTGCGTTAAATGCTATTCTTTTCAAAGAAGCCAAGGACAAGTTGAGAGAAAATGGATTCAAATATGTATGGACTAGAGATGGCGCGATTTATGCAAGAAAGGCAGAAGGTGAAAATATTACTAGAATTAGGAAAAAAGAAGATTTAAATAATTTAATTTAATTTAAATTTAAATTCAATTTAGTTTGTTTAGTTATATATTCATTTCATAGTTTTTGCAATGGCTGAATTATTAAAAGAGTTTGATAAAAATATCGTAAATCGTACAGAATTTCTCAACACTGAGACTGAGCTTAGGTCTTTTTTTGGAAAAAATGTAAACTTTAGTTTTAAGGTTTTCTGTATGAACATAAGGAGTCTCCCAAAACATTATGACGAATTTTTGATCTTGTTGCACAACTTAAAAGTAGAATTTGACATAATAATACTAACCGAAACATGGCTTAACGACAATGACTGTTATAATATGGAAGGATTCATAACGTTTAATAAACCAAATGTATTAAATAAATGCGATGGTGTTATAGTATATGTGAGAGAAAATCACGTTGTAAGAATGCTGGACTGTAAAATCACGGATGCGAACGTGATTGAATTATTCATTGATATACCGGGATATGACAGAATCAATATCACTTGTGTTTATAGGTCTCCGAGTCAAAACCCTATTAAAAATGGGTTTAATGAATACTTATTGGGTAAAACAAGAATAGGGAATAACAAGGGCACTTGTATCGATCACATATTTCTTAAGAATACTACAGAGTTTTCTTTCACTCCTGCGATTTTTGAAACGTATATAACTGACCATTTCACTGTTATCGCAAAACTAACTACGACAGCGGCCCTATTACATAAGAACCAAAATAGAATATACACCAACCATGTTGATTTAAAAAAACTTAATGATACCTTAAGAAACGAGAGTTGGGATCAGATACAGTCGCAACAGGATGTAGATATTTGTATGAATAATTTTTACGAAATCTTAGATAAGGCAATAGCAGAGAGTTCTACTAAAAAAATGGTAACAAAAACTAAATATAAACCGATAAAACAATGGATTACACCCGGTATTCTCAAGTCGATAAAACATAGAAATAAACTTGGCAGAGAACTTAGAAGTCAACCTTTCTGTGAATCTCTTAAGAATACATATAAACAATACCGAAACAAACTGAATTACCTGATAAGAACTGCCAAAATGATTTACTATAAGAATGAAATCCTTAGAGTTAAGAATAACCCCAAAAAGCTCTGGAACAAAGTTAATGAAATCACCCTTAAATCCAAAGCAAATACACCAGTTGCTCAAATTCGTTTGAATGATGGACAAATTACGAGCAATGCGGCAAAAATAGCAGAGAAATTAAATGAATTTTTCACAAATATAGGAGAAAACATTTCCAAAAACGTAGATTGCGCTAACAAAATCCAAAGGTCTAACAACCCTATTTTAAGAAACCGTAACCACCTTGATGATTTATCTCCCATAACTTTGAATGAAATACAAGGTTATATTGCAAATCTAGATGAAAGAAAAGCCACAGGGATAGACAATTATACACCAAAAATTATCAAAGCTATATCAGGTCACATCCTGGAACCTTTGCTATACATTTTTAATAAATCACTTTCTGAAGGTGTTTTTCCTAAAAGAATGAAAATATCTGTACTAACTCCCGTACCTAAAGGAGGTGATAAACTTGACCCAAATAACTACAGACCGATATCTCTAACCTCGATTCTAAGTAAAATTTTTGAGAAGTGCATTAAAGCAAGGTTAATGAAATACCTAACTGAGAACAACATCCTTGCACCGAATCAATATGGTTTTAAACCTAGAAATAGCACAACAGACGCACTATATGACTTGACTGAGTATATAAACCGAGCAATTGATTGTAACGAAAATGTGGTTGGTATCTTCCTAGATCTGAAAAAGGCTTTCGACACCGTAAATCACAAAAAACTGCTGTACAAACTTGAATGTATTGGTGTTCGAGGTAAGGCACTCACCCTTCTAACATCTTATCTAAATGAAAGGAAACAGTGCGTAAGGGTAATGGATGCAGTTAGTGATCCCTTATTAGTGAGATGCGGCGTGCCCCAGGGCACAGTACTGGGTCCTTTACTATATCTAATTTATGTTAATGATCTATGCAAAATGGAGCAAAACGAAATACGTGGACATATTGTTGCCTATGCTGACGATACAGTTCTTTTATTCAAAGCAAAAAACTGGTCTACGGCTATATCTTTGGCCAAAGATGGCCTAAATAATGTCCAAAATTGGTTCTGCCTAAATAAACTAGCGCTAAATCTAGAAAAGACACAATTTACTACCTTCGGACACAACAAAATCTTCAACCCAAGTGTCAACTATCTAAAATTAAAGAATATAAAACTAAAATATGCAAAAGAGGTAAAGTACTTGGGTGTTGTCATAGATAGTGACCTTAAATGGAAAAAACACATTTTCAACACTGCAAATAGACTGCGGCAAACCATATATAAATTTAGAATACTTAGGAACTATGTCGACCTGGAAATATTGAAAAATGTTTATTTGGCGATCGGTCAATCAATTCTTCAGTATGGTATAATAGTATGGGGTGCTACTCACGGGAGTACTATTAACATTTTGCACAATGTCCAAAGCAAATTAATAAAAATGTGCCTAGGTAAATCTAAATACTATTCGACAACGCAGGCATTTTCCGAATTCAATGTAATGGGCATTAGGCAATTATACACAGTAACACTCCTGAAATTCGTTTACCAGAATTTGGCAAAATTTGCTACCAGAATCACAAGCCATGACACGCGTGCGCAACGTAATCGACCCCTAGATATTCCTAGATGTAAGAAATCTCTAGTGCAACGTCATGCAAGTATATTAGGCCCAAAATTGTACAATAGTTTACCAATGTATATAAGAAATGGTATAAATGAATCCAATTTTAAAACACTATTTAAAAAATATGTGAAAACTAAAAGAGATTTACTCAACGAATTTATTCAGTGATTAAATAGTATTGATTGTATGAAGTTTGAAAATTTGTTGTAATTTTTTGAATTTTTGAATTAATTTTGTTGAATTTTGTCTTTTGAATTTACATTACTGAAATTTCCTTATTTGGTTTCATTTGTTTTGTATTTAGGATTTAAGAAATATAGATTGTACACTTTGCATTTGAAATCTAATGAATTAATCTTGTTTCCGATATCTTAGGTAGTCACAGCCCCCACGCACAAACCAATGTTTATGTGGTGGGCTTTAGCTTTAAAGTTTGTTTTTAAGTACCTAATTTGTATTGTAATTTTATTTTGAGCTACAATAAATAAATAAAAAAATAAAAAAATAAAATATTTGATGTAACTACTGAAATCAACTTTGATGATTAAGTTATTGTTCAAAGACTTCAGGACTGTCTTTGGTTTGCGATTTGTTGAGAAAAGACTTCAATTCTGTCTTTTAGAATGCTAATTCAAAACTTTAGCAGATTCTTGTGATGGAAGAAAGCCTCAATACCAGCTTTGATTGAAATTGCTGCTGATTTAAAAAAACCTCAGAACCGATTTTTTACTTTCTAGTTCAAGACTCTAGAAAAGTTAAAAGCAATTTGATTTGACTTCGGCTGTGTGCCGGTATTTATTTTCCTGCCGAAATAATAAAATTGAGTGGGGAGAAAAATTACATGTTTTACATAACATTGGGTTATATACTTTGGCTGTGCTCGTTATCTCGATACTGATCAGCTGTTCTCCTTCTAACCTGCAGATGTCAAATGCTGTTTATCATCTCGGTGAGTATATTTTATCTCACGTAGTAGTTATTTACTTAATTTAGCGCGTATTTTAGGTCATTTTTTCGGTTGTTTGGAGGGGCGCTAATCGGGCGGAGCTTCAAGGGCCACGTCTTATAGGATTGTCAGATAAGTATTTTAAGAACTTTGCTTACTTTGTGATTTTTTGTTTTCTGTTTTCAGGTTTGTTTTGATGGATTAAACTATAGGGACAGAATTTTGAGGAGGGTTTTCTTCGTCCTGTAATTTCCTTGAAGCGCCAATTTGTGTCAGATATTTAGTGCATTATTTATTTTGACAGTTTTTTTTAATGTTTGCTTTAATTTTAGATAATGTTTTTATTGTGATCTGTTCACCTGAGGATGTTAGACCGAACATTCTCCCCGCCTTGAAGCATTAAGCTTCAACAGAAAAAGGGAACTGTGCGTTATGCATAATAAAATATTCGTGTAATTCAACTCATTTTGTATGTTTTATTCAGTCTTATTACTAATTTTGTTAACTTTAAATTCACAGATTTTATGTTTATGTTTCCAATTTTCTATTGTTTTTTGTTTTGTAAACGGACCTTAATCTGTTGATTGGCGATCTAATCGTAATATGCCTGCTTCGATTGGCATCCTGAAAGCCTTTTTCGCTCGTCCGATTTGTTGCCATGGGATGGTTAGATGTTTAATTTCGTTCCAGAGCTCTTGTTTTATCTTTAGCTGTGGTGGTTGTTTACGGTCTTAGCTATTTTTTGTTTTTCTGGCGGAAATGCCTTTAGGTTAATTTTTCTTTAGAGTCGGTTACTGACAATAGACATATTTTAGTGACAGGTCGTTTCATGATATTATTTTTTGTTTTTACAGTGACTACTCGTATGTGATTATCGTGTCCGGGGTGAGTATCAATGATCCTTCCTAATAACCATCGAGACGGCGGCAGTCTTTCATCTCTTATAAGAACCAGTTCGTTAATAGTTATTTCTGGAGTGGGTTTTAGCCATTTTGGTCGTTGTTGGAGTCTATTTAAATATGCATTGCTCCAGCGAGTCCAGAAACTTTGATGTAGACGTTGGATGAACTGGTATCTGTTTAAACGATTGATGTTGGTGTCGAGTAGGCTGGGTTCTGGTGGTGTCAGTAGTGGGCCACCTATCAGGAAGTGTCCAGGCGTTAACGCTGACATATCATCTGGATCTTGGGTGAGCTCGGTGAGAGGTCGAGAATTGAGCGTGGCTTCGATTTGCGTTGTGAGGGTACTAAGCTCTTCGTACGTCAATCGTGCGTCTCCAATAGTACGTTTTAGGTGATACTTCACTGATTTTACCCCGCTTTCCCAAAGTCCTCCAAAATGGGGTGCTGCCGGAGGGTTGAAATGCCACTTGATTCCTTGGTTTTCTATGGCTTCGGCCAGTTCTCGTTCCAAAGTTTTGTTGTTCTCAATCTTGAAGCGTGTGAGGATGTTGTTTGCTCCGACGAAGTTGGATCCACAATCGCTGTACATGTCTGAACATAAGCCTCGTCTTGCGATGAATCTTCTGAATGCTGTGAGGAATCCCTCTGTAGAGGCGTCGGTGACGATTTCTAAGTGAATGGCCTTTGTTACCATGCAGATGAATAGTGCGATATAGCTCTTTTGGCTTCGAGCGTTTCGCATTTTTGATGATTTTATGTCGAAAGGACCACAATAGTCTACTCCAGTGTGAGCGAAAGGCCTCGCGGGACGGACCCGATATGTCGGAAGATTGGCCATTAATTGGGTATGTCCGTTACTGCGTTACGTGCGTTTAACATCCAATATTTCTGTCTTAGCATGTGTAACATTAGCTGCGTACCCCCATGTAATGTCGTACGATGGATGTTGTCGATGATGAGCTTTGATAATGGGCTCTTCTCTGGCAAGATAAAGGGATGACTTTCGGAGAATGTTGTATTGGCATTCTGGATGCGCCCACCCACTCTTAAAATTCCTTCCTGGTCGAGGAACGGGGTTAGTCTCAATAGTTTACTTTTGCTGGACACTGGGTGTTTGGATTGTATCGCTCGCATCTCCTCTGCAAACTCCTGGGTTTGGACGTTTTTTATCCAGCACTTTAGGGCTGCTTGTATTTCTCCTGAAGTTAAATAGGTAGGTAGGGTATGACAGGATGTTGGCTTTGACCCATTTAGCCATCGTCGACAATACGCTGAGACTCTTAGCAATTTCGTCAATGATGAGTATTTGTTGATTAGGTCGTGATCCGAGGGATTTACTTCGACATGTAGATTGGTGATGGTTTTCCGTAATCCGATGGTGGTGTCTTGGATTTCCTTCCGTTTGGGCCAGTGTTCCTTTGTTTGCTGGAGCCAATGAGGACCTGTCCACCATAACTTATGTACCTTTAATTCACTTGGTGTTAGTCCCCTTGTAGCGCAGTCGGCCGGGTTGTCCTCTGTCCTGACATGATTCCAGTTGCTTTGATCTAGTATTTGATGTATTTGGGAGACCCTATTCGCCACAAATGTCTCCCATGATGATGGGTGTTTTCTTAGCCATGCAATTACAATTGTAGAATCAGTCCATGCGTGCGTTGTAACCTGCTTGAATTTCATGTCGTCTTGTACTTGTGCCAGCAATTTGGCCAGTAAGTGTGCCCCGCATAGCTCTAGTTTTGGCAGTGAGATGGTCTTGATGGGCGCTACTTTGCTTTTTGCAGCTACTAGGTGGCAGTGGCTGGTCCCGTCTTCGTTTTGCGTCCGGATGTATGCGGCTGCTGCATATGCCTTTATGGAAGCGTCGCAAACTCCATGGATTTCGATGTTCTTGATTTTGTTGTGGACTTGGATCCACCGAGGGATTTGAATGGTCTGAATGATTTGAAGTGCATTGCGGAACCTCCGCCATTGATGATCGATGTTGATCGGGACTGTTTCATCCCAGTCGAGTTTTGTCAACCAAAGGCTTTGTATCAACATTTTGGCAATAATTGTTACTGGTGTGAGCCAGCCGATGGGATCGAACAGCTTCGCAATTTCGGATAATATTTTTCTTTTGGTATATGTCTCTGGTGCCGACTCAATGTTGACCTTGTAAGATAGTGTGTCGCTGGCAGGATTCCATAATAAACCAAGGGCCTTGACTTCCTCTGCGTTCACTGTTAATGGGAATGAGATCTCCCGATCTGCTGCCGGAATTTCCTCCAAGATGTTGTTGTGATTCGCGGCCCATTTTCGTAATTCTAGCCCTCCAGCTCGAAGAAGTTGAATTAGTTGTTTTTGCTTGTTTCTTGCTTCTTCCAGATTGTCGGCGCCAGTCATCAAGTCGTCCACGTAAAAATCGTTGAGTTGTGTCAGATATTGGTGCATGGTTCGGATGGCAAGAAAAGGAGCACTCTTTGTTCCGAATGTTACGGTCAGCAGTTTATAATCCTTTATAGGTTGATCTGGTGACTATCTCCAAACAATTCGTTGGTATCCGGCATCGTCAGGATGAACTCGTATCTGGCGGTACATCTTCTCTATGTCAGCCATGTATGCGATGCGGTGTTTTCTCCATCGCATAAGAGTAGACATTAATGAGTCTTGTATGACGGGTCCATTCAATAATACGCTATTTAGTGAGTTCCCGTTGGCAGTTGGACGCGAAGCGTCGAATACTACTCTCAGTTTGGTAGTCGCGCTGCTTGGTTTGATGACAGCATGATGAGGCAGGTAACAGCATCGGTATGTTGTTGCGTCGTTAGTCGGTTGGTTTCGAAGTGCTGATTCTGGGGTAGTGATAGGCACCATGTGTCCTAACGTTAAGTATTCTTGTATGCATTTGACGTAGTCTTTCTTCAAGTCGGGATTTTGTTGAAAGCGTCTTTCCATCTGCATTAACGTTCGAATAGCGATGTGCCTAGATGCGCCAAGTTGTATTTGATCGGCTGAAAACGGAAGTCGAACCTGGTAACGTCCGTTGCTGCATCTGGTGACGGTGTTGTTGAAATGGTTTTCGCAGCGGGTCTCTTCGTTTGTCCACTTGGGTTTTGATGGAATTTCTTCCAGTTCCCAGAATCTCTTTAGCTCGTCGTTAGGGGACACCTGAGTAAAAAATGTTTGCCTGTGTACGTTGGCTTGTGCAGTTGGAGTGGTCTTCCCAGATATTATCCACCCAAACACCGTGTCTTGGGCCACTGGGGCTTCCTTGTTGACCTTTCTTAGGCCGTCTAAGATGATCATGGGGAATATGTCTGCTCCCAAAAGGATGTCGATGTGTCCCGGCTTGTGGAAGGTTGGATCCGCCAATTCGAGACCTTTGAGATGATTCCAATTCCTGCTGGAACATTCACTATTTGGTAATGGATTAGAGATTTTATTGATTACCAGCGCCTGGGCCAGGATGTTCTCTGACTGATGCTTTCGTGGTTTTAGTTGTAGCGTGACCCAGTTTGTGATTTTTCCGGCTGGCAAGTCTCCGATCACGGTTAATGCTGTTTGTACGGGCTCCCTTTTGAGTTGTAGACTTTGAACGACTGCTTCACGTACGAATGAGGATTGCGATCCCTGATCGATGAGAACTCTGCAGACCTGCTCTAGTCCAGTTGGAGATGTTACGGTGACCAGCGCCGTAGCCAATAACACTTGTCGGCAGTCATAGGGTGCTGCCCTAGCGAAGTATGATTGTATTTGATTGGTAGGTACTTCATTGTTTGAACTTGAGGACGGTGAATTGATAAGGCTGCTGTTGGTTTGACTCGCGGATTGGATTTTGTGTAGGATCGTGTGATGTGCCTTTCCACATTGGAAACATCTACCTTTGCTGGGACATTGTGATAGGCGATGGCCTGTTCCCAGGAAGTTGATGCATAGATCCTTTGATTTGACGGCCTTATATCCCTCGTCGATGCTCAATTGCACATATTTAGGGCATTTCCTCATGACATGTGTGCCTTTGCACAGGATGCATGTGCTAAGATTTGCTACGTGGAAAATTTGGGTCCTTCTTCTTGGTTGATCTCTAGATTTACTCTCGTGTGGTTCATTCTTGTGACTTGTTGCCTTGCCGACAGCTTCCAAGGTTCTGAACCTGATTTCCAAAAATTCGCGTAATTCTGCCCATGTTGGAATCGATCGCCTCGATTTGTTGCTTTGCGACTGTTCCCAATGTTGATGAGTTTCGGTTGGTAGTTTTTGGAGAAGCAAGTGGATGAGAATGTGATCCCAATTCTGTGTGGAGACCTCCAGATTTTCGATGGCAGTGATGCATTCGTTAGTCCTCGTTTTCAGTTCTTTGATGCCTTGGGCTGATTCTCGGGTTAGCTTTGGTTGATCGAGCAGCATATCGAGCTGGGTTTTTAATAGTGCTCTCTTGTTGTCGTAGCTTTCGATGAGAAGCGCCCATGCTGGTTCGTAGTTGGCGTCGCTGATGAGCGTGTTGCTGAGTAGTCGTCCAGCTTCCCCGGAAAGATGAGCCTTGAGATATTGGAGCTATTGTGCTCCAGTTAACGATTTCTTATTATGAACGAGGCTAGAGAAGAGGTCCAGGAACGATGGCCATGACGCATAGTCTCCAGCGAAGGTTGGAATCGAGATCCGTGGAAGCTTTATCTCGTTATTTTGATGAGCGATGTGGGAGATGTTTAGGTCTGCCGATGAATGCTCGTCTGTTGTTGCTTGCTGTGGTGTTGGGAGAGTTTTGTAGTACTCTTCCTCGATTCTGGCATAGGTATCGATGTATGTTTCTTCCACATCTGAGTACCACTCCTCCGTGAAGTATGGTTGTTCCTTTTCATCCTTCTTCGTCTTGATTGCCGTAATCTGTCGGTGATTGCTCTTGAATTCCGTCCAGTCGTCGTCGAGCGTCTTGAGTTTTTTTTGAAAATACTGCTCAGTCTTCCTGGATGGCCCATCCTTTTGAAAGTTCCTATACGATTTCTTGAGTTTATCACGGACTTCGGTCTGTTGAACTATTAATGCATCCATATTCGTGTTATGGCTGGAGTTATCTTATTGAATCACTATCCGGCTCGAAGGACCAAATGATCAGAATTAATAGTTTGATTTCTGACCTTAATAGAAAAGGTGCCGGAAGGGTGTGATTCAATTGAAAGATAACTTTTCTAACAATCAAAATACAATTTATTCCTTATAATGATTGATTTTCTCGAATATAAATTTAATATAATTCAACTTGATCCTTATTTCAATATTTATTTACTGATTAATGTCTAGAAAAATTTTCTCTTATTTCGGCCTTATATTAATTTTAGTCGGTGTTTATAGCTGGTATAGGCCAATGTAATTAGTTAATTGTAATTAAATAAAAACAATCCTGTTTTTTGCCGACGTTTCGCGTTTATTTTTCCGCTTCATCAGGGCTAACAATTAGAAAAAACATGAAACCATTATCAAATTTCCAACATGAAACCATTATGTAATTTCCTTGAAGCGCCAATTTGTGTCAGATATTTAGTGCATTATTTATTTTGACAGTTTTTTTTTTAATGTTTGCTTTAATTTTAGATAATGTTTTTATTGTGATCTGTTCACCTGAGGATGTTAGACCGAACATTCTCCCCGCCTTGAAGCATTAAGCTTCAACAGAAAAAGGGAACTGTGCGTTATGCATAATAAAATATTCGTGTAATTCAACTCATTTTGTATGTTTTATTCAGTCTTATTACTAATTTTGTTAACTTTAAATTCACAGATTTTATGTTTATGTTTCCAATTTTCTATTGTTTTTTGTTTTGTAAACGGACCTTAATCTGTTGATTGGCGATCTTAGTGAATCGTAATATGCCTGCTTCCAGGGGCGGCGCTTTCATAGGTGCGAATGGTGCACTTGCACCGGGCGCTATTGGACGGGGGCGCTATTTCAGATATTCAGATTTTAAAAAAAAAATTGAAAACTTTGAAAAAAAAAATGTTTAAATATGTTTTTCTTACATCCTTTTCGTATATTAAAGGATTTCATTTTTATTAAGACGACTTAATTTTCCAGTTTATTTTCCCAATAAAATATTCTATATTTCAACTCATGTTCCACAACACACAACACAAATTCCATGCAAAAAAAAACCTAAAAATTTTACTTCCTCTCGTACTACTTCCTCTCGAGACTTTTGCTTCGTGATTTTCATATAATTTCTGTCCAGAGAATCAGCAGAAGTAAAAATTCAGGAGAAATATCCACCAAGTGAGAGAAAAATCTCTCATTCTACTGATGTTCTCAAATTTGAACGTGAGATGTAAATACGGAATTAACCAGTGGAATGAAGGAGACGAAACACAAAATAATTTCATTTTCACTACGCTGGCTGGAGCACTTTTTGAAATGTTTGTAAAATGCACCATATCAACTCACACAGAGGAAAAAATTGTTCCGATGGCTCTGTATTGTGTATTGCTGTTTACTGTGATTAATATAAACTTCGGGGCGCTGTTGGTGCACTTTTAAATTTTGTTCCAAGATTTGTTCTAAGAGGTAAATAAACGAAATGAGAACAAAATATCTTGCGATTTCTAAATATCTTGCGACTGTCTAACAAATTAATATGTATATTTTTTTTTATGTTATACGAGTTATTGATGGAGCAAATTTAAGTTTTGTGCCTGTTTCTCTGGAAGAATTTATAAAGAGAAAATTGACTGAAATATTTTTATTAGATTTAAAATGTTGAGTTATAAAAGTAATATTTTAGATTTAATAACAATTATTAAATTACTAATTTCAGGTAATACATTTGTAAATTATATTATTTATATTTTTATTTTATTGGAATTAATTTTTTATTATTTTTATGTTACGAAATTTAAAATATTTTACTGTGCCGCGAATTATGAAAATGGTATACCGGGCAAATATAAATAGAACATACAATTTTCCATTAATTAACTCTTCAACTCAGACTTCATTGATGCATCGTTTGATAATAGGTGTGAATTTCGAAAAAAAACCTATGTTTCTAAAGGCAACTTCTTGTTTTGATACTATTCAAAATTTATATGCTTATTTCTCCAGTTCGGTTAAAAGATTATTATTTTGAAAAAGAAGACACTAACAAGCTTAGTAAGACTAGTAGTGAAAGTAGCATAGACGCGTTAAAACGATTAGTTCGTCAATTAGATGGTGTCTACGAGGCGTTGGTAGAACTCGTTCAGGTAGGGAACCCGTATCGAAACATACAGCAGAATTACGAAATAAAATTATTGAGTTAAATTTAATTTGTTCCATAGTGATCTAGTGTGATATTTTAGAAAAATAAATATACTTACACAGCCCAAATGTCTGCTGCAAAAAGGTTTTTGAAGTGAAAACTTCTATAGGCACGTTGGGCACTTTTTGGCCCGGGGAAAAACTAAAAACTCGCGTCACCCTAACGTACCATCACGCTACCGTACCATGTGAGAAAAAATTTGCCTTTGGGGGTTTTAGTTTGTATTAAGTGTTATAAATTATTATACTATATTACTATGTATTATATATTCTTATGTTTGATTATATATTTTTTTTTATGTGGAAGACTAGAGCATATTATGGATTTTTTAACGGTTTTATTTAGCTTGACCTCGTATATTTGTTTGTTTGTTTGTTTCTTTGGTTCAAATCTTCCGACAGCTTTTTTAACCACTTCTACTAAACCTATTTGTATGAAACTTTGCACACACATTGAGTTCCCATGACAATGTACAACTTTGTAAAAAAATCAAGATGGCGGTTCCAAGATGGCGGACGAATTTTGCAATTGTGTTCCGATTATATTGAAAATCGGTATCAAGTTGTTTTTATCAGCGCAAATGACGATTCTGTGCTCAAAGTTTGAAAATTCACAATGGCGGTGCCAATATGGCGGATGAATTTTGCAAATGTGTTCTGAATCCATTGAAACTCAGTATCGGGTGGTTTTGAAGGTCACAAATGGCGAATCTGTGGTCAAAATTTTAAAATTCAAAATGGCGACGCCAATATGGCGGTACGATTTTGGCAATTACGATTCGATTTCACCGAAAATCGTTATTTGGAGGTGTTTAAGGTCGGAAATAATGAATTTCTTGTCAATGATAGAAAATTAAAAATGCGCTGGCAATATGTATGGTATGCATAACAAATCACTTCACCAGAATTTTGTAAAAAGTAAAATGCATAAATACCTGTATAACGACTGTATAATTAAATAAGAACGACTTGTCTAGTAAAATGTGTTTCCAAGTCCACCAAAAAAAAATATTTCAAATGCATTCACATTCATAGACAAAACTTTTTGACCATTATCCTCCTGAAATATTAAGATTGAATAGGAAATACAGAATGGCCATAGAAGTTTTCACTTCCATCGTGTGGTCCTACGCACACCAGTTTTTTTTGATAGATTTACGATTAGAGCAAAATATCAGGAAGTTATTGAAAAAGTCAAGCAAATTGCTACCAAGTTAGAAGTGCCTTGTGTATTTTCCGCTTCTTCGTCCTTGCGATCCAGACGAAAAAAGTTTTTTTCATACGATCACCTGATGGGGCGCAATATAGCATAATGCACCGGGCGCAAAAAAACCACGCGCCGCCCCTGCCTGCTTCGATTGGCATCCTGAAAGCCTTTTTCGCTCGTCCGATTTGTTGCCATGGGATGGTTAGATGTTTAATTTCGTTCCAGAGCTCTTGTTTTATCTTTAGCTGTGGTGGTTGTTTACGGTCTTAGCTATTTTTTGTTTTTCTGGCGGAAATGCCTTTAGGTTAATTTTTCTTTAGAGTCGGTTACTGACAATAGACATATTTTAGTGACAGGTCGTTTCATGATATTATTTTTTGTTTTTACAGTGACTACTCGTATGTGATTATCGTGTCCGGGGTGAGTATCAATGATCCTTCCTAATAACCATCGAGACGGCGGCAGTCTTTCATCTCTTATAAGAACCAGTTCGTTAATAGTTATTTCTGGAGTGGGTTTTAGCCATTTTGGTCGTTGTTGGAGTCTATTTAAATATGCATTGCTCCAGCGAGTCCAGAAACTTTGATGTAGACGTTGGATGAACTGGTATCTGTTTAAACGATTGATGTTGGTGTCGAGTAGGCTGGGTTCTGGTGGTGTCAGTAGTGGGCCACCTATCAGGAAGTGTCCAGGCGTTAACGCTGACATATCATCTGGATCTTGGGTGAGCTCGGTGAGAGGTCGAGAATTGAGCGTGGCTTCGATTTGCGTTGTGAGGGTACTAAGCTCTTCGTACGTCAATCGTGCGTCTCCAATAGTACGTTTTAGGTGATACTTCACTGATTTTACCCCGCTTTCCCAAAGTCCTCCAAAATGGGATGCTGCCGGAGGGTTGAAATGCCACTTGATTCCTTGGTTTTCTATGGCTTCGGCCAGTTCTCGTTCCAAAGTTTTGTTGTTCTCAATCTTGAAGCGTGTGAGGATGTTGTTTGCTCCGACGAAGTTGGATCCACAATCGCTGTACATGTCTGAACATAAGCCCCGTCTTGCGATGAATCTTCTGAATGCTGTGAGGAATCCCTCTGTAGAGGCGTCGGTGACGATTTCTAAGTGAATGGCCTTTGTTACCATGCAGATGAATAGTGCGATATAGCTCTTTTGGCTTCGAGCGTTTCGCATTTTTGATGATTTTATGTCGAAAGGACCACAATAGTCTACTCCAGTGTGAGCGAAAGGCCTCGCGGGACGGACCCGATATGTCGGAAGATTGGCCATTAATTGGGTATGTCCGTTACTGCGTTACGTGCGTTTAACATCCAATATTTCTGTCTTAGCATGTGTAACATTAGCTGCGTACCCCCATGTAATGTCGTACGATGGATGTTGTCGATGATGAGCTTTGATAATGGGCTCTTCTCTGGCAAGATAAAGGGATGACTTTCGGAGAATGTTGTATTGGCATTCTGGATGCGCCCACCCACTCTTAAAATTCCTTCCTGGTCGAGGAACGGGGTTAGTCTCAATAGTTTACTTTTGCTGGACACTGGGTGTTTGGATTGTATCGCTCGCATCTCCTCTGCAAACTCCTGGGTTTGGACGTTTTTTATCCAGCACTTTAGGGCTGCTTGTATTTCTCCTGAAGTTAAATAGGTAGGTAGGGTATGACAGGATGTTGGCTTTGACCCATTTAGCCATCGTCGACAATACGCTGAGACTCTTAGCAATTTCGTCAATGATGAGTATTTGTTGATTAGGTCGTGATCCGAGGGATTTACTTCGACATGTAGATTGGTGATGGTTTTCCGTAATCCGATGGTGGTGTCTTGGATTTCCTTCCGTTTGGGCCAGTGTTCCTTTGTTTGCTGGAGCCAATGAGGACCTGTCCACCATAACTTATGTACCTTTAATTCACTTGGTGTTAGTCCCCTTGTAGCGCAGTCGGCCGGGTTGTCCTCTGTTCTGACATGATTCCAGTTGCTTTGATCTAGTATTTGATGTATTTGGGAGACCCTATTCGCCACAAATGTCTTCCATGATGATGGGTGTTTTCTTAGCCATGCAATTACAATTGTAGAATCAGTCCATGCGTGCGTTGTAACCTGCTTGAATTTCATGTCGTCTTGTACTTGTGCCAGCAATTTGGCCAGTAAGTGTGCCCCGCATAGCTCTAGTTTTGGCAGTGAGATGGTCTTGATGGGCGCTACTTTGCTTTTTGCAGCTACTAGGTGGCAGTGGCTGGTCCCGTCTTCGTTTTGCGTCCGGATGTATGCGGCTGCTGCATATGCCTTTATGGAAGCGTCGCAAACTCCATGGATTTCGATGTTCTTGATTTTGTTGTGGACTTGGATCCACCGAGGGATTTGAATGGTCTGAATGATTTGAAGTGCATTGCGGAACCTCCGCCATTGATGATCGATGTTGATCGGGACTGTTTCATCCCAGTCGAGTTTTGTCAACCAAAGGCTTTGTATCAACATTTTGGCAATAATTGTTACTGGTGTGAGCCAGCCGATGGGATCGAACAGCTTCGCAATTTCGGATAATATTTTTCTTTTGGTATATGTCTCTGGTGCCGACTCAATGTTGACCTTGTAAGATAGTGTGTCGCTGGCAGGATTCCATAATAAACCAAGGGCCTTGACTTCCTCTGCGTTCACTGTTAATGGGAATGAGATCTCCCGATCTGCTGCCGGAATTTCCTCCAAGATGTTGTTGTGATTCGCGGCCCATTTTCGTAATTCTAGCCCTCCAGCTCGAAGAAGTTGAATTAGTTGTTTTTGCTTGTTTCTTGCTTCTTCCAGATTGTCGGCGCCAGTCATCAAGTCGTCCACGTAAAAATCGTTGAGTTGTGTCAGATATTGGTGCATGGTTCGGATGGCAAGAAAAGGAGCACTCTTTGTTCCGAATGTTACGGTCAGCAGTTTATAATCCTTTATAGGTTGATCTGGTGACTATCTCCAAACAATTCGTTGGTATCCGGCATCGTCAGGATGAACTCGTATCTGGCGGTACATCTTCTCTATGTCAGCCATGTATGCGATGCGGTGTTTTCTCCATCGCATAAGAGTAGACATTAATGAGTCTTGTATGACGGGTCCATTCAATAATACGCTATTTAGTGAGTTTCCGTTGGCAGTTGGACGCGAAGCGTCGAATACTACTCTCAGTTTGGTAGTCGCGCTGCTTGGTTTGATGACAGCATGATGAGGCAGGTAACAGCATCGGTATGTTGTTGCGTCGTTAGTCGGTTGGTTTCGAAGTGCTGATTCTGGGGTAGTGATAGGCACCATGTGTCCTAACGTTAAGTATTCTTGTATGCATTTGACGTAGTCTTTCTTCAAGTCGGGATTTTGTTGAAAGCGTCTTTCCATCTGCATTAACGTTCGAATAGCGATGTGCCTAGATGCGCCAAGTTGTATTTGATCGGCTGAAAACGGAAGTCGAACCTGGTAACGTCCGTTGCTGCATCTGGTGACGGTGTTGTTGAAATGGTTTTCGCAGCGGGTCTCTTCGTTTGTCCACTTGGGTTTTGATGGAATTTCTTCCAGTTCCCAGAATCTCTTTAGCTCGTCGTTAGGGGACACCTGAGTAAAAAATGTTTGCCTGTGTACGTTGGCTTGTGCAGTTGGAGTGGTCTTCCCAGATATTATCCACCCAAACACCGTGTCTTGGGCCACTGGGGCTTCCTTGTTGCCCTTTCTTAGGCCGTCTAAGATGATCATGGGGAATATGTCTGCTCCCAAAAGGATGTCGATGTGTCCCGGCTTGTGGAAGGTTGGATCCGCCAATTCGAGACCTTTGAGATGATTCCAATTCCTGCTGGAACATTCACTATTTGGTAATGGATTAGAGATTTTATTGATTACCAGCGCCTGGGCCAGGATGTTCTCTGACTGATGCTTTCGTGGTTTTAGTTGTAGCGTGACCCAGTTTGTGATTTTTCCGGCTGGCAAGTCTCCGATCACGGTTAATGCTGTTTGTACGGGCTCCCTTTTGAGTTGTAGACTTTGAACGACTGCTTCACGTACGAATGAGGATTGCGATCCCTGATCGATGAGAACTCTGCAGACCTGCTCTAGTCCAGTTGGAGATGTTACGGTGACCAGCGCCGTAGCCAATAACACTTGTCGGCAGTCATAGGGTGCTGCCCTAGCGAAGTATGATTGTATTTGATTGGTAGGTACTTCATTGTTTGAACTTGAGGACGGTGAATTGATAAGGCTGCTGTTGGTTTGACTCGCGGATTGGATTTTGTGTAGGATCGTGTGATGTGCCTTTCCACATTGGAAACATCTACCTTTGCTGGGACATTGTGATAGGCGATGGCCTGTTCCCAGGCAGTTGATGCATAGATCCTTTGATTTGACGGCCTTATATCCCTCGTCGATGCTCAATTGCACATATTTAGGGCATTTCCTCATGACATGTGTGCCTTTGCACAGGATGCATGTGCTAAGATTTGCTACGTGGAAAATTTGGGTTCTTCTTCTTGGTTGATCTCTAGATTTACTCTCGTGTGGTTCATTCTTGTGACTTGTTGCCTTGCCGACAGCTTCCAAGGTTCTGAACCTGATTTCCAAAAATTCGCGTAATTCTGCCCATGTTGGAATCGATCGCCTCGATTTGTTGCTTTGCGACTGTTCCCAATGTTGATGAGTTTCGGTTGGTAGTTTTTGGAGAAGCAAGTGGATGAGAATGTGATCCCAATTCTGTGTGGAGACCTCCAGATTTTCGATGGCAGTGATGCATTCGTTAGTCCTCGTTTTCAGTTCTTTGATGCCTTGGGCTGATTCTCGGGTTAGCTTTGGTTGATCGAGCAGCATATCGAGCTGGGTTTTTAATAGTGCTCTCTTGTTGTCGTAGCTTTCGATGAGAAGCGCCCATGCTGGTTCGTAGTTGGCGTCGCTGATGAGCGTGTTGCTGAGTAGTCGTCCAGCTTCCCCGGAAAGATGAGCCTTGAGATATTGGAGCTATTGTGCTCCAGTTAACGATTTCTTATTATGAACGAGGCTAGAGAAGAGGTCCAGGAACGATGGCCATGACGCATAGTCTCCAGCGAAGGTTGGAATCGAGATCCGTGGAAGCTTTATCTCGTTATTTTGATGAGCGATGTGGGAGATGTTTAGGTCTGCCGATGAATGCTCGTCTGTTGTTGCTTGCTGTGGTGTTGGGAGAGTTTTGTAGTACTCTTCCTCGATTCTGGCATAGGTATCGATGTATGTTTCTTCCACATCTGAGTACCACTCCTCCGTGAAGTATGGTTGTTCCTTTTCATCCTTCTTCGTCTTGATTGCCGTAATCTGTCGGTGATTGCTCTTGAATTCCGTCCAGTCGTCGTCGAGCGTCTTGAGTTTTTTTTGAAAATACTGCTCAGTCTTCCTGGATGGCCCATCCTTTTGAAAGTTCCTATACGATTTCTTGAGTTTATCACGGACTTCGGTCTGTTGAACTATTAATGCATCCATATTCGTGTTATGGCTGGAGTTATCTTATTGAATCACTATCCGGCTCGAAGGACCAAATGATCAGAATTAATAGTTTGATTTCTGACCTTAATAGAAAAGGTGCCGGAAGGGTGTGATTCAATTGAAAGATAACTTTTCTAACAATCAAAATACAATTTATTCCTTATAATGATTGATTTTCTCGAATATAAATTTAATATAATTCAACTTGATCCTTATTTCAATATTTATTTGCTGATTAATGTCTAGAAAAATTTTCTCTTATTTCGGCCTTATATTAATTTTAGTCGGTGTTTATAGCTGGTATAGGCCAATGTAATTAGTTAATTGTAATTAAATAAAAACAATCCTGTTTTTTGCCGACGTTTCGCGTTTATTTTTCCGCTTCATCAGGGCTAACAATTAGAAAAAACATGAAACCATTATCAAATTAAACAATTTTTTTTAAAAAGTAACCTGAGGTAATAATTTTTTGTTTAATTTGATAATGGTTTCATGTTTTTTCTAATTGTTAGCCCTGATGAAGCGGAAAAATAAACGCGAAACGTCGGCAAAAAACAGGATTGTTTTTATTTAATTACAATTAACTAATTACATTGGCCTATACCAGCTATAAACACCGACTAAAATTAATGTCTAGGCAATTTGAAGTTGCCCGAAATGTTGCTCACTTTTGTATGGTAAATAAAAGAGCCCTTTATCTGTCGGAGTGTTTCGAGCGATGTCACGCCTGATATATTCTTCACTTAATTGTCCACAGTTGCCAGAAATGATGGTTGTTGAATTGCCCTCTGGTTTCGTCTTGGAACTCGCTGATGATTGTTTGCTGCTTTGCTGCACTGCCTTGCGTGGTTGCTGCGTAGTTTCTTCCGATTTGATGTTATACCAATTCGTCCCTCTGTGGTTGATTTGATGTAACTACTGAAATCAACTTTGATGATTAAGTTATTGTTCAAAGACTTCAGGACTGTCTTTGGTTTGCGATTTGTTGAGAAAAGACTTCAATTCTGTCTTTTAGAATGCTAATTCAAAACTTTAGCAGATTCTTGTGATGGAAGAAAGCCTCAATACCAGCTTTGATTGAAATTGCTGCTGATTTAAAAAAACCTCAGAACCGATTTTTTACTTTCTAGTTCAAGACTCTAGAAAAGTTAAAAGCAATTTGATTTGACTTCGGCTGTGTGCCGGTATTTATTTTCCTGCCGAAATAATAAAATTGAGTGGGGAGAAAAATTACATGTTTTACATAACATTGGGTTATATACTTTGGCTGTGCTCGTTATCTCGATACTGATCAGCTGTTCTCCATCTAACCTGCAGATGTCAAATGCTGTTTATCATCTCGGTGAGTATATTTTATCTCACGTAGTAGTTATTTACTTAATTTAGCGCGTATTTTAGGTCATTTTTTCGGTTGTTTGGAGGGGCGCTAATCGGGCGGAGCTTCAAGGGCCACGTCTTATAGGATTGTCAGATAAGTATTTTAAGAACTTTGCTTACTTTGTGATTTTTTGTTTTCTGTTTTCAGGTTTGTTTTGATGGATTAAACTATAGGGACAGAATTTTGAGGAGGGTTTTCTTCGTCCTGTAATTTCCTTGAAGCGCCAATTTGTGTCAGATATTTAGTGCATTATTTATTTTGACAGTTTTTTTTTAATGTTTGCTTTAATTTTAGATAATGTTTTTATTGTGATCTGTTCACCTGAGGATGTTAGACCGAACATTCTCCCCGCCTTGAAGCATTAAGCTTCAACAGAAAAAGGGAACTGTGTGTTATGCATAATAAAATATTCGTGTAATTCAACTCTGAAAACGTAATATTAAGCCTGCATGAAATCGTAACACTAATATGGACCCAGAAACGAATACCATCGGAATGGAGCGAGGGCATTGTGCGCCCTATACACAAAAAAGGAGATCAGCTAAACTGCCGTAATTATAGAGGTATCTCGCTATTGAACGTAGCATATAAAGTATTATCAAATATTTTATACGTTAAACTGCAGCCTTACGCAGAAGCAGCTCTGGGAAACTATCAAAGCGGTTTCCGCCCCGGAAGATCCACCACAGACCATATTTTCACCCTTAGGCAGGTCCTGGAAAAGGCAAATGAATTTAATATTACCATACATTCGCTATTCATAGACTTCAGAAACGCGTATGATAAAATCAAACGTGAAGAATTATATAAAGCTATGGAGTATTTAAGATTTCCCAAACACCTCGTAGATTTGACCAAAATGACAATGAAAGAGGTTATATGCAGAATAAGAATTGAAGGAGAGCTGTCAGAACCATTCAACGCCACAGTAGGACTAAGACAAGGAGATGCCCTGTCGTGCTTACTATTTAACGTAGCTATGGAAAAAGTGATAAGAGACGCAGGAATTAACACCGCGGGCAGTATTTTCAACAAGTCGGTACAACTGTTGGCATACGCTGACGACATCGTAATACTAGCCAGATCCAGCATAGCAATGAAAGAAGCCTTCATATTGCTAGAAAGAGCAGCAAAGAAATTCGGACTAGCAATTAATGAAGAGAAAACGAAATATATGTGCATCTCTAAAAGACGGAATGATCGCCAGAATATGACCATTGATACATATAACATCGAAAGTGTAAAAGAATTTATATACTTAGGGACGCTAATCTCAAAAGATAACGACACGACGGCAGAAGTCATAAGGAGATTGGCGCTGGGAAATAGATGCTATTTTGGGCTACGTAAACACTTCTTAACAAGGAACATATCAAGGAGGACTAAAGTTAAACTATACAGAACCCTTATAAGGCCAATACTACTGTATGGATCCGAAACCTGGACACTAAGAAGTAATGAAGAACACCTCCTGGGGTGCTTTGAAAGAAAAATCCTGCGCACAATATATGGAGGAGTAAATGAAAATGGTGTTTGGAGGAGAAGATACAATCACGAATTGTATCAGTTGTATAAAGATCCGAACATCATAAAAACTATAAAAATTAGCAGAATTCGATGGGCAGGACATGTTGAACGTAGCAGTGATGACAGCATAACAAAAATTATTATGAACAAGAGACCAGACGGACACAGAGGCACAGGACGTCCAAAAAAGAGATATACAGATAGCGTAGAGGAGGATCTACGAACCCTAGGTATAAGAAATTGGAGACCCCAAGCCAGGGACAGACAGTTCTGGAGGAGGATGTTGCAGGAAGCCAAGGCCAATAACAGGCTGTGGAGCTATTTATGATGATGTAATTCAACTCATTTTGTATGTTTTATTCAGTCTTATTACTAATTTTGTTAACTTTAAATTCACAGATTTTATGTTTATGTTTCCAATTTTCTATTGTTTTTTGTTTTGTAAACGGACCTTAATCTGTTGATTGGCGATCTTAGTGAATCGTAATATGCCTGCTTCGATTGGCATCCTGAAAGCCTTTTTCGCTCGTCCGATTTGTTGCCATGGGATGGTTAGATGTTTAATTTCGTTCCAGAGCTCTTGTTTTATCTTTAGCTGTGGTGGTTGTTTACGGTCTTAGCTATTTTTTGTTTTTCTGGCGGAAATGCCTTTAGGTTAATTTTTCTTTAGAGTCGGTTACTGACAATAGACATATTTTAGTGACAGGTCGTTTCATGATATTATTTTTTGTTTTTACAGTGACTACTCGTATGTGATTATCGTGTCCGGGGTGAGTATCAATGATCCTTCCTAATAACCATCGAGACGGCGGCAGTCTTTCATCTCTTATAAGAACCAGTTCGTTAATAGTTATTTCTGGAGTGGGTTTTAGCCATTTTGGTCGTTGTTGGAGTCTATTTAAATATGCATTGCTCCAGCGAGTCCAGAAACTTTGATGTAGACGTTGGATGAACTGGTATCTGTTTAAACGATTGATGTTGGTGTCGAGTAGGCTGGGTTCTGGTGGTGTCAGTAGTGGGCCACCTATCTGGAAGTGTCCAGGCGTTAACGCTGACATATCATCTGGATCTTGGGTGAGCTCGGTGAGAGGTCGAGAATTGAGCGTGGCTTCGATTTGCGTTGTGAGGGTACTAAGCTCTTCGTACGTCAATCGTGCGTCTCCAATAGTACGTTTTAGGTGATACTTCACTGATTTTACCCCGCTTTCCCAAAGTCCTCCAAAATGGGGTGCTGCCGGAGGGTTGAAATGCCACTTGATTCCTTGGTTTTCTATGGCTTCGGCCAGTTCTCGTTCCAAAGTTTTGTTGTTCTCAATCTTGAAGCGTGTGAGGATGTTGTTTGCTCCGACGAAGTTGGATCCACAATCGCTGTACATGTCTGAACATAAGCCCCGTCTTGCGATGAATCTTCTGAATGCTGTGAGGAATCCCTCTGTAGAGGCGTCGGTGACGATTTCTAAGTGAATGGCCTTTGTTACCATGCAGATGAATAGTGCGATATAGCTCTTTTGGCTTCGAGCGTTTCGCATTTTTGATGATTTTATGTCGAAAGGACCACAATAGTCTACTCCAGTGTGAGCGAAAGGCCTCGCGGGACGGACCCGATATGTCGGAAGATTGGCCATTAATTGGGTATGTCCGTTACTGCGTTACGTGCGTTTAACATCCAATATTTCTGTCTTAGCATGTGTAACATTAGCTGCGTACCCCCATGTAATGTCGTACGATGGATGTTGTCGATGATGAGCTTTGATAATGGGCTCTTCTCTGGCAAGATAAAGGGATGACTTTCGGAGAATGTTGTATTGGCATTCTGGATGCGCCCACCCACTCTTAAAATTCCTTCCTGGTCGAGGAACGGGGTTAGTCTCAATAGTTTACTTTTGCTGGACACTGGGTGTTTGGATTGTATCGCTCGCATCTCCTCTGCAAACTCCTGGGTTTGGACGTTTTTTATCCAGCACTTTAGGGCTGCTTGTATTTCTCCTGAAGTTAAATAGGTAGGTAGGGTATGACAGGATGTTGGCTTTGACCCATTTAGCCATCGTCGACAATACGCTGAGACTCTTAGCAATTTCGTCAATGATGAGTATTTGTTGATTAGGTCGTGATCCGAGGGATTTACTTCGACATGTAGATTGGTGATGGTTTTCCGTAATCCGATGGTGGTGTCTTGGATTTCCTTCCGTTTGGGCCAGTGTTCCTTTGTTTGCTGGAGCCAATGAGGACCTGTCCACCATAACTTATGTACCTTTAATTCACTTGGTGTTAGTCCCCTTGTAGCGCAGTCGGCCGGGTTGTCCTCTGTCCTGACATGATTCCAGTTGCTTTGATCTAGTATTTGATGTATTTGGGAGACCCTATTCGCCACAAATGTCTCCCATGATGATGGGTGTTTTCTTAGCCATGCAATTACAATTGTAGAATCAGTCCATGCGTGCGTTGTAACCTGCTTGAATTTCATGTCGTCTTGTACTTGTGCCAGCAATTTGGCCAGTAAGTGTGCCCCGCATAGCTCTAGTTTTGGCAGTGAGATGGTCTTGATGGGCGCTACTTTGCTTTTTGCAGCTACTAGGTGGCAGTGGCTGGTCCCGTCTTCGTTTTGCGTCCGGATGTATGCGGCTGCTGCATATGCCTTTATGGAAGCGTCGCAAACTCCATGGATTTCGATGTTCTTGATTTTGTTGTGGACTTGGATCCACCGAGGGATTTGAATGGTCTGAATGATTTGAAGTGCATTGCGGAACCTCCGCCATTGATGATCGATGTTGATCGGGACTGTTTCATCCCAGTCGAGTTTTGTCAACCAAAGGCTTTGTATCAACATTTTGGCAATAATTGTTACTGGTGTGAGCCAGCCGATGGGATCGAACAGCTTCGCAATTTCGGATAATATTTTTCTTTTGGTATGTGTCTCTGGTGCCGACTCAATGTTGACCTTGTAAGATAGTGTGTCGCTGGCAGGATTCCATAATAAACCAAGGGCCTTGACTTCCTCTGCGTTCACTGTTAATGGGAATGAGATCTCCCGATCTGCTGCCGGAATTTCCTCCAAGATGTTGTTGTGATTCGCGGCCCATTTTCGTAATTCTAGCCCTCCAGCTCGAAGAAGTTGAATTAGTTGTTTTTGCTTGTTTCTTGCTTCTTCCAGATTGTCGGCGCCAGTCATCAAGTCGTCCACGTAAAAATCGTTGAGTTGTGTCAGATATTGGTGCATGGTTCGGATGGCAAGAAAAGGAGCACTCTTTGTTCCGAATGTTACGGTCAGCAGTTTATAATCCTTTATAGGTTGATCTGGTGACTATCTCCAAACAATTCGTTGGTATCCGGCATCGTCAGGATGAACTCGTATCTGGCGGTACATCTTCTCTATGTCAGCCATGTATGCGATGCGGTGTTTTCTCCATCGCATAAGAGTAGACATTAATGAGTCTTGTATGACGGGTCCATTCAATAATACGCTATTTAGTGAGTTCCCGTTGGCAGTTGGACGCGAAGCGTCGAATACTACTCTCAGTTTGGTAGTCGCGCTGCTTGGTTTGATGACAGCATGATGAGGCAGGTAACAGCATCGGTATGTTGTTGCGTCGTTAGTCGGTTGGTTTCGAAGTGCTGATTCTGGGGTAGTGATAGGCACCATGTGTCCTAACGTTAAGTATTCTTGTATGCATTTGACGTAGTCTTTCTTCAAGTCGGGATTTTGTTGAAAGCGTCTTTCCATCTGCATTAACGTTCGAATAGCGATGTGCCTAGATGCGCCAAGTTGTATTTGATCGGCTGAAAACGGAAGTCGAACCTGGTAACGTCCGTTGCTGCATCTGGTGACGGTGTTGTTGAAATGGTTTTCGCAGCGGGTCTCTTCGTTTGTCCACTTGGGTTTTGATGGAATTTCTTCCAGTTCCCAGAATCTCTTTAGCTCGTCGTTAGGGGACACCTGAGTAAAAAATGTTTGCCTGTGTACGTTGGCTTGTGCAGTTGGAGTGGTCTTCCCAGATATTATCCACCCAAACACCGTGTCTTGGGCCACTGGGGCTTCCTTGTTGCCCTTTCTTAGGCCGTCTAAGATGATCATGGGGAATATGTCTGCTCCCAAAAGGATGTCGATGTGTCCCGGCTTGTGGAAGGTTGGATCCGCCAATTCGAGACCTTTGAGATGATTCCAATTCCTGCTGGAACATTCACTATTTGGTAATGGATTAGAGATTTTATTGATTACCAGCGCCTGGGCCAGGATGTTCTCTGACTGATGCTTTCGTGGTTTTAGTTGTAGCGTGACCCAGTTTGTGATTTTTCCGGCTGGCAAGTCTCCGATCACGGTTAATGCTGTTTGTACGGGCTCCCTTTTGAGTTGTAGACTTTGAACGACTGCTTCACGTACGAATGAGGATTGCGATCCCTGATCGATGAGAACTCTGCAGACCTGCTCTAGTCCAGTTGGAGATGTTACGGTGACCAGCGCCGTAGCCAATAACACTTGTCGGCAGTCATAGGGTGCTGCCCTAGCGAAGTATGATTGTATTTGATTGGTAGGTACTTCATTGTTTGAACTTGAGGACGGTGAATTGATAAGGCTGCTGTTGGTTTGACTCGCGGATTGGATTTTGTGTAGGATCGTGTGATGTGCCTTTCCACATTGGAAACATCTACCTTTGCTGGGACATTGTGATAGGCGATGGCCTGTTCCCAGGCAGTTGATGCATAGATCCTTTGATTTGACGGCCTTATATCCCTCGTCGATGCTCAATTGCACATATTTAGGGCATTTCCTCATGACATGTGTGCCTTTGCACAGGATGCATGTGCTAAGATTTGCTACGTGGAAAATTTGGGTCCTTCTTCTTGGTTGATCTCTAGATTTACTCTCGTGTGGTTCATTCTTGTGACTTGTTGCCTTGCCGACAGCTTCCAAGGTTCTGAACCTGATTTCCAAAAATTCGCGTAATTCTGCCCATGTTGGAATCGATCGCCTCGATTTGTTGCTTTGCGACTGTTCCCAATGTTGATGAGTTTCGGTTGGTAGTTTTTGGAGAAGCAAGTGGATGAGAATGTGATCCCAATTCTGTGTGGAGACCTCCAGATTTTCGATGGCAGTGATGCATTCGTTAGTCCTCGTTTTCAGTTCTTTGATGCCTTGGGCTGATTCTCGGGTTAGCTTTGGTTGATCGAGCAGCATATCGAGCTGGGTTTTTAATAGTGCTCTCTTGTTGTCGTAGCTTTCGATGAGAAGCGCCCATGCTGGTTCGTAGTTGGCGTCGCTGATGAGCGTGTTGCTGAGTAGTCGTCCAGCTTCCCCGGAAAGATGAGCCTTGAGATATTGGAGCTATTGTGCTCCAGTTAACGATTTCTTATTATGAACGAGGCTAGAGAAGAGGTCCAGGAACGATGGCCATGACGCATAGTCTCCAGCGAAGGTTGGAATCGAGATCCGTGGAAGCTTTATCTCGTTATTTTGATGAGCGATGTGGGAGATGTTTAGGTCTGCCGATGAATGCTCGTCTGTTGTTGCTTGCTGTGGTGTTGGGAGAGTTTTGTAGTACTCTTCCTCGATTCTGGCATAGGTATCGATGTATGTTTCTTCCACATCTGAGTACCACTCCTCCGTGAAGTATGGTTGTTCCTTTTCATCCTTCTTCGTCTTGATTGCCGTAATCTGTCGGTGATTGCTCTTGAATTCCGTCCAGTCGTCGTCGAGCGTCTTGAGTTTTTTTTGAAAATACTGCTCAGTCTTCCTGGATGGCCCATCCTTTTGAAAGTTCCTATACGATTTCTTGAGTTTATCACGGACTTCGGTCTGTTGAACTATTAATGCATCCATATTCGTGTTATGGCTGGAGTTATCTTATTGAATCACTATCCGGCTCGAAGGACCAAATGATCAGAATTAATAGTTTGATTTCTGACCTTAATAGAAAAGGTGCCGGAAGGGTGTGATTCAATTGAAAGATAACTTTTCTAACAATCAAAATACAATTTATTCCTTATAATGATTGATTTTCTCGAATATAAATTTAATATAATTCAACTTGATCCTTATTTCAATATTTATTTGCTGATTAATGTCTAGAAAAATTTTCTCTTATTTCGGCCTTATATTAATTTTAGTCGGTGTTTATAGCTGGTATAGGCCAATGTAATTAGTTAATTGTAATTAAATAAAAACAATCCTGTTTTTTGCCGACGTTTCGCGTTTATTTTTCCGCTTCATCAGGGCTAACAATTAGAAAAAACATGAAACCATTATCAAATTAAACAATTTTTTTTAAAAAGTAACCTGAGGTAATAATTTTTTGTTTAATTTGATAATGGTTTCATGTTTTTTCTAATTGTTAGCCCTGATGAAGCGGAAAAATAAACGCGAAACGTCGGCAAAAAACAGGATTGTTTTTATTTAATTACAATTAACTAATTACATTGGCCTATACCAGCTATAAACACCGACTAAAATTAATGTCTAGGCAATTTGAAGTTGCCCGAAATGTTGCTCACTTTTGTATGGTAAATAAAAGAGCCCTTTATCTGTCGGAGTGTTTCGAGCGATGTCACGCCTGATATATTCTTCACTTAATTGTCCACAGTTGCCAGAAATGATGGTTGTTGAATTGCCCTCTGGTTTCGTCTTGGAGCTCGCTGATGATTGTTTGCTGCTTTGCTGCACTGCCTTGCGTGGTTGCTGCGTAGTTTCTTCCGATTTGATGTTATACCAATTCGTCCCTCTGTGGTTGATTTGATGTAACTACTGAAATCAACTTTGATGATTAAGTTATTGTTCAAAGACTTCAGGACTGTCTTTGGTTTGCGATTTGTTGAGAAAAGACTTCAATTCTGTCTTTTAGAATGCTAATTCAAAACTTTAGCAGATTCTTGTGATGGAAGAAAGCCTCAATACCAGCTTTGATTGAAATTGCTGCTGATTTAAAAAAACCTCAGAACCGATTTTTTACTTTCTAGTTCAAGACTCTAGAAAAGTTAAAAGCAATTTGATTTGACTTCGGCTGTGTGCCGGTATTTATTTTCCTGCCGAAATAATAAAATTGAGTGGGGAGAAAAATTACATGCTTTACATAACATTGGGTTATATACTTTGGCTGTGCTCGTTATCTCGATACTGATCAGCTGTTCTCCTTCTAACCTGCAGATGTCAAATGCTGTTTATCATCTCGGTGAGTATATTTTATCTCATGTAGTAGTTATTTACTTAATTTAGCGCGTATTTTAGGTCATTTTTTCGGTTGTTTGGAGGGGCGCTAATCGGGCGGAGCTTCAAGGGCCACGTCTTATAGGATTGTCAGATAAGTATTTTAAGAACTTTGCTTACTTTGTGATTTTTTGTTTTCTGTTTTCAGGTTTGTTTTGATGGATTAAACTATAGGGACAGAATTTTGAGGAGGGTTTTCTTCGTCCTGTAATTTCCTTGAAGCGCCAATTTGTGTCAGATATTTAGTGCATTATTTATTTTGACAGTTTATTTTAATGTTTGCTTTAATTTTAGATAATGTTTTTATTGTGATCTGTTCACCTGAGGATGTTAGGGCATCTACTTTTTTAATATAATCCATGTTATAATCAATTTCTATTACTCGTGTCTTTGGTGGTCTCCCGCGTGGTCTGTTTTCAGCCCGTATGCGATTTAACTTTTCTCTTTCTTTTTGGGTTTTATTAATACCCATCCATACACTATTCACTGGGTGTTATTATTACGCATCCATACACTATTCACTTATGTTTTGTATTTTTATTTTAGTTAATTTCTTCAGTGCCCTCATGCACTTGATTTCTTTTTTCGTACTTTACCGCAGCGCCATGTATTATATAAAACAACCAGTTAGCTTTGTGATGCGTTTATTACTGACTGCGTTGTACCATCTCACATAGAGTTACAGTTATTACTTGTAATGCATACATCTATATACATAGTTATTATAATAATACATACATATATACCTACTCAATAAGTAGTATTATGCAAGCATCTACTACAGAAGCTATAACGAATGTGTGGTCAAAACTGCGACGTAGATTTAGATCTAAAGTTAAGCGTTTGTACCCTTGCCGCTAATAACTTGAAGTCAGTTTGCCTACAGAGTTTGCGTAGAATCGTTTTGGGAGTACTGATATTTCCGCTCCTGTGTCGATTAGAAAGTTTATTGTTGTTGAATTGTCATATATGAACAAACGGCGTGAGGGTTTATCCACATTCGGTGCCGTAGTCCATGTGGATGTAAATTGTTTTTTGACACTGCATTGCCGCTCTTTCGTTTTATGCATGGTTGATAGCATTTTCGTGCTTTTGTGCCAAATTTCCTATGATACCAACAAACAAATTCTGGGTTTTCTAAGTTTTCTTTAGATCTTGTACTTGTAAGGGGCATCCATAAATTACGTGAGGTGATTTTGGCGATTTTTCGACCCCCCTCCCCCTTGGTGGGATGTCGTGAGATTTGGCTCGACCCCCTCCCCCCCCTCAATCACACGTGAGATTTTTAAAATTTTAAAAAATTTGTAGGATTTACACTATTATGCGTACTTTTAGTGTAAATACCTTAATCTGTGCTTCATTGCGTTGGATTTATTTAAAAAAACATAATTTGTGTTGAAGAACAGTACCACAAAATCATAACAGCACCAACTCGGCATCCCAATATAAACTACAATACCAGTGGATAACCATTTAGCATATTGACATACGAAGGTTGACTTTGGCATCCACTAATTCGTTTTTAGAGAGTAACGACTTGACTGTTTGAATAGTAATGGTAGAGCCATTTATGACTCTGGAGCTATACAAACTCCGGAGCATAGACTATATAGATGTTATCTTTGGGTAAAAAACCTGTGACTGAATGACCCAGGGGGTTATCCTGGAATGCGATTCGAAAGTCATGATATTCGGAAATAAGAAAATGGTTTCCTCCAATGCGAATTCGAATTAAATTCGTCCGCCTATTATCGGATTCCAGTCCGCGAGTAAAGCCATTGCCGCATGCGCTGCATTTATTTGTTTGTTTTAAAATATTCTAAAAACTCTTGAAATTTATTGTTCGCATCAAAATGTCAAATTAAGTTAATAAATAAAGTTGGTTGGCTAATAATTTCTTTTCGAAGATTTATCAGGCATCGCTACTAGCTTCCGTTTGCTTCCTACTTTACTATCGCCTTAGAAAAGCGGAGTCTGAAGTCACAGTCAGCTTCTCAAATTGACGTTTCAGCCGCCTGTACATCACGATACAGATTCAAGAAGTGCGGACCTGTTAGACTTCCATTCTTCACAACTCTCAATAATGATAACAAAAGGTTTTCAAAATCTATCTTGGCCTCTAGTATATCAGAGAAGATGGTTGTCGATTCAAAACTCGAATCCTGTAAGTTGCTTAGATGACTAATGTAATCGCCTGGTGTAAATGTCTGCTTTTTGTATAGTGGCAATGTACCGCAGATAGCATGTCGTTGGTTTACAAGCAAAATTCACTAAGTACAATTTTCGCAGTTTTTGGTTTTTTATACTAAAGTAAGTCTTATAATGCCAACTTTATGCTGGCAAAACCTTATAAGTCGGAAACTGATATTAGTAAGGTTTTTAGGCGCACTCTTATTGCACTAAGTCAATCGTGCTATTATAATATTCAATCAGAAATCCCTAAGTTGGCTTTTAATCTAAAAAAAGTTTGATTTTTTAATCTGGATTTTTATCCAGTATTGGAATTAAATAATTATTTCAATTCTTTTGTAAACTAAACTAAGAAGTCTAAAAAACACACTTCTTAAATATCGATTTACTAAGAACTATGTTTTTTGACTTAGTGATTTCTGCTTTTAAACCGACGATGTCTTCTGACTGATGTGAAAAGAGCCGATTCTTAATATAATCTCTATGATTGCAGTAGGATTGGGTACATTATGCACTTGCGCATTAGGAGGGCATTAGGTTCCAGGTTTATCAATTGGGCTTCTAGGCCTTTTTGTTTTGTTTAAGCTTAGACCCCCACACTAGTTCATCGTAGGGTCGCAATTTGTCCAAAAATGGTCGTATAACTCAATGCATACATTACTTTCGCAGTTTTTCCCAGACCATTGTATACAATGATAAGAATTTTGCATCACGTCATACACTCTTCATTCCCAGATATTTAAATTATTTTCTTTACTTTTTTTTGGATGTTCCAGTCGGAAGGTATTTAAAACAGTGAACAAATACAGTGTAAACGACAGTGCAAAACTTTTATACCCAATTCCTATTGAGTCGAAATATAGTAATATATCACGTATACTTTTTATGTAATGGATTCATTATTCTCCTTCTCTATTTCCAATATGTATTGATAAAACCTTTCACCATGTTCATCTGATACTGCACCAAGATTTTCGTGAATGAAATCTAAGTGCGGGTCCAAAAACACGATTTTAAAGATTTTCTCATTTACTTACAATTGAAAAAAACAAAAAGATATTAAGAAATATTGCAAAAAAAATTACAGAAAAATCGAAAAATACCCATTTTGACGGCTAAAACCCCCTAAAAAGTGGGCTTCTCGGGGTAGAAAATCGGTAGACTTTATAACCCCTTATTAAGAAGCCTAAAAAGAAGCTCTCTGCCAATTTTCAGCCTGTACCTAATTATTTCCGCTATATCGCTTTTTTCGGCTTAATTTACCTGTACTTTAATTTAACCCAGGTTTCTCGCGATTTTACACTGTTTCTTGCGGGAAAAAAATTACGTGATATTTGCGGAGACCCTCCCCCTCCCCCACGTGAGATTTAGTGAGATTCGGCTCGACCGCCCCCCCCCCCCACACCTCACGTAATTTATGGACGCCCCATAAATGTGTTGTTGCTTTTAAATTGTTGTTTGTTATGAGGGCTTCGACTTCGTGATCTGGACAGCCTGAGTTCGAGAGTTTTCATGCGTTGGCCTAAGTCCTGTACCCTGTTTTCGAGTTCTTCCGTATAATTTCTTTTCGAGTTAGATAGTGTTTGGTGGATGACCGAAATGTTAGGTCCACCAGCCGAATCGTGTATTTTATCTGCTACTGTAAGGATTTGTTCCTGTGAATGGGAGTGTTTGGTGGCGATTATGCACGCTTGCATAGAAGAAGGAAGTTTGCTCATCCACAATTTTTGATGCAAGGGTTTGTTTATTAAACTGTTACCGCCCGCCAACGATGCCATGTGTCTAAAGAGCTCGGAAGGTTGGTAATTGCTGAGTTCCACTTTGTGGAGCAATGCATCGAGTCTTTTTTCCTCGGAATCTTGGCTTCGCTTTAGTATTAAGGCTTTTAGGTGTTCCTATTTTCCGATTTGTGGTGGATTGAGCAATACATCGGCAACAATTTCCATGGTTTCCTGTGACAAAGATGAGACAAGGTAGTCATACTTCGTTTGGGAGGATGTGATTCCTTTGAATTTAAATTGATTCTCTATTTGCAAGATCCAAAGTTCGGGTCTGTTATTCCAAAATGTTGGGATAAGAGGTGGGGGTCGAAAGTGATGGCGTCACTATATGTGCTACAGCCTGGGATTCAGTGATTTTGGGGTGTTGACTCCTAATTCTGTTTCGATGAGTCGTTCGTCTCGTCATTTTCGTCCGACATTGTTTATGTTTGTCCGTGCTATGATTGTTTTGTGATAATTTAATTGAAATGATGTACCGGCACAAGGTAGCTCCTTGCTGGGGTCAGCAAGGTTACTGCCATCGTGCTTGGGTAAACATAAAGAATTTAGACGACTACATCCTCCCTAGTTTCCTACATGTTATTAGGGGATGCTAAACCGGCCACACGGTTTACGCTAGCTCGCCGGTGGGGGCGTGGGGTTGTGTGACCGGGACACTACACCTATGATTCACCACTTACCTATTGTTTAAAAGGGATATCTCTTCATGTCACTCTTTTCCTAGGTTAGCCAAAGCGATTCATCGCTGGTCGTTTACCTCGACCTGGTGGACCTGTAAATGTTCAACGCGACTTTGAGAGGACCTGGAGCGAAAGCAAAACCCCAACCATCCTGGACAGTTTATCCCCTTAGGCTGACATGCCCAATAATACTAGAGGAGTTAAAGAAATTATCCACAACTATATTATTTAACCATTTACTAATCAATACAATATTAATCGAACAATACAATGACGGTAGGTTTACATTAATAGTATATGAAAACCAATCAACAAATACTCCTACCACACAGGTACTGTGGACACAGCCAACTATTACCACAAAATAACAAATAATAACGTTGATACAACAACGGAAGGAAACAAATCAATCGTCGCGCTGGTACCAGTCGAGGATTATTTTCTTTCGTACAACACCAAACCAATCGATAAAATTTATAAATAAGGGCGTGCACCCAAAGTAAACGTGTAAATAAATTATATAAAAATGGTTACATATAAGACTATGGTAATTAGTGCATGAACGTATAAGTAATCGACAAATAGTGTAATGTATGTAAATAGTGGATATTACAATTTCCCTTTTGCGTGTTAACTAACCGGTGTATATGAGTAAAATATTTGGAGGGGAATATATTTTTAGTTAAATGTGCGGATTACGTTAAATAATTCCCAAAGGTAATGTACAATACTCAAATCAAGACACACGTCCTTACTAATTTAGTTGGTAATATTGTAGATATCTATTTGCTGTGATAAAATGCAATGTAATTATTAAAAAAACTGGTTATGTCAAGTAACATAGGTGAAAATGTGTTTAGAGGTAAGCAATGTATATTGCCCAAGTGGATATATATGTATATATATATAATGTTATCAATAAAAACAAAGTGTCGATATATCTTTAAGAGGAATAATATAGTAATAATATAGTATAAGGTAAATTAAGGATAAAACAAATAAAACACCAACCAAAATGTAATATTTAGACGAAAGAAACCGTGGAAGATTCCTCCGTGGTCCACATATAAGTATCCTCACTTACTTAGCACAGATGATCAACCAATCCGGTGTAACAATAGATAAGCTTCTGAAAAATAGTTTCGAAGCATACGGCCCTTTTGGGGAACAAATGCGACCCAATTTTGCTGAAGGAAAGATCCAGTGTTCCTGCACAGGTATGACGTCGTATGCCTCAATGGTTACACTTATTTCTTCCTCACTCTCCTTCCCGAATTTGATCCAGAGTTTTACAGAACAACACTATCAAGTTAATTTGACGAATGTCGCCCAGAATTTCACCAGCCTGGTAATAGCCGTCAAGTAATTATGGACAATATATATTGCCGGAATTCCGCTATGTTAAGCAGAAAAAAATTTTCACAACACAAAATAAAAATGACATTTTAAGTCCTAAATAAACCAAAGTTTTTTAAAATGTGAAAAATTCAACAAGTTCCCTTTGTTAGATCTCCGTCTTCGAACTGAACAAAAGTTCTAGGTCAATGGAGAAAAGGTCTGGAGCTTCCTGACGATCAGCTGTTGAAATTTGCCTGGAGCTCCTCCTACTGCAACTCATCCAAACAGCATCCGCTATCAATCTCCAAGCTGCAATCGGGCTGAACTTCACTTAGCTGAACAACACAAGGTACTGGTGCTAATTTCGCGTTAGCGACTGCCTTAGCAATTAGAAGTTGACCAATTAATCCCTTGCCAGATTGCTTCAATTCTAGATAGATTTGTCTTCTTCACTAACACACCGCGAGCGTAAGTTGATTCTATCTGTATTCTAACCACGGTATCATTCACGCGTCCGGCTTTCTCAAATGTTTTAACCCGAATATGAAGGTTAAAAATACTTCTAAAATTAATGCAGGAAAATAAGTTCTCCACCCGTGAACAGAGCCAGTACGGACACGACAATTATTTCGACAAAAAAACTACGCCAGGCACCGTGGGCACAGCAGACTTTCTTCCCAATTCGAAAAAAACTCACTCCTCTGGTCGCGACTGAATCCAGACTGACTGAAAAAACTATTTTTTTCCTATTCTCAGAAAAATTTTGTTTTTCTGACCTACGTGATGCAAAAATTTTCAAAGATTTAAGCTTCCCAAGTGATTACTAATACTTTTTGAATTTTCCGTGAGATGGGGGAATATTTTGTAAGGAGAATTCTTTTATGTGATTAACCGACCGTTACATACCCTCGGGTCCACAAAGCCGACTTGCAAGGCAGTGAGGAGCCGAAAAAAAACGGAAGGTTTTTCAGTCGTAAGGTTCGGTATGTGGCGCCAATGTGGGGCTCGTCTCACCCCCTGAGATTAAGAGTCTCATGCCACAGCTGCAGATTTATACGATAGGGAGTTAGTCGTAAGTTCAAGTAGATTGTTGGAAAATTGATCAGTCTGACGATTCTCACAGAGGGTATACAGTTGCAAAGATCCGGCGGAAGGCAATACCACATTGTCCCACTCCGGGTCTCTACCTTCATCTAGACCTTCCCGTCGAAATTGTCACCTATCGTTCCATCGGGTTAGTCTCCAGCAATACCACATTGCCTTTGACATTACCCGGTGGAAAGCCAGGCCAACCATTCGCCGAAAGTTGTTCCCCAGACTGACCGAAAATCAAAGAGGTGTACCACCCGCTAGGGAAGCCACCTAAGCGGATTAAGGCACCCTATTATTAACCAGTGAAGCCGGCGAGATGCCTTCTTAGGGCTACTCCGAGGAGCGCTTGCTTCGAGGACAATCATGGTCGTAGGTCTTTAGCGTGATAAACGCCTATGCTTTTACCAGACAAATCCTCCAGCTCGTACAAACTAGTTCCAATTTTCGTCCGTATCCGGGCTTTCACAAACCTCGGTGCCAATTTAGCACTGAAGCGACCAGCTCGGTTGCTCGCCCAGAAGGTTCTTCGGTATACCTCATCCCCAGGTCGAAAACTGCTCACTCGGCAACGTAAGTTGTATCGAGTAGTATGCCTGGTATGTGCAGCGGCTAAATTTAGCGCTACTCGTTCACGCAGTATCTGCAATTTGTCCGTCAAGGGCAAGAAAGCTATTTCACCTTCCTGGAAAACGTTCAGTTTCTTCAGGACTGGATAAGCTGATCCGTGCAGGATCATATGGCTACCAAAAAGAGCCTGATACGGTGACATGCCTATTGCCTCGTGGTGTGCGCTACGAAGAGCACATTCAATGGACGAGAGATGTCTATCCCACTCACGCTGATCCTCCTTTAAATACGCTCTGATGGCGGCTAATACCGATCGATTCACCCGCTCGGAAGCGTTAGGGTGAGGCGAATATACGGCTGTGCGCACATGTCGCACGCCATAATCGGTTAACAATTTAGCAAACTCTTTGGATGTGAATTGCCGACCATTGTCGGAGAAGATGGTTTCAGGAACTCCAAAGGTGTGAAAAATAGTTTGCTCGAGGAACTTGACGGCCACCGCCGTAGTCTCAGCGGACACGGGGTGCAAGAAGGCAAACTTGGTGAAGGCATCTAATACGACAAACACTGCCGTGTGACCTTTCTTCGACCGGGTGTAAGGACCTAAGAAGTCTACGTATAAAAATTGGAACGGCTTCGACGCATCCATGGCGTTGCCCATAGGTGGTCGAAGTACTGAACTGGGGGCTTTAGTGGTCTTGCAGACCTCACAGTGGGCGATGAATTCCCTCACCTGTTTGGACATACCCGGCCAAAAGTATTTAACTCTCAGACGAGTTAGAGTCTTCCCTAACCCACCATGCGATGTTTGGGGAGGCAAGTGAGCCGACTCGATGAGAGGCGTGGTCAGTTCTGTTGGGACCCACAACTTCCAGGTTAGGTCGTCCGCAACAGAGTCTCCAGTACGTGGGGATGTACGCTGGAACACGTACCCATCTTTAACTCGTAGGTCTGGTAACTGCGGTGAGGCTTGCCTGATTCGTTCAACCAGACGAAGATAATCAGGGGATTTGAAGGACGTGGCATTTAAGTCCACGTCGAAACATAAGGACAGGTCGTCCACGCAATCCATGCGGGACAAGGCATCAGGAACCACATTGTGGGTGCCTTTACGGTGTTCGATCGTAAAATCGAACCCCTGAAGCTTAAGACTCCACCGGGCTAAACGTCCGTTGAGCTCCTTCTGGCCCATGAGCCACTTTAGACTTGCATGGTCAGTAATGACTGTGAAAGCCTGTCCCTCCACATAAGCCCTAAACTTCTTTATACTCAGCACGGCTGCGTAGCACTCGAGCTCAGTAATGGTGTAGTTTCGCTGTGCTCCGTTCAATTTCTTGGACATATAAGCAATCGGATGTTCTCCTCCATCCATGTCCTTTTGAAAGAGCACACTACCTACACCAGTCCTGCTGGCATCGCACTGAATATAAAAAGGTTTAGAAAAATCTGGAGTGACTAGTAGAGGAGCTTCCGTCATCAGCTTTTTCAACGTCTCGAACGCCTGCTGGGCCTCATCATTCCAACTAAAAGTTTTTGTCTTCAAACAATCCGTGATTGAAGAAGCCACGCTAGCATAATTGGGGATGAAACGCTGATACCATCCGGTCATACCCAAGAACCTCCTAGTCTGCTTATGAGACTTCGGAGTAGGGAATTCCGTGATGGCCGTCACCTTATTAGGATCTGTTTTCAGTGTCCCATCACCAATTATGAAGCCGAGATACTTGACTTCAGTCACGCAAAATTTGCTTTTAGTCAGATTGAGTGTTAACCCCGCACGACGGAGACAGCTGGCGACTTCGTCCAAAAGCCTTAAATGAGAGTCAAAGTCAGGTGAAACTATGAGCAGGTCGTCCAGATAGACAAAGACGTTCTCACGTAAATGTCCAGGAATGCTCTTGTCCATCAAGCGACACATGCGCTGTGGGGCATTACACAAGCCGAAAGGCATAACTGTAAACTGGTACAGGGGACGACCGGGGACAGTGAAAGCTGTCCTCTCTCGCGACTTCACCTCTAAGGGAATTTGCCAGAAAGCATCCTTAAGGTCCAAACTCGTGATGAACTTGGTGTCTTGAAGACGACCAAGAAGACCATCGATGTGTGGAAGGGGATAGGCGTCTTTTACAGTGACACTGTTGACCTTGCGAGAGTCAAGACACAGGCGGACTTTGCCTGGTTTACGAACTAACACCACTGGAGAATTCCAGGGACTGTTCGATGGCTCAATCACCCCCAGCGCCAACATCCTGTCCAACTCGCCATACATCAAATGTTGGATAGCGGGTGAGACGGGATAATGCCTCTGCTTAATGGGGACTGAGTCACCAGTGTCGATCGTGTGTTCCTCCAGGTGGGTCTTTCCCAGTCCTAAAACATCGAAAGAGGGAAACCTGGCCTTGACCCGATCCAACTGCTCGCTTTGCAAGGCCGTTAAGTCGTGCATGTTAGCAGATGCAGTTGAAGCGTTTAACTCACAGACTAATTGGGGAGCGATGCTGAAAAGTTTCCAAAAATCGATCCCTAGATACAGTCTCTGGCTGAGACTGGGCACCACATAGATGGTCATATCGCGGGTCCGTCCTCCACAGGAGACCGGAACCCGGATGTAACCGCAAATTCTTTGTGAAGCCCCGTCAGCAGTTTGCAACGCAGTGTGCAAAGTGTAGACTGTCACTTCGGGATGATTGGCTAGAAAGGATTCAGCATCTCTTCCCAGACAGCTGATACTAGCGCCACTGTCCAATAAACCATTCACCTCCTCATTAAGTAAGGTGACCTTAGTAAAAGGACGAGGATCTGACAAGTCAGAGATGAAAGCAGAAACAAGTTTCTGCGAAAGATGTCGCTTCTCCTTAGCTCGTACTCTAATTTGGGGAGGGGTATGCCGAGAATGCAGGGAGTCCACAAAAGGTGGCTCCGAAAAGATGCGGGCACGTGTGGAGATATATCTCTTCCAACGGGAAATAAAGGAGAGTCTGACCTCCTCGGAGGGAAAAGATGGAAGAGCCTCATTTGACGTAAAGTCGCTGATGGTAGACGTAGCAGGTATATATGAAGTGGACGAGGGAATAACGGGCGAGCTTAGCTCGGGCGCGGACTCCCGTAAGGTCTCGCACCCCTGCTCCGGTTTCCCTGGCAGGTGGGACAGACTGGTGTCACGACTCCTGGCTTGCCACATTTGTAGCAAAACAGGCCACGCGTCTCAGATGGGCAGTCCATAAAAGGATGACCCTGCTGCTGGCAATTCCAACAACGGAAAGGTCGTGGATTCGTCGGGAACTGACGCGGTGCTGTCATCTCCTCTACTCCTTGCGAGGATACGTCCGGTGGTAGTGAATTAGATTCATTCAGTGCCGAGTAGTCGACCTCGTGTAGTTGTCGATCGGGCCTTCGTTCCAGACGTTTCTGCTTATGCCAGCGTTCGGCGCGGATGCAGACTTCCCGCAACGCATGCATGGTTGCGAAACGTTGGCCGATTACTACGGATCCTAAAGGAGCGTCCAAATTCTGCAGGATTATATCCACCAACTCCACCTCCGGCATTGGATTGGACATTCGATTATACACCGCCAACATTTTTGCGACATATTCATCATAGGAATTGCCATGTTGTTTTAGTTCTAAGAGCCGTTTGATCAGCTCAAAATCTGATTCGCGACTTCTAAACTGTCTGGTGAGGTGAAGCTTCACCCCTTCCCAATCGGGATCAAGTACCTGACGGCGAAACTGGGACCAGTACCAGTCTTCGGCTCTGCCGGTCAGTAAAGCCGAAATATTTCGACACACCTCCGACTGGCTGACCCACTCGTCGCGTGCCCTCAGCTCCACCCGGAACAAAAATTCCTCCGCCGACAACGCAGGGTTCTCACCGGAGAATTTGATGTTCCAGGTTGGAACTGGCGACTTGCGGCGATAGGTTCCGGTTGACGATTCCCTTCGTGAGTCGGTATGCACGGGCTCAGCCGGGGGATAGTGACGATCTAAACGGGGGGGTATCGGAACCTCCGCAGCACGCTGTTGGGCCCGCAGTGCCTCTAGTTCCCGTTGTACCTGTTGGAGTTGTTCCTCCAGGGTGGGATCGTTGTCTACGGAGAGTGACGAATCACCCAGGTCGATGTGGGATTCGTCGGGACGGTCGTTTTCGCCCGTGGCGAGGGCGGTCTTCTTTCCGCCTCGGAGTTCCATTCTTGCTTCGTATCACCACGAAATCCAAAAATAACTATGAATGGGGAGTTCGTCGGGATGTTAACCGCTGTATAAACAATACCCGTGCAAGGTATGTGCACTTCACGAGCGCAAAGCAAATTGCAACAACAACCGATACACAAAGTAGTATTATTCAACAATATACCCAATATTTAAACAGAGAAAGAAGTTAATTGGTTGTTACTAACCGTTAACAAAATCAATGTACTTAACCAGCACAGACGGTACGCAAAAAAATATAGGCTAACCAACAAAAAGACTTAATGAAACTGCTGACCAAGTCAGTATTAATACAGCAACGCAGATATCCTAGTCAAAAACAATTCCGTTGACCGATTAATCGCGATAGTGAGACTCCTATTTAGTATCAATACTAATCCAACATATAGTTATAATATAACTCCCAATAATCAAAACCAATTGATAGTTGAAAAAAAATCAAGGTGTAAAGTAGTGTTGTTTGTGTTTAAAATGTTTTGGTGAATTTCCAGGATGGTTGAAGAAAAACCATTTCTCTCTCCAGGAGTCTCGGTGGCCGAGGTCATCGGTGTCAGTCGGTGTTAGTTATGAAACATAGCCAACACCGAACGCCATCGACGACGCCGGAAGCACCACACGTCTTCATCTACTCGAACGACATGAAGGGTCTACCTCAAGATATAAGACAAGGAAATCTTCTTCGAAAATAATAAAAATTTAGTTTGATTCCGCTGTCCAACCACAACTGAGCTACACTACGGAAAATCAATCAGCAGTGGGGACAGACTGGAGAGAAAAACCAATAAAAGCACAAGGAAGGAGCCGGATGTCCCTCAACAAAAGTCCACAGGGCGCAGGTGATTAGCCAGTCGGTTAAGCCTGTGCGGCCTCATAGAGGTTCACCTGAAGTGACCACATCCCTTACCACATTTCGACTAAAGGTCTAAAATGAACGAAAAGAAAAAAGAATTTTAGGGGACTGAATGGATTAAAGATGTCCACGGGGCGCAGTGGGCAGGCGATATCACGCCTGTTACCTCAGCCGGTTAAGCCCGAGTTACAACTCAAACGTCCATCAGTAAAAAGTAACAAGGATCCTGTCCACTGAACGAAGCACTGGCAGGCGGTATGACGCCTGATACTCAGGACGACGAGCAAAAACACAGGACAAAAGAACTCCAGACTCAGCCTTCACCCATGGCCAAGCGGTCATACGCTTGTTAGCCAGCGGTGCCGGTATGCCTAGTTCAAAGGTGCCTAAAGCGAAGAAGATAACAAGATGCGGGACAATCTAAAAGTGAAAGCAAAATAAAATTCACACTGAATTTAGACAAGTGAGACGAAAGTATAAAAAGAAGCATTGGTGGTGAACCATAGTCAAAGATAATTTGAATAAGTTACAGAAGCGTTGGGCGCCATTTTATGTAATAAAAGGGCGCCAGAAATTTAATATTGAAAGAAACTTGTTTGCCAAAGCGTTGGGCATGCAAGCATACGTTGGGCGCCATTTATGTACCGGCACAAGGTAGCTCCTTGCTGGGGTCAGCAAGGTTACTGCCATCGTGCTTGGGTAAACATAAAGAATTTAGACGACTACATCCTCCCTAGTTTCCTACATGTTATTAGGGGATGCTAAACCGGCCACACGGTTTACGCTAGCTCGCCGGTGGGGGCGTGGGGTTGTGTGACCGGGACACTACACCTATGATTCACCACTTACCTATTGTTTAAAAGGGATATCTCTTCATGTCACTCTTTTCCTAGGTTAGCCAAAGCGATTCATCGCTGGTCGTTTACCTCGACCTGGTGGACCTGTAAATGTTCAACGCGACTTTGAGAGGACCTGGAGCGAAAGCAAAACCCTAACCATCCTGGACAGTTTATCCCCTTAGGCTGACATGCCCAATAATACTAGAGGAGTTAAAGAAATTATCCACAACTATATTATTTAACCATTTACTAATCAATACAATATTAATCGAACAATACAATGACGGTAGGTTTACATTAATAGTATATGAAAACCAATCAACAAATACTCCTACCACACAGGTACTGTGGACACAGCCAACTATTACCACAAAATAACAAATAATAACGTTGATACAACAACGGAAGGAAACAAATCAATCGTCGCGCTGGTACCAGTCGAGGATTATTTTCTTTCGTACAACACCAAACCAATCGATAAAATTTATAAATAAGGGCGTGCACCCAAAGTAAACGTGTAAATAAATTATATAAAAATGGTTACATATAAGACTATGGTAATTAGTGCATGAACGTATAAGTAATCGACAAATAGTGTAATGTATGTAAATAGTGGATATTACAATTTCCCTTTTGCGTGTTAACTAACCGGTGTATATGAGTAAAATATTTGGAGGGGAATATATTTTTAGTTAAATGTGCGGATATACGTTAAATAATTCCCAAAGGTAATGTACAATACTCAAATCAAGACACACGTCCTTACTAATTTAGTTGGTAATATTGTAGATATCTATTTGCTGTGATAAAATGCAATGTAATTATTAAAAAAACTGGTTATGTCAAGTAACATAGGTGAAAATGTGTTTAGAGGTAAGCAATGTATATTGCCCAAGTGGATATATATGTATATATATATAATGTTATCAATAAAAACAAAGTGTCGATATATCTTTAAGAGGAATAATATAGTAATAATATAGTATAAGGTAAATTAAGGATAAAACAAATAAAACACCAACCAAAATGTAATATTTAGACGAAAGAAACCGTGGAAGATTCCTCCGTGGTCCACATATAAGTATCCTCACTTACTTAGCACAGATGATCATCCAATCCGGTGTAACAATAGATAAGCTTCTGAAAAATAGTTTCGAAGCATACGGCCCTTTTGGGGAACAAATGCGACCCAATTTTGCTGAAGGAAAGATCCAGTGTTCCTGCACAGGTATGACGTCGTATGCCTCAATGGTTACACTTATTTCTTCCTCACTCTCCTTCCCGAATTTGATCCAGAGTTTTACAGAACAACACTATCAAGTTAATTTGACGAATGTCGCCCAGAATTTCACCAGCCTGGTAATAGCCGTCAAGTAATTATGGACAATATATATTGCCGGAATTCCGCTATGTTAAGCAGAAAAAAATTTTCACAACACAAAATAAAAATGACATTTTAAGTCCTAAATAAACCAAAGTTTTTTAAAATGTGAAAAATTCAACAAGTTCCCTTTGTTAGATCTCCGTCTTCGAACTGAACAAAAGTTCTAGGTCAATGGAGAAAAGGTCTGGAGCTTCCTGACGATCAGCTGTTGAAATTTGCCTGGAGCTCCTCCTACTGCAACTCATCCAAACAGCATCCGCTATCAATCTCCAAGCTGCAATCGGGCTGAACTTCACTTAGCTGAACAACACAAGGTACTGGTGCTAATTTCGCGTTAGCGACTGCCTTAGCAATTAGAAGTTGACCAATTAATCCCTTGCCAGATTGCTTCAATTCTAGATAGATTTGTCTTCTTCACTAACACACCGCGAGCGTAAGTTGATTCTATCTGTATTCTAACCACGGTATCATTCACGCGTCCGGCTTTCTCAAATGTTTTAACCCGAATATGAAGGTTAAAAATACTTCTAAAATTAATGCAGGAAAATAAGTTCTCCACCCGTGAACAGAGCCAGTACGGACACGACAATTATTTCGACAAAAAAACTACGCCAGGCACCGTGGGCACAGCAGACTTTCTTCCCAATTCGAAAAAAACTCACTCCTCTGGTCGCGACTGAATCCAGACTGACTGAAAAAACTATTTTTTTCCTATTCTCAGAAAAATTTTGTTTTTCTGACCTACGTGATGCAAAAATTTTCAAAGATTTAAGCTTCCCAAGTGATTACTAATACTTTTTGAATTTTCCGTGAGATGGGGGAATATTTTGTAAGGAGAATTCTTTTATGTGATTAACCGACCGTTACATACCCTCGGGTCCACAAAGCCGACTTGCAAGGCAGTGAGGAGCCGAAAAAAAACGGAAGGTTTTTCAGTCGTAAGGTTCGGTATGTGGCGCCAATGTGGGGCTCGTCTCACCCCCTGAGATTAAGAGTCTCATGCCACAGCTGCAGATTTATACGATAGGGAGTTAGTCGTAAGTTCAAGTAGATTGTTGGAAAATTGATCAGTCTGACGATTCTCACAGAGGGTATACAGTTGCAAAGATCCGGCGGAAGGCAATACCACATTGTCCCACTCCGGGTCTCTACCTTCATCTAGACCTTCCCGTCGAAATTGTCACCTATCGTTCCATCGGGTTAGTCTCCAGCAATACCACATTGCCTTTGACATTACCCGGTGGAAAGCCAGGCCAACCATTCGCCGAAAGTTGTTCCCCAGACTGACCGAAAATCAAAGAGGTGTACCACCCGCTAGGGAAGCCACCTAAGCGGATTAAGGCACCCTATTATTAACCAGTGAAGCCGGCGAGATGCCTTCTTAGGGCTACTCCGAGGAGCGCTTGCTTCGAGGACAATCATGGTCGTAGGTCTTTAGCGTGATAAACGCCTATGCTTTTACCAGACAAATCCTCCAGCTCGTACAAACTAGTTCCAATTTTCGTCCGTATCCGGGCTTTCACAAACCTCGGTGCCAATTTAGCACTGAAGCGACCAGCTCGGTTGCTCGCCCAGAAGGTTCTTCGGTATACCTCATCCCCAGGTCGAAAACTGCTCACTCGGCAACGTAAGTTGTATCGAGTAGTATGCCTGGTATGTGCAGCGGCTAAATTTAGCGCTACTCGTTCACGCAGTATCTGCAATTTGTCCGTCAAGGGCAAGAAAGCTATTTCACCTTCCTGGAAAACGTTCAGTTTCTTCAGGACTGGATAAGCTGATCCGTGCAGGATCATATGGCTACCAAAAAGAGCCTGATACGGTGACATGCCTATTGCCTCGTGGTGTGCGCTACGAAGAGCACATTCAATGGACGAGAGATGTCTATCCCACTCACGCTGATCCTCCTTTAAATACGCTCTGATGGCGGCTAATACCGATCGATTCACCCGCTCGGAAGCGTTAGGGTGAGGCGAATATACGGCTGTGCGCACATGTCGCACGCCATAATCGGTTAACAATTTAGCAAACTCTTTGGATGTGAATTGCCGACCATTGTCGGAGAAGATGGTTTCAGGAACTCCAAAGGTGTGAAAAATAGTTTGCTCGAGGAACTTGACGGCCACCGCCGTAGTCTCAGCGGACACGGGGTGCAAGAAGGCAAACTTGGTGAAGGCATCTAATACGACAAACACTGCCGTGTGACCTTTCTTCGACCGGGTGTAAGGACCTAAGAAGTCTACGTATAAAAATTGGAACGGCTTCGACGCATCCATGGCGTTGCCCATAGGTGGTCGAAGTACTGAACTGGGGGCTTTAGTGGTCTTGCAGACCTCACAGTGGGCGATGAATTCCCTCACCTGTTTGGACATACCCGGCCAAAAGTATTTAACTCTCAGACGAGTTAGAGTCTTCCCTAACCCACCATGCGATGTTTGGGGAGGCAAGTGAGCCGACTCGATGAGAGGCGTGGTCAGTTCTGTTGGGACCCACAACTTCCAGGTTAGGTCGTCCGCAACAGAGTCTCCAGTACGTGGGGATGTACGCTGGAACACGTACCCATCTTTAACTCGTAGGTCTGGTAACTGCGGTGAGGCTTGCCTGATTCGTTCAACCAGACGAAGATAATCAGGGGATTTGAAGGACGTGGCATTTAAGTCCACGTCGAAACATAAGGACAGGTCGTCCACGCAATCCATGCGGGACAAGGCATCAGGAACCACATTGTGGGTGCCTTTACGGTGTTCGATCGTAAAATCGAACCCCTGAAGCTTAAGACTCCACCGGGCTAAACGTCCGTTGAGCTCCTTCTGGCCCATGAGCCACTTTAGACTTGCATGGTCAGTAATGACTGTGAAAGCCTGTCCCTCCACATAAGCCCTAAACTTCTTTATACTCAGCACGGCTGCGTAGCACTCGAGCTCAGTAATGGTGTAGTTTCGCTGTGCTCCGTTCAATTTCTTGGACATATAAGCAATCGGATGTTCTCCTCCATCCATGTCCTTTTGAAAGAGCACACTACCTACACCAGTCCTGCTGGCATCGCACTGAATATAAAAAGGTTTAGAAAAATCTGGAGTGACTAGTAGAGGAGCTTCCGTCATCAGCTTTTTCAACGTCTCGAACGCCTGCTGGGCCTCATCATTCCAACTAAAAGTTTTTGTCTTCAAACAATCCGTGATTGAAGAAGCCACGCTAGCATAATTGGGGATGAAACGCTGATACCATCCGGTCATACCCAAGAACCTCCTAGTCTGCTTATGAGACTTCGGAGTAGGGAATTCCGTGATGGCCGTCACCTTATTAGGATCTGTTTTCAGTGTCCCATCACCAATTATGAAGCCGAGATACTTGACTTCAGTCACGCAAAATTTGCTTTTAGTCAGATTGAGTGTTAACCCCGCACGACGGAGACAGCTGGCGACTTCGTCCAAAAGCCTTAAATGAGAGTCAAAGTCAGGTGAAACTATGAGCAGGTCGTCCAGATAGACAAAGACGTTCTCACGTAAATGTCCAGGAATGCTCTTGTCCATCAAGCGACACATGCGCTGTGGGGCATTACACAAGCCGAAAGGCATAACTGTAAACTGGTACAGGGGACGACCGGGGACAGTGAAAGCTGTCCTCTCTCGCGACTTCACCTCTAAGGGAATTTGCCAGAAAGCATCCTTAAGGTCCAAACTCGTGATGAACTTGGTGTCTTGAAGACGACCAAGAAGACCATCGATGTGTGGAAGGGGATAGGCGTCTTTTACAGTGACACTGTTGACCTTGCGAGAGTCAAGACACAGGCGGACTTTGCCTGGTTTACGAACTAACACCACTGGAGAATTCCAGGGACTGTTCGATGGCTCAATCACCCCCAGCGCCAACATCCTGTCCAACTCGCCATACATCAAATGTTGGATAGCGGGTGAGACGGGATAATGCCTCTGCTTAATGGGGACTGAGTCACCAGTGTCGATCGTGTGTTCCTCCAGGTGGGTCTTTCCCAGTCCTAAAACATCGAAAGAGGGAAACCTGGCCTTGACCCGATCCAACTGCTCGCTTTGCAAGGCCGTTAAGTCGTGCATGTTAGCAGATGCAGTTGAAGCGTTTAACTCACAGACTAATTGGGGAGCGATGCTGAAAAGTTTCCAAAAATCGATCCCTAGATACAGTCTCTGGCTGAGACTGGGCACCACATAGATGGTCATATCGCGGGTCCGTCCTCCACAGGAGACCGGAACCCGGATGTAACCGCAAATTCTTTGTGAAGCCCCGTCAGCAGTTTGCAACGCAGTGTGCAAAGTGTAGACTGTCACTTCGGGATGATTGGCTAGAAAGGATTCAGCATCTCTTCCCAGACAGCTGATACTAGCGCCACTGTCCAATAAACCATTCACCTCCTCATTAAGTAAGGTGACCTTAGTAAAAGGACGAGGATCTGACAAGTCAGAGATGAAAGCAGAAACAAGTTTCTGCGAAAGATGTCGCTTCTCCTTAGCTCGTACTCTAATTTGGGGAGGGGTATGCCGAGAATGCAGGGAGTCCACAAAAGGTGGCTCCGAAAAGATGCGGGCACGTGTGGAGATATATCTCTTCCAACGGGAAATAAAGGAGAGTCTGACCTCCTCGGAGGGAAAAGATGGAAGAGCCTCATTTGACGTAAAGTCGCTGATGGTAGACGTAGCAGGTATATATGAAGTGGACGAGGGAATAACGGGCGAGCTTAGCTCGGGCGCGGACTCCCGTAAGGTCTCGCACCCCTGCTCCGGTTTCCCTGGCAGGTGGGACAGACTGGTGTCACGACTCCTGGCTTGCCACATTTGTAGCAAAACAGGCCACGCGTCTCAGATGGGCAGTCCATAAAAGGATGACCCTGCTGCTGGCAATTCCAACAACGGAAAGGTCGTGGATTCGTCGGGAACTGACGCGGTGCTGTCATCTCCTCTACTCCTTGCGAGGATACGTCCGGTGGTAGTGAATTAGATTCATTCAGTGCCGAGTAGTCGACCTCGTGTAGTTGTCGATCGGGCCTTCGTTCCAGACGTTTCTGCTTATGCCAGCGTTCGGCGCGGATGCAGACTTCCCGCAACGCATGCATGGTTGCGAAACGTTGGCCGATTACTACGGATCCTAAAGGAGCGTCCAAATTCTGCAGGATTATATCCACCAACTCCACCTCCGGCATTGGATTGGACATTCGATTATACACCGCCAACATTTTTGCGACATATTCATCATAGGAATTGCCATGTTGTTTTAGTTCTAAGAGCCGTTTGATCAGCTCAAAATCTGATTCGCGACTTCTAAACTGTCTGGTGAGGTGAAGCTTCACCCCTTCCCAATCGGGATCAAGTACCTGACGGCGAAACTGGGACCAGTACCAGTCTTCGGCTCTGCCGGTCAGTAAAGCCGAAATATTTCGACACACCTCCGACTGGCTGACCCACTCGTCGCGTGCCCTCAGCTCCACCCGGAACAAAAATTCCTCCGCCGACAACGCAGGGTTCTCACCGGAGAATTTGATGTTCCAGGTTGGAACTGGCGACTTGCGGCGATAGGTTCCGGTTGACGATTCCCTTCGTGAGTCGGTATGCACGGGCTCAGCCGGGGGATAGTGACGATCTAAACGGGGGGGTATCGGAACCTCCGCAGCACGCTGTTGGGCCCGCAGTGCCTCTAGTTCCCGTTGTACCTGTTGGAGTTGTTCCTCCAGGGTGGGATCGTTGTCTACGGAGAGTGACGAATCACCCAGGTCGATGTGGGATTCGTCGGGACGGTCGTTTTCGCCCGTGGCGAGGGCGGTCTTCTTTCCGCCTCGGAGTTCCATTCTTGCTTCGTATCACCACGAAATCCAAAAATAACTATGAATGGGGAGTTCGTCGGGATGTTAACCGCTGTATAAACAATACCCGTGCAAGGTATGTGCACTTCACGAGCGCAAAGCAAATTGCAACAACAACCGATACACAAAGTAGTATTATTCAACAATATACCCAATATTTAAACAGAGAAAGAAGTTAATTGGTTGTTACTAACCGTTAACAAAATCAATGTACTTAACCAGCACAGACGGTACGCAAAAAAATATAGGCTAACCAACAAAAAGACTTAATGAAACTGCTGACCAAGTCAGTATTAATACAGCAACGCAGATATCCTAGTCAAAAACAATTCCGTTGACCGATTAATCGCGATAGTGAGACTCCTATTTAGTATCAATACTAATCCAACATATAGTTATAATATAACTCCCAATAATCAAAACCAATTGATAGTTGAAAAAAAATCAAGGTGTAAAGTAGTGTTGTTTGTGTTTAAAATGTTTTGGTGAATTTCCAGGATGGTTGAAGAAAAACCATTTCTCTCTCCAGGAGTCTCGGTGGCCGAGGTCATCGGTGTCAGTCGGTGTTAGTTATGAAACATAGCCAACACCGAACGCCATCGACGACGCCGGAAGCACCACACGTCTTCATCTACTCGAACGACATGAAGGGTCTACCTCAAGATATAAGACAAGGAAATCTTCTTCGAAAATAATAAAAATTTAGTTTGATTCCGCTGTCCAACCACAACTGAGCTACACTACGGAAAATCAATCAGCAGTGGGGACAGACTGGAGAGAAAAACCAATAAAAGCACAAGGAAGGAGCCGGATGTCCCTCAACAAAAGTCCACAGGGCGCAGGTGATTAGCCAGTCGGTTAAGCCTGTGCGGCCTCATAGAGGTTCACCTGAAGTGACCACATCCCTTACCACATTTCGACTAAAGGTCTAAAATGAACGAAAAGAAAAAAGAATTTTAGGGGACTGAATGGATTAAAGATGTCCACGGGGCGCAGTGGGCAGGCGATATCACGCCTGTTACCTCAGCCGGTTAAGCCCGAGTTACAACTCAAACGTCCATCAGTAAAAAGTAACAAGGATCCTGTCCACTGAACGAAGCACTGGCAGGCGGTATGACGCCTGATACTCAGGACGACGAGCAAAAACACAGGACAAAAGAACTCCAGACTCAGCCTTCACCCATGGCCAAGCGGTCATACGCTTGTTAGCCAGCGGTGCCGGTATGCCTAGTTCAAAGGTGCCTAAAGCGAAGAAGATAACAAGATGCGGGACAATCTAAAAGTGAAAGCAAAATAAAATTCACACTGAATTTAGACAAGTGAGACGAAAGTATAAAAAGAAGCATTGGTGGTGAACCATAGTCAAAGATAATTTGAATAAGTTACAGAAGCGTTGGGCGCCATTTTATGTAATAAAAGGGCGCCAGAAATTTAATATTGAAAGAAACTTGTTTGCCAAAGCGTTGGGCATGCAAGCATACGTTGGGCGCCATTTATGTACCGGCACAAGGTAGCTCCTTGCTGGGGTCAGCAAGGTTACTGCCATCGTGCTTGGGTAAACATAAAGAATTTAGACGACTACATCCTCCCTAGTTTCCTACATGTTATTAGGGGATGCTAAACCGGCCACACGGTTTACGCTAGCTCGCCGGTGGGGGCGTGGGGTTGTGTGACCGGGACACTACACCTATGATTCACCACTTACCTATTGTTTAAAAGGGATATCTCTTCATGTCACTCTTTTCCTAGGTTAGCCAAAGCGATTCATCGCTGGTCGTTTACCTCGACCTGGTGGACCTGTAAATGTTCAACGCGACTTTGAGAGGACCTGGAGCGAAAGCAAAACCCTAACCATCCTGGACAGTTTATCCCCTTAGGCTGACATGCCCAATAATACTAGAGGAGTTAAAGAAATTATCCACAACTATATTATTTAACCATTTACTAATCAATACAATATTAATCGAACAATACAATGACGGTAGGTTTACATTAATAGTATATGAAAACCAATCAACAAATACTCCTACCACACAGGTACTGTGGACACAGCCAACTATTACCACAAAATAACAAATAATAACGTTGATACAACAACGGAAGGAAACAAATCAATCGTCGCGCTGGTACCAGTCGAGGATTATTTTCTTTCGTACAACACCAAACCAATCGATAAAATTTATAAATAAGGGCGTGCACCCAAAGTAAACGTGTAAATAAATTATATAAAAATGGTTACATATAAGACTATGGTAATTAGTGCATGAACGTATAAGTAATCGACAAATAGTGTAATGTATGTAAATAGTGGATATTACAATTTCCCTTTTGCGTGTTAACTAACCGGTGTATATGAGTAAAATATTTGGAGGGGAATATATTTTTAGTTAAATGTGCGGATATACGTTAAATAATTCCCAAAGGTAATGTACAATACTCAAATCAAGACACACGTCCTTACTAATTTAGTTGGTAATATTGTAGATATCTATTTGCTGTGATAAAATGCAATGTAATTATTAAAAAAACTGGTTATGTCAAGTAACATAGGTGAAAATGTGTTTAGAGGTAAGCAATGTATATTGCCCAAGTGGATATATATGTATATATATATAATGTTATCAATAAAAACAAAGTGTCGATATATCTTTAAGAGGAATAATATAGTAATAATATAGTATAAGGTAAATTAAGGATAAAACAAATAAAACACCAACCAAAATGTAATATTTAGACGAAAGAAACCGTGGAAGATTCCTCCGTGGTCCACATATAAGTATCCTCACTTACTTAGCACAGATGATCATCCAATCCGGTGTAACAATAGATAAGCTTCTGAAAAATAGTTTCGAAGCATACGGCCCTTTTGGGGAACAAATGCGACCCAATTTTGCTGAAGGAAAGATCCAGTGTTCCTGCACAGGTATGACGTCGTATGCCTCAATGGTTACACTTATTTCTTCCTCACTCTCCTTCCCGAATTTGATCCAGAGTTTTACAGAACAACACTATCAAGTTAATTTGACGAATGTCGCCCAGAATTTCACCAGCCTGGTAATAGCCGTCAAGTAATTATGGACAATATATATTGCCGGAATTCCGCTATGTTAAGCAGAAAAAAATTTTCACAACACAAAATAAAAATGACATTTTAAGTCCTAAATAAACCAAAGTTTTTTAAAATGTGAAAAATTCAACAAGTTCCCTTTGTTAGATCTCCGTCTTCGAACTGAACAAAAGTTCTAGGTCAATGGAGAAAAGGTCTGGAGCTTCCTGACGATCAGCTGTTGAAATTTGCCTGGAGCTCCTCCTACTGCAACTCATCCAAACAGCATCCGCTATCAATCTCCAAGCTGCAATCGGGCTGAACTTCACTTAGCTGAACAACACAAGGTACTGGTGCTAATTTCGCGTTAGCGACTGCCTTAGCAATTAGAAGTTGACCAATTAATCCCTTGCCAGATTGCTTCAATTCTAGATAGATTTGTCTTCTTCACTAACACACCGCGAGCGTAAGTTGATTCTATCTGTATTCTAACCACGGTATCATTCACGCGTCCGGCTTTCTCAAATGTTTTAACCCGAATATGAAGGTTAAAAATACTTCTAAAATTAATGCAGGAAAATAAGTTCTCCACCCGTGAACAGAGCCAGTACGGACACGACAATTATTTCGACAAAAAAACTACGCCAGGCACCGTGGGCACAGCAGACTTTCTTCCCAATTCGAAAAAAACTCACTCCTCTGGTCGCGACTGAATCCAGACTGACTGAAAAAACTATTTTTTTCCTATTCTCAGAAAAATTTTGTTTTTCTGACCTACGTGATGCAAAAATTTTCAAAGATTTAAGCTTCCCAAGTGATTACTAATACTTTTTGAATTTTCCGTGAGATGGGGGAATATTTTGTAAGGAGAATTCTTTTATGTGATTAACCGACCGTTACAATGAGGTGATAATTTAATAAATTAGGTTCGAAATTCAAAATGTCTCTTATGAATGCTCACGATTATTCAGTGTGCAACTTAATGTTTATTTTATGCATATATAGGATTAAGATTATTTTATTGCTTGTATTGTTAGATATGTATGGCTGACTTGCAAAATGTAACTAATGTCTAAATATATATTGAAAATGTTATTGTTCTATGTTCGTACTATTTTTTGGTACTCACATATTTGCTTGTGCGTTAGACAAAAATTTTTTATTTCGTGAAATATATTATTTTGTAAAATATTTTATTCGACTATTAATTTTACTCACTGCGTTAATAAAGAAAAATTCATTACCGCCTTTGTTTCGTCTTTTCTATTATGAAGGCATGTCCATTGTCTTGCCACATGTTTTAATTTTATACGTTAGATTTTTTTTTAATGTAATGTTCTACTTCTTGTCTGATTTTCAAAAGTAACCTAAAAAATATTACAATTTCTTTTTTACAAAAATGAATTTCTATTTGTATTAATTGGAATTTAACTTAACTTATGTTTTCATTGAAGATTAATTGTTGAAATTTTTGAAGTGAAACTTCTTTAGCGACGTATCTGTTGAGAATTTTTTGTTACGAAAAAGGGGAATTGATTCAACGGAGGAGAAATTACAAAAATAGATTTTTATGGTTGCCGTGACATTAGACAACAAATCCAAGCCTACTCATCTTAGTTCATAGCACAAGCGCAATATTGTGATCACTCCAGCTGATTGAATATATATACATATGTCAAGAAAAAAAAATTAGTGAATGCTTGAAAAATTAATGAATGTCGTGAAAGTGGAAACATGGAACCAACAAAGGGTCGACCTCATGGATCAGTGCACGTAAAAAATGCTGCTCAACGTTTGCGAGAGTACAGACAGCGAATAAAAGAAAATCGAAACCGTAATTTTGAACAAAATCGTTTGCGCAACCATAATATAAATACTGGTGACTATTCAAAGTTAATTTATGATTAATCACAATATTTATATAGTATGTAAATAACCCATCTACTTCGAGTGGCATACATCTTAATGATTCTCTAAAAAATATTGATCCGCCAAATAATGAAGATCATGGAGTTGTGATTAACCTGCTAATTACTGAATGTCGTAACGAGATGCCATTACAGTATACAAATTATCAATCTCATGAAGGTGCTCGAAAACTTTTTCAGCAATTCATCACAATCCTTTTGAATACCCATGTTCCGTATGCGATCGTTTATGGTTTAAAAATGACTTAGTGACCATTTCTGCTACATATAGACATTATCAAGCAAATATAGTATTACCGGATGTTGATATAAAAACTATTGTGGTATGTGTTACGTGCAATAGAGCATTGTCGAAATATAATATTCCACTTATGTCTACGTACAATGGATTCAAATATCCTCCAGTACTAAGAGATTTACCACCTTTAGATATTGTATCAGAAAGGCTTATTTCACCACGATTGCCATTCATGCTCATGGTCAATATGGAATTTTTGGACAAATTATTAATGTCCCTGTCGATGTTAAGACAATGGTTTCGAATTTACCTAGAGATGTTGATGATGACTACTGCGTTAATGTACACATTAAAAGAAAAAAAATTATTAATCGATCTACTTACGAGTGCAAGTTAGTTTTAATATCTGTCTATAGCCGTGTTTTTTTTAATGAACTACATATATAGTTCTTCCCCATACAAATCTGAAACCCCAGGTTTTATCGAGGTTTTTATCCAGGTCTTGGGACATTTCAAAATTTCCCTTTCTTTTCGGAATGCAGCATAGTTTGTTATCGGCTGTCGGAAAAACGTCATTTAAAATAAAAACAACTTAGAAGTGACGAGAGCAAATTTGAAGGCAGGAGGAAACAAATAATTTATTTTTTAGAAACTTATTTATTATTTTCTAGAGGGGAATTCGTGTAACAGTTGTTTACTGACACGCAACTTCGGATTAATTTTAATATATTTAAAGCACTGAAGATGGCGCTTAGTGAAATTTCCCTTGTCGTTTTTTTAATGAACTGGATCGAAGACCTATTTAGTTCATTCAAAAAACACGGCTTATATATCACCCGATCAGAAAATAAATGAAATAATTAGATTTATTTATAGATCACTCTTACCATACTCAGCTGAACTAGAAAAAATCCCGATAATTATTGGTGGAGATTTTAATACAAATTTCTCTTCAGAATCGTCAGTCTATTTTCAAAGAAAAATTTGATTTGATTACATATGTCCAATAATCCTACAGAATCATGGAACAACAATAGAAGCAGTTTTTACGAGATATCTAAATTCGGTCGACACAAAATTATTTGATCCGATTTCAGTTATCATAAGCCGCTAATCACATGTGTAGAAAGCAATCAAGACTATAATGAATGAATGACAAAAATAATAATCTACAAAATTTTTAAAAAATTGCATATGGATTGGGCCTACTGGGGATACAACGATAACAAAACGCGCCGTGGTTGTGTGGAAATGGCTTTTTTGACCAAAACGAATGTTGAACTACACTTTGCGGCACTCGTACGCCAAAACTATTGATATTACAAAACAAAGGTTATAAGTCGTAGGAAATTTTCTCTAGTTTAATTTTGTGTATAAATAGTCGAGGCAATGAAGCAAAAAAGTTCCTAATTGGTTGGGCGCGGACGGATCGGAATGCGGTTTTTTGCATTCGCTTCCAAAAATTATTTGTAAAAAATGGCTCATTTTTTTTTTCTGAACAAACCGGAAATTGCACCTGTTCACCTGTATGTATGTTTGTATGTATGTAGACAAATCTTGCAACTTGATTTTGACCAACTTCCATATAACCGATCAACTTGAAATTTTGCATATATGTATAGTTCGCGTGACAATGCAATCTGACCATTTTGTAAAAAAATCAAGATGGCGGTTCCAAGATGGCGGCCGAATTTTGCAATTTTGCTCCTCGACCCCCGACATGGGTATCAAATGCAAGGGTATGACAAGTACAATACAATTACCTAAGTGGTGTCATTGTAAATTCAAAATGGCGGCCAACACAAAATGGCGGACTACCTTTTTCTTTACAACACCCTCGGTGTGGGTATCAAATGAAAGGAAATGATGATGATTTAAATCACACCCTTTCATTTGATACCCATACCGAGCGCGTTGTAAAGACAAAGGTAATCCGCCATTTTGTGTTGGCCGCCATTCTGAATTTGGAATGACGCCACATAGGTAATAGTATTCTACTTGTCATTTCCTTTCATTTTACCCATATCGAGCGCGTTGTAAAGAAAAAGGTAATACGCCATTTTGAGTTGGCCGCCATTTTGAATTTGAAATGACGCCACATAGGTAATTGTATTGTACTTGTCATACCCTTTCATTTGATACCCATGTCGGGGGTCGAGGAGCAAAATTGCAAAATTCGGCCGCCATCTTGGAACCGCCATCTTGATTTTTTTACAAAATGGTCAGATTGCATTGTCACGCGAACTATACATATATGCAAAATTTCAAGTTGATCGGTTATATGGAAGTTGGTCAAAATCAAGTTGCAAGATTTGTCTACATACATACAAACATACATACAAGTGAACAGGTGCAATTTCCGGTTTGTTCAGAAAAAAAAATGAGCCTTTTTTTACAAATAATTTTTGGAAGCGAATGCAAAAAACCGCATTCCGATCCGTCCGCGCCCAACCAATTAGGAACTTTTGGCCTTTTTAGTGCTTCATTGCCTCGACTAAAATGCTTTTATCGTAGAATGAGTCGGAAAGGAGATATTGTCAAAAAACTGCTTTTATGCGCCATTTTTCCAACATGGCGGCGCGAGCGGCAAAGATAGGAGGTGGCAAAGTTGAAATTCGGAAAGAGCACATCGATAAAATTAACCATTTTCAAAACTTCCGGAAAACTTTCCAGGTAACCTCTTTTTTAGAACCAAATGACTGTATCTAATAATAATAGTTTGAAAAATTATTAAAAATTTGTAACCTTTTTACTAAGTACATTTCCTTACTATTGTAGAGAAAAAACCATATTACTAGGTAAGTATGTAACTCTTTAATAATTTTGAAATTATAAACAAAATTAAATGTACAAATAAAATCCACGGAAAGAAGTTTCACTTCGCCCGTGAGCTTATGTGGATGAGGCTCCCATATTTTTTTTATTTGATGATCCCGGTGTCGGATGCTGATGCGATTGCTTTTGGTGTGGCGATGATTCCGCAATTTTCCTTGTCATCTGTGCTATTCTTCTTTTGTTTTTTTTGCTTTTTAGTTTTTATGGGGTCTGATGCGTGAATTTATTTTGTTATTTATATTTTTTTTTGATTATTTATATAGCGCCATGCGGCGTTTTGAGTGCAAAGTGTGCACCTTCATTTTTGTAATTTGTAACAATTTCGATTGTTTAATATGCACACTTAACATGTGCAGTGTATGAAGTGAAATTAATTGAAAAAACGATTTTTTTTAATTGAAAACAACAATACATCAAGTATTGTTGTTTTCAATTAAAAAAAATCGTTTTTTCAATTAATTTCACTTCATACACTGCACATGTTAAGTGTGGCACATTTTAAGTTTTTTAAAAATGACAATAAAGTTTTTTTCTTTCGGGGTCACCATTTGTCGGGTTGCAGGCTGCAACTTAGCATACTTGCTACCACGACATTTATATATTAACCGGTAATTTCTGTGAGTGAAACAAAATAATCTTATTAGATGTGAATTCTTTATTATGCACGGATGTAGTTGACATCTAGCCTGGCTGAGTTTTATAATAGAACTGGTCCAGTTGGTTTCTTGGCGGAACTCATTCAACTGCGTACGGTGTGACGTTAGCTGCCTTTTGGGAGATAAGGCCGTATCAGAACCTATGCAGCGCTGCAATCACAAGTGTTTCTATTGGCTGAGGCTGGTAAAATGACAAGCAAAGCAGCACCAGACCAGCGTGCTGCATTTTCATCTCAAATTCTAATTTTGCTGCATATACATGCAGCACTTTTGACACTTCGTAATGCGGCAAGTGATTTTAAACAAGGAGACGCGGAATTTTTTGTTTTAAATTATTTAAAAGGACATGGAGTAATAATTGGTAGAACTAGTGCAATTTTTAAATTTTTAATTTGAGGTTTAGCTATCAAATAAAAAGTGCGCTGCACAGCGGAAAAGACTAGGATCTGATACCGACTGCAGCATGTTGCTCTGGTGCTGCTGCTGCACGCTGCATATTTTTAGGTTCTGATACGGCCTATATTTGTTGGCGACAGTTGCATCCGTTGCTGCTGGTTAAGGTGGCGGTTACATCCGCCACAGTGCTCATAACCAGTGCTGGCGGATCGTGTTGGGCCCGGGTGGGTAGTCAGACAAACACACCCCCTCCTCCGAAACTGTTATTTGGTAACAAGCTTTCCTAAAAAGGAGGTCCTTCATAGTGAACCGAAATATGCGCTGATGGTGTACAGAACAACATGTGGTGTCCTGGGTCCTCTCCTGTGGATCACAATGCAGAATGATGTGTTGAGGCTAAGCCTCGATGAGATCGAATTATGCGCGAACGAAGCTATCTGAAATATTAAAACTTGGCCTGAAAGCGCTGGGCTGCTGTTCGCTAAGCACAAAACTATATAGCTGTGCTGATCAGCAACCTGGGAAAACAATTTTCCGTAAAGCCCTAGACAGACTGGCACGCTAATCGGGATTATGACGTCAGAATGACGTATACCGATATAAAAGCTATGAGAGTAAACTGGATTTATAATCCTCAATATACAACTCGATTTGCCTGGATTTGTTTACCATTTACTGCCATCAGCGCCATTAGTGGTGAGTTACTTTATCAAAATTGAATGTCATCTCCTAGTTGAAAACGTAAGAAAAATATTTATTGTGGGAACACTTCGTAGGAAACAAGGGAAAAATACACAATTATTTAATTTAAAAGAAATTGAGAACTTAGGGAGTCTACCAAGGTAATAGTTAAAACGTTTATATCAGCTGACAATTAATCTGGATCAAGAAGCAGGATGTGTCACTATGATATTAATCCGGATTCCGAAAGTCAAGTATGACGTCATAATCCGGATTAAGTGTGCCAGTCTGTCTAGGGCTTAAGGATCAAGGTATGGGAACAGATCTTTCACTCACAGCCTGCCCTAAAGTATATAGACGATCTACCAGAGGCTTAATTTTAAAACACACTTGGAGGCATGGCGGATAAAGCTTCCGCTAGTTGTGCAGCATTTCCAAGAATGCTGGCCAAAGTGGGGGGCCTAGACCGATCCGTCGCCTCTTGATGGCGAGAGTGGTTAGCTCAATCTATCTTTACGTAGTGCCAGTGTGGGCAGCAGCGTTGAACAAGACGGCTAACAGCAGAAAATGGAGGACTGTATAAAGATTGAAGTTGGAAAGAAATAAGTGCGTGCGTACAGTGCATGCGGTGCTTGGGTTCGTCTAGTCTCTTACAAATAACCAAAAAATCTAAGCGACGGGATATTTGAGGCTATGGCAATGCGCAAAAGTTGGAAGTAGGCGTTTTCGTTTACATAACTACATGTCATTTTACATTTGAATGCACGCACTTCTATTATTTCAATCACGCACCAACGTACGCAATTATTTGTCTCCAGCTTAAGCGTCTTTTGTCCAACGATACGGCGTGCGTTATAGCGGGAATTATACCCATAGAGATACCGACGAGAGAAGGCATGAGTCTCTATGATCCCTTAGAGGGAAGACAAATTCAGTGCGGCGGCAGATGACGCACTGCGAGTCTGTAACGAAACGGCAAGGCAAGTGGGACGTGCCACCTGTTAAGAGTCGGTAGACCCTCAGACTTATCCCAAACGTGGATAGATGAGTTACGACGGAGTGTGGAGAAGTGAGTTACGACCTCACGCCGTTCTTGAGTGGAAATAGAGGATTTAGAAAATACCTCTATCGGTTCGAGCATGATGGCTTAGCGCTGTGATTAGTATGACTGGACCTGGATACGGATACCTGATAACGCAGAACACATCTTCTTATATTGTTTAAGGTTCGGCGAATATGGGCCGGAACCAGAGGCACTCTTCGTGTTACACGATCAGTTACTCTCAAATTCCGGGTGGGTATTTTACCCACACGGAAATTTCTGGGAGGGTACTGCTACCCACCATACCCACATTATCCGCCGGCTATGCTCATAACTGAGGATTTATAATGAGTTTCTACTAGATTTTCAATCCTTTGGCCTGTCCCGAATTTAGAAAGAGCAAAACCCGATATACTCGGACTATTTTTGGCCGTGCCTATCAACGGCTTTATGAGAATTATTTAAATCATTAAATCCCGAAGACCGCCAAACGTTCTTTTCAGTTGAAAATAAAAAGCAAAGCCACAAAAATTTTTTGCTTATCTTGACAACCGGTAAGCCAATTCGCTCTATCGTCTAATTTAATAGAAAAATGTTTAGTGCATGTTTTATTTTCACTTAAATTATGTATTGAATATTGGTTTCAGTCTACCATTTTCAATTATGGATTTCTTTCCGTAAATAAACGTGAGCTAAAGGATTGCTGCAAAAAATCGTCCATTATGCAAAAATGCATACCATCAACATCACCCATGATATTTAATAAAGCAAAAATAAACTAAAAAAACTACATAAATAATATAGTATATAAATATTTTTCAATATCTCCAATTTTCTTTTCAAACTTACTTTTTAAAACTACTTGCACTATTTTTAACTCACAAAACAAATCGCAAAAACTAAAGGCCGATTCACACACATCAGTCACGTCACGTCTCAGTTACGTCAGTTCCGAAAAATCTGAAATTGGCGGCTCGGTGACGACGATGAGCTTGACTTGACTGATTCGGAACGGCGGCGGCTCAGTGTAGACAGTGCCATTAACTTTCAAAGAAAGCATATTTTTTGTGGCTGTGCTTCTCGGAACTAACGTAACTGAGACGTGACGTGACTGATGTGTATGAATCGGCCTTAAACAGCAGGCAACAAAATTTTTTATTTATTTTAATTAATTAATTAATTACTCCAAAAATACTGCTTTTTACTATTTTCTACAATTAAGCCATTAATTTCAAACAATATTGTACATTGCATTTATAAATGAATTCCCTCCAATCTTTTTGGAAAACTTCTCTCCGCTCTCACCCAACAAAAAATATACTCACATTATTCTGACAAAACTTCGTATGGATGCAAAATCTGAAATGCCTTCCTTCGCACTGGTCACAGGAACAAACGTTCGTTGTGACTCCCCTTCTCCACTTCCCTCTTCATCCACACCGTAGAATTTTACTCTGCTGTCTGTGGCTGGAGCTGGACTAAAAGTTGTCATGCTCTCTAGGCGCCTACATTTTAAGACACATGGCTGCAAGCTGCAACATTTCTTTGCTACACAAAATTTAACTGGCTAGAGGAGGGAACAGCTGACTAGCGAAACTGCTTTGGGACACGACTTTATACTGCGACGGGCATCTGTATTTTACTTATCTGTGATACTACTTTATACAAACTAAAACCTCGAAGGCCCACAAAAGTGCGCAACAAAAAGTGCGCGTGACGCGAGTTTTTAGGGTTCTCCACATGCCAAAAAGTGCCCAACGTGCCTAAAGAAGTTTTCACGTCAAAAAAGTGTAAGATCTCCCAACTTTTTACATATTTTCCCGTGTCGTAATTTCACACATTTAGGTCCACCTTAGCATATAAATATTGAACTTATGTCCAGGCCAGGGCGCTCTGCTTACACGAAGGAGAAATCCTGCAGGCCTGTAAGCCCCACGCATTGAAGATAATGGAGAGTATTGACGCCAAGGAGATAGAGGTTCTTATCTTGTGGGCCAACCAATATGCTCTTCTTAGAAAAAGTACTAGGACGGGAAGTGTTGAACAAGAGAGAGACTTTGACAAAACATCGTTTGATATTATAGCAAGGTCTCTGCTTTATGACGATTTCTTTAGAGCCCGTTGATTAATAATTACTTATTTTGAGAGGTCTCTGGAGGGCACCATAGTAAGCTATAGCGCGTTATCCTGGACACTTTATTTGGTACCCACCTTGGGTCCTAGTGTATGACTCGGTGTCAATCGCGACAAATCGATGACGGTACCTACCATTTAACTTTGCTAGAGTCCAACACGAGCCTTGGTGTCGTCTATTCTTCTCGTCCCGACGCGACGTCTCGATCTCTGGCTAAGGTTCTCCAGCTCTATGTATGGAGAAGTGACTCTGAGTTCGCTGCAATAGCATCCATGCACCTTTTTATCTGTCTGCCTATGACCTTCTACTTACATATATAATACCAGTGAACACTTTCACCGTCGTAGATTTTATATAACTCTCACCTTATGGTTATCTTTATTAAAATTTTTCCTTCGAAGAAGATTAGCGTGTCCTCCATCATTTGTGTGTGGCCATGATTCACTCTCATAGCATACACCCTTCGAGCCTAACTATGTAAAATTGTAAACTATTTCCAGGTTAAAGGTCAAATGTCGCAAGAATCGGTTGCAAATATTTCGTAAACGTTCGTGCTATTGCAAAATAGTCAATGCAAGAAATATATGACTCTCTACAAAAAAGCTCTTTACACTTTTTCCTCTACGAGTGGCCTTTCGGGGGATATCGTGATTTTAATAATTTTCCATACAAAAAAATTATATAAAAACCCTGGCAGACCAGGCACGGATTCAAGGGGGGTCACGGGGGTCATGACCCCCCCTCCCCCTCCCCAAAAGCGCTCGCTGTTTAAAAAACAAAATTGCCCAACTAAAAAAACAAAAGCAAAAAAATAACCAAACTACCAAAACCGACTCAACTTTTTTTCAATTTAAAAAAACGGCCTTAAAAAATGACCTTCAAGGTAAACAACAGATTGCTCTATACTCTTTCTATAGATGCATTTCATTGTCATTGGAGTACGTACAGTGCCGGATTAAGCCAGCGCGGGGGGCAAACGAATAGCCTCTACTTTTTCCCCTATTTTAGGACCTATAGTACATATACCGAGAAAAATTCATCTACATTTAGAAAGGACGACCAAAATTGTCGTTCTTTCACAAAATGGCCGATTACTTTCGTAGCGGCGGTTGCGAGAGGTAGAAAATGACAATTTCGTATAGTATTCGATATAACTTACACGTTATAAAAAAAATTTTTGAGACTGGAAACAATTCCTTATGTTTTGATTGTCTGACTCCACTATAGTAATTAATTTTAAAACTATGAAATCTCATAATCATTTCATATAAAAATTTCAATATAATTAATGTTGATGCATTATTATAAATTGTTTTTTTAGAAGAGGTTTGATAGATTGATATAAAGATAAAATAACCCATGCATTTAAAAAAATGAAGGGTAAAAATATACTTTTGAATTAAATTGTTTATTAATAAAATAGGTAGTAAAAATAGTATGAAATATAGGAAACCTAAGAATACGTTTTCCGAAATGTTCTGCTAGATTTAAATCTACATACTGTAAAAAATGAAAAAGCATAAAATCATTTTTGGATTAATTAATAGTAAAATAGATAGTTAAAAATATATTATATTAGATTGCCAAAAACATGCTCTTTATGAAAAATAATGTTATAAAAAATGAAAAATAATTGATACAGCATAAAGCTGGCAGAACCATGCATTTTTTTAAAAATAAAGAAGTAAAAAATTGATTCTTCTGTATAGTAGTCTGCAGCGTAATTAGCAACCAAATTCCAGAACGGCGAATGTATTCTGCATACTTATCTATTTGCTAAATATATGCTTGCAATCCGCTGTATTTCCCACTGCTTCCGTTATCATAGCTTTGCCCACGACAATCTTTGATGTCAATGCCACTCTCACTTAAGAAATTTAATAAGCTTTGAGCGAGTTGTTCAGCATTATGGCTTTCCTTGTCCAAGAACTTAACAAATCTTTCCACTGATCCAGAGGGCAGTGAGTTTGATTCGTCAGCTTATGTTTATAAGTAAAAAAATAACTTTTGGCAGAAGCGTGGCTTATTTTTTTCGTATATTTTCTTTGAAGACATAAAATTATTATTATTCATATGTTGGCACTTCGCTGCTTCCTTTTGCAACCCAATAATCTCTAGCAAAGTTACTCGGCCATTCACCAATATCGTTGGAGTATAACTCGATGACAATATCAGGGAATGTACTAAAATTCTAAATTATAGTTGAACATTTTGATACCATCTCTGTCGTGGTAAGTATTGTACCTACATTGATTTGAAAAAATATTTTCACGCTTCTATCTAAATTAAATTGATAATTTTTTACGGTCAGAAAGCGTTTGTGAGGGGGGCCCCAAATCCGCGGGGCTCGTAGCATTTCCTACTCTTGCTACGTGGGTAATCCGCCACTGAGTACGTATGCCGGCGTAGTTGGGCGCACATCGGCGTAGTTGTTGCTACACCACAGTATGTGCACTCCAATGAAAATGAAACGCACCTTATATGTTTTGATTTGCAAACTCTGAAGTTAGCTGCACTCACAAGAAAGGGCGCGTCTTTATAAAAAACACATTAGGGCACGTTTGCGTAGGGCACGTTAGTTTTGTTAATTTTGTTTTTGTTTGTCGACATTTTTTCCGCCACTTTTAATTCCGTGATCCCCCCCAAAAAAATTCTAGATCCGCACCTGTGGCAGATCAGGTTAGGCCGCAGGCAGAGCGCTATGAGTTTTAGTAAATATAAGGTTTAAACTTCAATTGGCCGAAAAAAGTTATTCAAGGTCAAAGGTTGCGAAAATGGGTTTTCGCAAATACTTCGTAAACGTAAGTGATATTGCAAAATAGTCAATGCAAGAAATATAGATAATGTGATTCTCTACAAAAAAGCTCTTTACACCTTTTTCTCTACGAGTGACCGTTCGGGCGATATCGCGATTTAAATCATTTTTTATATAAAAAAATTATATAAATTCTGGTCTGCCAGGGGTTAGGCCACAGCCTACTTCAATTTAAAAAAAACAATATATTTCTTGTCAATAAACCACCACTAATATTACCTAATTTCTCACCTTAGGCCACACTTTAGATTAGGCACACCACGCCTAAAGTATTTTCCTATCTCTCATGTTACTTACAATAGGTTTTGTTTTCTTCATCTCGATAACATAGGGTTTTCAGCGCTCGGCTCTCGGTCTATGAACCTTTAGTCCAGTCAAATTAGTAAATGAAATGGCATTTTAAGATGTACAAAACTTTTTTTTTGCATGTGTTCGGGTTCATTTGACAATGATAAAACCAAGTTTGTGGAGTCGCAGTGGCTTGAGAAAAGCCGCCATCTTGAAAAAGAAGGAGAGCTTGTTTATATTAAATAACTCGTTTGCATGCAATGATAGCCGAAAATGATCAATGGCGAAGTTGTGGAGAATAAAATTATCTACAAAATGAGCCCTCAATGAACTGTGTAGGTGTAGGTAGTGCAGAAACTTGAAGTCCTAGTAATTACCTTTAGAATGGGCCCTTAATCGCCTTTATCGCTTATATAGTTTGCGCAGGCCCGCCACATCACCTTGGCGGCCTGGGCTAAAATATATTTGGAGGCCCTTTAAGGATTTTGAAATTCCAAAAAATAGTTGACTAAAAAAATCGTGGTAACGTACAAATAAGTTCATTTAGGGCATTAAATATAGATACCGAAAGGTCGATTCTTAAAGCGGGGTTTCCACTTAGCTGGCTACCAGCGTTGGTTGTATCTTCCGCTGGCTCCGCGCACATTACCAGCATAGTGGTCAACCAAAGCAGGTGTTGGCTTAACCAGCTCGAGAATAACCAGAAGTTTCCAAATTCCACCAGCAGTACAACCAGCGCTGGTAGCCACCTAAGTAGAAACCCCGCTTTATTTGCAGATAAATCTAAAGTTACATAGTGCAACCTAGTATGGAACAGGTCTTATGTAGATAGGCCCTTTTAGATAGATCAAAGCCTGGACTTATGAGGCATCAAAAATGAATTGTTATTGTGAACCAGAAATACCCAAGTCAAGTGTTGAGTGGAAAAACACATGAACGTAATCTTACAGCTGGTTGGTGGGTGGTTTCAAGGTCATCACACTTATAATCGTAGATTTTTAAGAAATTTTTCTGTCCGAGTCTGGATGACAACTGTGGTTCAAGAAAGGATTGGATTTCTGAAAAAGATTTTCTGCCCGGGCTTACCCAGATCAAAGCCCGGACTTATGACGCATCTAACATGAATTGCTACTGTGAACCAGACATTCCCAAGTCAAGTGTTGAGTGGAAAAACACATGAAGGTAATGTTACAGCTGGGTGGTGGGCTGAAGGCGGTGCATACTGCAATAATTTTCAGCAGTATGACTATAAAACAAAATAACAGTGAAGAATTTTCATTATTATGTATACTTTTCCAGTCAGTATACCAAGATTTGTGAGTATGATTGAATCTTCGGCTTCTGCTTCGGCCGAAGGTTATGGCAAGAGCCGTACATTCGGCATCGGCTTCGGCCTAAAACTGACCTTCGGTCGGCCATTAATGATAAGACGTCACCAGTCGCGAGAATTTGTCAATGCTGCAAGTGTAGCGAAATTGAAAAGTCAAAGCTGCGCTGCTCGGGCTTTGAACCCGGCATCGGTAGTTTCTGGGTGTGTTGTTTAATTATCGAGGCTTCTGGGTGTTGTTGTTTAATTTGTGTATGCATGCGCTGAGCCAGCGATCGAGCGATCTAAAAATAGAATTTTCTTTCGATCATGCTGCGTGGGTGTGTGTGTGGTGTGTGAATGGAAATAGCGATATGTTTTATATGCTGCGATCGGTTTTATGTCGGAACCATGGCGAAATATTTTTTTTAGATTGAAAATAAATACCTTTAATTCAGACTTTTCTGTGATATTTCGCAGCAACAGCAACATCACCAAAAACAAGTAGAAACAAAAAACTTTTTAGGCCAAAACAAGAGATCTTCGCAAATGCCGAGCGCTGGTTTGAATGAACGGTGATTAATTTGAGTTGCTGATTAGAACAACGCTTGAAAATAATACTTCACTAGCACCGCTAGTGCCATTTGTTTTTGTTTTTTTGTACGATAAATTTAAGCCCAAGGTTTATGATCACCTGGTAAGGAGCCTGGTGGGCATTTTTAGTAAAAGAAAAGTTGTGTGTGTGGGTGTGTGTGTATGTGAATGGAAATAGCGATATGTTTTATGTTGCGATCGGTTTTATTTCGGAACCATGGCGAAATATTTTTGATATTGAGGAATAATCTACTTATAATTATAATAGTTTTCTATGGTATTTATCATTTATATCTATCGATTATTCATTGACACAGCCAAACAGACTTGTCTATCTTTGTCTGTCTGGTCTGTCAACAGACCTGTATGTCTGTTTGTCTGTCTGTCTGGTTTGTATTTTCTGCCCGGCCTGTATAACTGTCTACCTATATATCTGGTTTGCAGTGTAGCTGTAATCGTCAGTATAGCAACATGAATGTAAAACTTTTAGAGGATATTCTAAAAACACGTGATGCAATACGAAAGAAATATAAAGCTCTCAAGGCTGGTAAAATTGAAGCAGAGGCCCAGTTTGAGGAAACCTTTAAGCCAATAACCAGCACGCTAAAAGGGCTCATAGCATCAGTAAAACGTGAGCCAATGGATGTAGGCAAAATTAAACCAGAGAAAAGGTAGAGAAAGGGATTATTCTGATGATGATGATGGTGATGGTGAGGATGAAGAGAAGTTGGGGACAACTAGTACCCCTCTCAAAGATTTTTCTGATGATGATGAGGATGAAGAGTTTGTAACGCCTATAAAAGAACAAAAATTGGAGTCGCCAGACCAGATATTAAACAAATATAAACAACTACTTGAAAATGGTAGCACGAAAATTGATAAAAATTGTGGGGTGTACTATCATAATGATATGTTAAATATTGGTAATTCGAGCTTAAAAGTTTATAAAGAAAACTTTCTTATTGGCGACAAGTGGTATAAGATAACTGAAGGTTTAGCTGAACTACTTTTTATGTACTATCATAATGATATGTTAAATATTGGTAATTCGAGCTTAAAAGTTGATAAAGAAAACTTTCTTATTGGCGACAAGCGGTATAAGATAACTGAAGGTTTAGCTGAACTACTTTTTATGATAAAGCCCCAAGGTTACTCAATAGATGACATGGCCAATTATCAAGCAATTGCGAATGATACATGCTCCTACAGACGTGAGTTTAAGGAAAACCAGCAAATAAAAGGAACAAATAGCGTAAAATATAGAAACATTATAAGAAAGCTGATTCGCACTCCTCCTGTAGGAACAGGAATAATGAAAATTCCCAAAGTAACCGGAAATAAAACAGATGAAAATAATGATCGTGCTCTAATGCAAGTTGACACAAATATCTATAGCCCTATGGAGAATGAAGATTCCGTTGATTCTAAAAGCTGTATGTCCTGGAAAAGTTCAATTCTAGGATCTTATATGAGCTCGGATTCCCAAAACTCTAATAATGACGAGGGTTCCAAAAGCCGCGATGGGGATGAAAATGATCCTGATGTGCTAGTGGACGAATTGAGATTGCTAATAAACATGAATATTGGGAAAAAAGTAATTGAAATTGTAAATCGATTGAGAAGTCTTAATATTATTGAATAAACAAACAAAATCAACCAGCCCAGTAATCAGACAGTTCAGTGAACATACCTGATGTGCTCTGAAAAATGTATTTATAATACGAGATAAAACAGATTTTTAAACGTTATAAATATTATTTTATTTCTTATATTACTATTTATGATATTCTTCCCACGTGCTACCTTAACTGGGTACAGTATACAAATTTTAATCTACATCCACATCGATGGAATCTAAGTTTGCAATGGAATGAATATTCACCCTAGCTGCTAGCTTCCTCCAAGCCAACGTGCTTTCATGTACATAATTTTAATTTTAAAGAATCTTTTCACATTCTGGTTCTTTCACTGCTAGTTTTTCTGGATCTTTTTCTTTAGTAAGAGCAGTGGCGGATTTAAGCTCGACTGCGCCCTAGGCCCCGTCCGATATGGCGCCCTTTTGCTTTGTAGTGATACTTTTCACCTTTGCTTTTACAGTTTTAGATAGGTGAGAGTATTCTGCGTACACTGATACCTTATTCATGAATATAGGTCATAGGGTTACAAAAATACAGAGTGATATGCAAAACTCTAAAAAAAACTTCACAACGCCCTAGCGGCTAAAGCGTTACGATTTCCCCCTCCCATACGATTTTTTGTTCGTCTATCCAAAACCTATACACAGCCGGCCGCTTTGTAAACTTAACTGATACACCCTGTATATATACTAAACAGTAGAGGGCCTAAGATAGATCCTTGGGGAACGCCAGCAAAAACCATGGCAGGAGAGGAAATTAAATGGGAAATCTTCACTTGTTCTGAACGAGCAGCTAAAAAGCTATACATGAGCGTAAGGGCAGAAGAAGGAAAACGAAATTGTGTACAGAGTTTGCGTAAAAGGATGGAGTGATTGACGTTGTCAAAAGCTTTGGAGTAGTCTAGCAAGAGTAGACAACATACCTTGTTAGCATCTATATATTAATAGGCAAAGCCAAACTTTGTGATCCCTTTTTAACCTATTTCCAAAAATTGTGATCCCATTTTAACCTATTTCCGGTGCACGAAACATATATATCAAACGAAAGGTATTTTTTCATAGATGGTCAGAATATATATTTTATTCAGGTACGTCCATAGGGAAAGGTTTGAAAGCCAGGTAGAGTTTTTACTATAATGAGCATTTTTCTCTTCACATGTGCACTGATACACTGTGCATGCGCTATCCATCAAATTAAAAGGAAAAAGAATACATATTTGAAGAGAATGCATACATTTTGTTTCGATTTTCTCTTTGCACTCACATTTCCCTACTCAAATGCTAAATAAAATCTTATTAAATTTCTTGATAGTAGATGAACATTGTCATATGATAGTGATACTCGTACAGTTGCAAAGTTGGATTTTTTTATTGTTTTCTTTACATATGTTAATATAAAGCGAAAAAAAATTCTGCAAAATCGGGCCTATGCTGCACGAGAAAATTACATAAATGTGCATTGCTACACTATTTTTTTAATTTCTCCAGTTCTGTTGTCGGTGAAAAATATTGAAAATTGACTTATCACATATCAAATAAACTTTTTTCTTTCAAGCTTGGGCGAAAACATCACCTTTTTTGCAATTTTGCTCCAATAGACAATAATGCAAGTTGAGATTGTCTTGGCCCATACTTGCACGCAAATAGCTTTTCACTCTTTTTGGAGTAGCAAAGTATCTCTCTCCAGAACAGCAAACAAGTTAAATCGATTTTTACAATTTCAATGGCTCTGTATATTTTGCAGCGTCTAAAATTCTGCCGCCCTAAAATTTTGCCGCCCTAGGCCCGGGCCTAAGCGTAAATCCTTCACTGAGTAAGAGGAAAATCGATATATACGTAGTCGCGAAGTTCGTCGCCTAAACTGCAACCGGTACATTTAATGAAGTTATGCAAATTAGAATTATTTTCTGTATGCCGCACTTGGTATTTTAATTTCAGATTGTCGGGGAGAAAATCTTTCAAATCCAAAAGAAACTCCGCTAATTTTATGCATGCCAGTAAGTCGCAAAACTCTTCTAAATTTATATTATTCTTGAAATACTGGTCGCATAAAATAAGTCCTCGTCGATATTACCTCCTCTTTGTCTTTAAAAATATTGTTCACCCTCGCATTCATATCCGCTATTTTGGCAAAGAAGTGCATCATGTTGAAAATCATTCAGCTGATATTCAATTCGCCTAATTGCACTTTCCAAATCCTCAGCTTCACTTTTTCTTTGCAGCTGTTTATTCACAGGCTTATATCTGCGAATTGTGAAAAATAAGGATTTGCTCGTTCTTTTAAGGCGATCATCCTCAGACCTGATCATGCATGTTTCACTGTTTCGAGTATTTATATGATTTTCCGGTTAAAAGAGTGAAAAACTCCAAGCTGCAGGCAAGGCAGAAAATACAAACCAAGCAGACCAGACAGACAAGCAGACAGACTATTTTCTAATTAAATAAATTTTATACACGCTAAGCATAGTTTTATTTGTACAAACCTATCCTTTCTATAACACACACACACAACTTTTCTTCCACTAAAAATGCCCTCCAGGCTCCTTACCAGGTGATCATAAACCTTGGGCATAAATTGATCGTACAAAAAAACAAAAACAAATGGCACTAGCGGTGCTAGTGAGGTATTATTTTCAAGCATTTTTCTGATCAGCAGCTCAAATTAATCACCGCTCATTCAAACCAGCCGTCGGCCGAAATTAGAATCGGCATTTGCGAAGATCTGTTGTTTTGTCCTAAAACGTTTTTTATTTTTACTTGTTTTTTGCTGATGTTGCTGTTGCTACGAAATATCACAGAAAAGTCTGATTTGAAGGTATTTATTTACAATCTAAAAATATTTCGCCATGGTTCCGGCATAAAACCGAACGCAGCATAAAACATATCGCTATTTCCATTCACCCACACGCAGCATGATCGAAAGAAAAATAAGAAAATTCCATTTTGAGATCGCTCGATCGCTGGCTCAGCGCTTGTATATACAAATTAAATAACAATACACAGAAGCCTCGATCTTGCGGCTGTGATACAGGCCTCTTAAGCTACCGATCCCGGGCTCAAAGCCCGAGCAGCGCAACTTTGACTTTTTTTTAATTTCGCAGCACTTGACGTCTTTTCACTAGTGTCCGACCGATGGCCAGTTTTAGACCGAAGCCGAAGGTGATGTCGAATGTTCGGCTCTTCCCATAACCTTCGGCCGAAGCCGAAGCAGAAGCCGAAGATTCAATCATACTCACAAATCTTGGTATACTGACTGGAAAAGTATACATAATAATGAAAATTCCTCACTGTTATTTTGTTTTTAGTCATACTGCTGAAAATGATTGCCGTATGCATCGCCTTCAGCCCACCACCCAGCTGTAACATTACGTTCATGTGTTTTTCCACTCAACACTTGACTTGGGAATGTCTGGTTCACAGTAACAATTCATGTTTGATGCCTCATAAGTCCAGGCTTTGATCTGGTTAAGCGACTTCGCGGCACCGAAGTTCAATTAGCTTCACACAGGTGGCGCTCACACCTCGCATTACTTTTTATCAAAGACCCAAAACAGCCCCACACGTAGACGAAACCCTTTCGCAACAACCGGAACTCCTGCATCATCTCCATCCAAGACAAACATGAAGAGTTTCACCCCGCGGCACCGAAGTTCAACTAGTTTCACACAGGTGGCGCTCACACACTTTTTATCAAAGATCCAAAACAGCCCCACACGTAGACGAAAACCTTTCGCAACACGAAGAGTTTCACCCATCCCCACACCCAAATCCCATGGGGACCATGTACCACTTCCATCCTGACACAGACCCAAAACACCGCATACACGTAGACGAAGAGCTTTCAAGCGACCGCCACCACCAGGTCATATGCCAGGTCTGGGCCGCCTTATCCAAGACACAAACGTAAAACACCTCGTACACGTAGACGAAGAGCTTTCAGACCCCCTGTTATGTAAAAATTCCCAGAAGAAAATCACTGTAAAAAATCCCAGAAGGGAAAATTTCTTAAAAATTAACATTCCTAAAATATACTTATCCATTTTTACATACGTCGGTAAATTTTCCATGGGAAACGTCCCTGAACCAAAGTTTCAAGACGAAACTTGAGCCACCCCAAATGATAATTTTCGCGCAACTTGCAATGCGCCGCGTGAGAAGCGCGCTGTAAGCAAGTTGCGCAGGTGCCAGGCTAATAAAGTTCAAGGGCGCGTTTCCCCGGCGTTTTTTTTGGAATTTTTCCTTGTCACCACCGACCGGCGCGGCGGGTGGAAATTTAAAAAAGTTGAGCGTTGTTCTAATCGTCACCGCCAGCGGGTGGTTTTACGGTGTGTTGCTTTAACTACGACCGCTGGTGGGTGGTTAATTTTCTAAACAGTTTTTTGTTCTAATCGGTGTAACCGGTGGGTGTTTTTTCGATGTGTTGTGACAAAATGTAATAAAGAATTATAAAGATTTAACTAAAATTATGTACAAAAATCTCTAGTTGAGAAATAAGGATAACAGTGCAGTTTTAACAATAATAAATTATCGGTCGGTGAATATATGTATGTTCGAGGAAACATGAGTTGAAAGGTGTGTGAATAATAATTAGAAATAAATATTGAACCAGAAATATTGAATATGATTAAATAAAATTAGTGTTTGCTTATAACGTGGAAGTTTTTATTTAACGAAGATATTATTTAATATAAAGAGAAGAGTTTTATTTATATTACAATTGGCGCAGCCGGTAGGATCCGAGCGAGCCTAACAATTATTGATCAAGTGCTGGATATAGGCATCTAATCCTTGAACTCAGTCTGAGCCGAGGCTGAGGGCACTAGATCAATAGAGGCGGTGACCCCGGATCCTACTCGAACAACGAACAGAGTAGCGTAAACTATAGGTGGTAGAAACCACTCTACTCTGCAACGCACCCAAAAGGTGCCACCGGTGGACTTTTGTGGGCTTCATCCCTGCCCAGGATAAAGTCCATAAGGACCAACAAGGGGACGATCTATCACAGACGCTCCCCCGACGTGGGATTGAAGATATCATCGGCCCCCATTAAATAAGCCATCGCAACTTCACCAAGGGCCCCGAAGTTCAACCTATCATTCGATCGACACATCATCCGAAATAAATCTACCTGTTTTGCTACAATTGACCCAGGTGAGGCCAATAAACCTAGTCGGCTGCAAAATAAGGCCGACGACCGAACCTTATTAAGATCTTCGATCGGGGGTGTTCAGCAAAGTGCCTCTGCTCCAGGCGAGCAAGCATACACCCCCATTGTTATTTCATCGCGGGAATTTTAGTGGGCTTCATCCCTGCCCAGGATCTGTCCTATGTCCGAGGGCCAACCAGGGGACAGCAGCTATTACGAGACTCCCCCACCGAGGGACCACCAGCCCCCAGTAAGTGACAAAGTTACACCAGCTCCTTCAGCCCCACCAGGGCCTACCGACACCTCAGCAGACCAGGTTTTCAACGAGGGATACACACCACAACACCAGCGTCTACCCCAGTTCCTCCACAACACAAGGCTTTGTCCACACCACAACACCAGCGTCTACCCTAGTTCGGCTAACGCATCATCTAATTTACTGTATGTACAAACATTTATATATTTGCAAGATATGTTAGTTATATTTTAGTCCTTATACATATGTATTCATATATATTTCTTTATTTTATTCTAAAAGTATATAAGCTAAATGAGTACATGAAAAAAAATCCCAGTATATATAAATTATTAAGAGGAGAATAGGAAGAAAAATACAGTTCACTTATTTCAGTTTTTTTTTTGTTTAAGCCAAAAAAAAAATTACTCTTTTAAAATTTTTTTTTACCTACACATTTGATTAATTCCATTCAGAAACTCTTCTAGTTGTTTCTTCTTTAATAACTTACAGTCATTTTAAATAAATAAATATTAAAGGTCTTTTGAATGTAATAATAACTTTTGAAAAAAAAGGAGAAAAACAAACCAAAAAAAAAATCGATACAACCAAAACAATGGATTCCTAGTAAAAAAAAAAATTCAAAATTTTCTTGTCTTTTTATGTACATGTAAATACAATTTTATACATTATACAATTTAAAATCAAGATTGGTTGATTTACAAAAAAAATTAAAAAAAATTTACTTATACTACAGTGAAAACACCCGCCGTCACAACTCACGCCGACGTAACCCTCCACTCTCGAACAGAGACCGAAGCAAGAAGCCATTTTTCGCCTCTTTGATTCTTCAACCCACCGAAGGAAACACACAATAGTTATGGCGGACGAGTTAATAAAAGTCGCCAAACTAACGTCTTTATTGGTCCCTATATTCACTGGCGGAAATAGCCCTACCACAGCAACAGATTTGCAAATCTTCATAGGTTGTTGCCGTCGGGTCTTACAGTGCCTGACGGACCCTGAAAAGAATGCATTCTTCCAAATTTATCCCACAAGACTTCGAGGTGAAGCCTATCAACTAGTAGCCCTTAATCAACCAGCTACCTTCGAGGAAGCCGAAAGACTCCTCAATAGGACTTACCTCGCCAGGGAAACATACCAAGAGCTAGTGAGCAAATTAATTACCTTACGTCAGTTTACTTTGGAGCCGCTCATTGCTTATACCACGAGAATAAAACAACAGCTGTCCCTCTGCGTGGAAGCAGCTATTCTCAAATATGGTGAAACAGCCACCCCAGTCACAGCACAACTTGAGGATTTCGCAAAAAATGCCCTAATAGAGGGAGTAACAAACCCTCAATTATGCCAGTATTTGCTGGCAACAGGCGAGGATGGCCTAGATAATTTAATTCAAAAGGCCCTTGACATGGAGAGACTCCAGCAAATGACACTAAACGTGCATGCACAATATCAAATGGCTCGAATGCCCCAAGGTACTCCAACCTATGTTGTGCCAGTACAGAGTCACCTCCATCCATATGAAAGCATCCTCCCCTCACAATTAGACCTGAACGGTCTCACACACAGAATACCACATTGCTGAACCCCATACCGCCGCCGACAACACCAAACACCGCATACTGGATCACATGTGCATTGCAAACGCTATACGCGCAGGAAAAGACCCTCGGGAGCCGCCAGGGGAATTTCAATTTAAAAACCCCCCTCCCCAGCACCTTCCAAATTGTGCAAAACATGCCAGAGCCCCCAAAAGATGACCTATTAAGGAATGATTTCCTCTCAAAACATTGCAACAATGAAAGCCCAAATAAAACACTACGATTTCCTCGCACGGAAATCAATCCAGTAGAGGTAGCAATTCCGCTACACAGTGAAGCCACCAAGTCGAAACCCAGAGAGCAGCAGGAGCAAACCCAAACCAGTATTCTCACAGAGGAATACCAGCTGCCTATTTCAAGATGGGTCAAGGTTGGAAAACAACCCCAATGACTTTGAGACCCATACAGGCTCAAAACCAAAGGTAGCATTGGAGAAACCCCTTTGCCTACCAAGCCAGTCTCAAATGGTGGTCCCCATTCCACTAAGGTTAGAGGAGGAAATGCTCCGTGAACCATACGAGCCGAGCGAAGGAATATTCCTCGCCAATGCCCTCTTACCATCTGGTACAAGAACAGTGTCTGTCGGTCTTCTCAATGTTAACCCCCCACCAGTAGTCCTGACGAGCCTAACTCCCACGCTCGCCCCAACAAAAGACTCTACCATTCACTTATCCGCCAACAACAACCCTAAGCCTCTAACCATTGCCAACGATGAATGTGGGTATCCTTCAGGCTCTGAACCAGTCGGTCTCAGGAACGCCAGTCCAGTCCAGTCCATCGTCCTCTAAAGCAAGGCTCGAAAGTATACCCAAAAATGGTGCAATCTCGCATAGTATACCCAAGGGAAAACGGGCAAAATTAAAGTTGGGCAAAAATGAAATAGAAAACAATTCCCTCCAATACCTACGGTACATATTTTCCGATAATCAAGATCCGGAAGATCATGAGCGCAAAACGCTCATTAATCAAAAATTAAATTGACTGCCCAAAACACAAAGGCAGATCACAACTGAGAAATTAAACGAAATTTTGGACAACGACATTGTCCAACCAACTAAAAGTCAATGGAACTCACCCCTTCTAGTGGTCCCTAAAAAACCAGGCCCCAATGGTGAGAAAAAACGGTTTATGAATTATGTGCTCACAGGCCTGCAAGGCCTCGAATGTTGTGCCTATCTAGATGAGGACCGTAACAGTAAATTACGAAGAACCTTTGACCGGCTGAGGAAAAACAACCTCAAATTACCACCGGAAAAATGTCAGTCCCCTCAAAAAAAAATTACTGGATCACATAGGCTCAGAAGAAGGAGCCCTACCAGACCCCATGAAAACGAAGTGCGTTCAAACCTTCCCAGTTAGACAAGTGCAGTCTTTCCTAGGCCTTGCTAACTACTACAGAAACATACCTAATTTCTCCAAAAGAGTCCGCCTCTTAACAAATATACTACGAAAATGCATTAAATTCCTCGAGACCTCTAAATGCGAAGAAGCATTTCAGGCAATCAAGTACTCCCTAGTCCCCCTCCACTACTCATACCCAGATTTCAGCTAACCGTTCAATCTCACAACGGACGCCAGAAGTGAGGCCCTTTCAGTGTCATTTAAGGGGCGCAAATTCAAGGTCTATACCGACCATAAACTCCTCAAAGGTGTCTTCAACGTCAAGAACCCCCCTACACGCCTCATCTGGTCCAACCAAAAGCTGTCATAGTACGAAACAGGAAATTAGTGACGTGTACAACAAACGTTTAAGGTACTATTAGTGAGTTAAAAAAATTTTTTTTCGATTTTTTATTGTTTTCATAAAAGGGTCTATAAATGTGCCGAGAATATGTATTTAAAATTTCAGGTCAAAATTCACAATAGAAAAAAAGTTATACCGATTTTTGTATAGTCATGTTTTGAATGCGCTGCGTAAATTTCTTGTAATTCTATTTTATTTTATGATTATACTGTAGCAATATCCCTATCCCTCTCTTTTTTCGTTATTGAAGTTTAGTATACGTTTCGTTGTCGTCTGTGAAGCGCGTTTTATTTTAAAGTAAACCTTTTTTTTTTATTAAAATGCCTTCAAATAGGAAAGGAAGTGGAACTAAAAAAACTCCTTACAAAAAAAAACCTATATTTCACGGTAATCAATATACAGCAGAACAATCTACAAGTTTTTGTAGTACTTCAGCTGAAAAATTATCAAAGTCCGGTGACTTTGACGTTTCAGAAGATCCGTCTTCGTCGTATTGCATTATTGCATTTACACATTTTTTTTTAACTCTATCAACTCTTGTTAAGTGTAAAAAGTGTGATGGTGACATTTCTTTTTCTAAAAGTAATAGTAGAGGACTTGGTTTCAAGACGATGGTTCAATGTAAATGTGGAACGGAGAAAATAAATTCCTGTAAACTAATTAATAATGCTTATGAAATCAATCGTAGAATTGTGTTTGTAATGAGAATAATTGGTATTGGCTCAAATGCTTTACAAGTTTTTTGTTCTTTGATGGATTTATGCCCTATGTTTTATTCGAGTCTTTATTACAATTGTCTAAAAAAAGCAAAAATTGCAGCAAAATCGGTCGCTGATATAGTTATAAAAAAAGCGGGAGAAGAAGAAAAACAAAAAACAAAAGAAAACGGTTTTCCGGAGGATCAGTTGACAGTGTCGGGTGATGGGACATGGTCGAAGAGGGGATTTTCTTCCTTGATTGGTATATGCTCAGTTATTGGGAAATTCTCGAAAAAATTTTTGGACGTATTTGTTTCTTCCAAGGTATGCAAACTTTGTGAAATTAAAAAAAAAGAACTTAGTTCTCCAGATTTTCAAATATGGTTTGAAAGTGTTCATCAATCAGATTGTAACATCAATTATGAAGGCAGCAGTGGTGGGATGGAGGTGCAAGGAATTAATGAGATTTTTCGGAATTCTATACCCTTGCACAATGCCAAGTACGCGTTTTACATAGGAGACGGGGATTCGAAAACATTTACGAACTTGAATGACGCTAAACCATATGGTGATTTTGTCATTAAAAAACTGGAATGCGTGTTGCACGTCGGGAAGCGTATGTTTAGACACTTGAAGGACGTTAAGAAAACTCTAACAGAAGTAAAAAAATATAAGAGAAAGGAGGAAAAAAAAAATAATAATAAAAGATGTGGAGACTGCAACAAAAAAAAACTTAATAAATCCGCAACTCCAGCTGTAAAAACCACCGATCTCACAGGCGTTGTAATAAAAAAAATGGCATTGTTTTATCGTCTAGCGATTCAGAGATATCCGGAATCTTTGGAGAAAATGAAAAATGAAATATGGTCCACATATTATCACATGATTTCGACTGATGATATGCCACAGCATGATAAATGCAATATCGAGTGGTGCAAATATTTACAATCTCAAAGGGATAAGACAAATTTCAAACATAAACCAGCTCTTAGCCAGCATATTCAAGAATATATCAAACCAGTTTATGAACAATTAACTGAAGACAACTTGTTACGACGTTGCTTAGGAGGAAATACTCAAAATAATAATGAGTCTTATAATAACACGATATGGAGTATTATTCCTAAGCATAATTTTACTGGAAAAGAAGTTGCTGATTTTGCAACCCATGTATCTTTGTGCATTTTTAACGAAGGTCGAAAAACGGTCTTAAAAATAATGGAAGTTATGGGCATTTCTGTTGGCACCTCAGCTCGATCATTTATGATTTACAAAGACCAACAGCGGATAAAGATTGCAAATAAGCAACATTCTGATGCGACTAAAGAAGGCCGGACAAAGAAAAAGCAAGATAAGGAACTACAGGAGAAAGATTTTGAGATTGCTTATGGATTACTATACGGTCCCGGATTGGCTGATTAGTTATTAGTAAGTTTATAAATATTTTATAAAATAAAACTAAAATTTCATATTAAAAAAACTTTAAACGCGTTTTTCTCGAAATTACTTTTTTCAAATTTGCGCAAATTCTAGCTCAAAAACTTCTTAGTCGATTTTGATAAAACTTGGCTCATTTTGTTTATTATTATGCCTATTGTGCATCCCACCACAGACCTGGTGAATTTTTTCTTTTTTTTTCGTTTAGAGACATAAAAGCGCGGGAAAATGAGGCTATTTTTTAAACTTTTTTTTCAAATAAGCGCAATTTTTCGAAAAAACGCTTTACTTTCGGTTTTGGTGGTGGGATGCACAACTAAATAAGTCTACATTAAAATGCCAATTGATTTTTTTTTTCGGTTGCCCTGGAGAGGCTCTATCATTTGCGCAGATTTGTGCCCTTTTTTTTTACGTCAAATTCAACGCCCTCTATACGAGAGAAGAAAAAAATATAATTAAAAAATACATTTTTTTAATAAAATATAGATCCTTAGTTATTATATGTAAAAAAAAAGTAGTTCTAAAAATCAATTTTTCACTTAAAAAACAAATATTTAAAAAGGGTCTTTTTTTTAACTTCACTCGCTAATAGTACCTTAAAGCCGTTTTACGAAGATAAAACGCCACTTTAGACGATCAAATGACGGCCTGCCCCTGAGAATACCCAAGCCCGTTTTATTTCGTAAAACGCCGTGTTGGACGACCACTCATGGGCAGATCCTTCCTCAACAGCTAATGTTACTAGGCTACCCCATATACAGATGTACATATACTGTTACTGATCCATACGGTTCGATCCAAGAACTCCAAACTAATCTTTTGTACAATGCAAATGACCCTGCCGCATGATTGCCCAGTTTTTTTTCCCCTATAAAAAATAGTACTCCCTTCAAGTACTGGGTACGCCTGCTCGGCCTAATCTCCTTCATCCCCTCATTTCCTTCGAGTACGAGAATCGCTCTACTCCGTAGCGATTCTCTTGCTCTAGGGGGGAAGGAATGTTATGTAAAAATTATTCCCAGAAGAAAATCACTGTAAAAAATCCCAGAAGGGAAAATTTCTTAAAAATTAACATTCCTAAAATATACTTATCCATTTTTACATACGTCGGTAAATTTTCCATGGGAAACGGCCCTGAACAAAAGTTTCAAGACGAAACTTGAGCCACCCCAAATGATAATTTTCGCGCAACTTGCAATGCGCCGCGTGAGAAGCGCGCTGTAAGCAAGTTGCGCAGGTGCCAGGCTAATAAAGTTCAAGGGCGCGTTTCCCCGGCGTTTTTTTTGGAATTTTTCCTTGTCACCACCGGCGGGTGGAAATTTAAAAAAGTTGAGTGTTGTTCTAATCGTCACCACCAGCGGGTGGTTTTACGCGAAAGAGTGTTGTTCTAACTGTCACCATCGGCGGGTGGTTTTTACGAACGGTGGCGGTGATTAGCGAAGTTGTGTTGACTTAACGAGTATCCATTTCACTTGTCATAAAAATGTGTTGTTAAGATCGAGATGAGGCGCGGATGGTTCGTGGTAACAAGTTATGTGTCGGTGCCGTGACAGTTTTTTATTTTATTCGTTAGTTCTAATTCAATAATTCTAATAAAGTCTAAGTGAATTAAGTAGCAAGATGTAAGTTTGAAAGTGCAAAGTGCAAAAAATAAAAATATATTGGAATAAAAATGTTAAATTGTAACAATAAAACAATTATAAAAGAATAAAGTAGAATAAATTCCCTTTCCGGTGATATTATGTGTACAATAACCAATTAAACATATTTAAATAAATAAAAAGTTAAAAAGTATAAAACAAAGGAAAAGATTGTTATTATTTTATTTAACACCCCCCACAAATCCTAGGCCGATACGGGGTCCCGTATCGGCCTAGCCTTACTACTGTGGGAAAAATTTACCTTTGCGGGATTTATTTCCGGCAAAAGGTGGTTTTGTTGCGAGGTCAAGCATTTATCTAATGCTGAGTAGATTAAGATCTTTAAACGAAAAATGAAAATTGAAAATATAAAACCAGTGTAGCAGTCGCTACTTATCATGTATATACGTTTTTTTTGTAGTAAATTTTATTCAGGTAGTTACTCAGTTTCTGTACTCGTTAATTTTTAATAGAGTGTTTTGAATACGTCATAGTTTGGATTCTCACTACTACTAGGAAATACACTTGGAGAATTTAGCTTGACATATCACGTATGTATACACTGTACACAGAAACGAAATTTAAAAAACATAGACACACAAATATTGTTCAATAAAATAATTTTGAAATATTGTAATAGTATTAGTTAGAAGTTCATTCGATTTGGAACTTCGACTATGTAAGATTATAACGGTTATATAAAAAGATTATGTAATTTTTATTCTTCCGAATACGTAACTATTAAAGTTTGTATATTAAAATAAAATGACGATATAAAATAAAAACTTAAAGTTTATCTAAATATATATTAATGAAAATATTATTGGCAATACGCGCATAGCATATTGCAATGAGATGGAGTTTGGCCAACAGGATATTTAATTATACCAACACCCCATTTCATTTTGGTGACCCCGAGCTGAGAAGAGCAGACAACCTTTTTCAAGAGAAGAAAAGTAATTTTAAAAGAAGCCCTGAAGAAAATGTAGAAAATTTGTGAAGAAACAAGAGAAGAAAAAAGAAGAAAGAAATTTTGAAGAGGAATTTAAAGGAAAAGAAGAAACTTATTTTACAATGAAGGGGAAGTTAATTACTCTTTTCAATTAAATATATTTTTCTTTTTCTCTAAAATATAAATTGTTCAGAATTACATGCACATTCATCACACTTTCATAATTGAATATTGGTGACAATCCAACTTATTTTTCTTTTCGCATAAGGTGAAGATTTTTCATTTTTCAGAAAGTTAAACGTGAATAAAATTTCGGTACAATTTATTTAAATTTGACTACTATTCGACTCTTAGCGCGAACGTCCACGGTTGTCGTATATAGTATCGCGAAGTTAAAATAAAGTGGAAATTTTATTGAACTTCTTTTTACGTGAGTGTTAATAAATTGTGTTTAATATGAGTGTCCAAGGTGGTGAAAATGAAGGATTGAATAGGAATAGTGAAAGTATCAGTGCATCTGCTGTAAAGCTACCAACTTTCTGGTCCCCGTGCCCAGAGGCATGGTTTATTTTAACAGAGAGCCAATTTAACTCTAAAGGAATTAGATTGGATGAGACTAAATACGAACATGTCATCCAAGCTCTTCCTCTAGATATCATAATGAATGTATTGGATTGCATTCAAAACCCACCGCAAGAGAACAAATATGAAGCTTTAAAAACAACATTAATTCAACGTTTTACCGAATCTGAAGAAAGAAAATTGGAACAACTATTATGCAATTCTGAGATGGGAGATAGGAAACCATCAGAATTTTATAGATCAATGGAGATACTTGCCGGAACTTCATCAAATTTAGGAAAGGACTTGATTGGAAAGCTTTGGATGCGAAAATTACCACCCAGTATTAATATCGCATTGATGTCTTCTGGAAAACAAAGCATCCAAGATCTTCTAATGTTAGCGGATAAAATTTTTGAAGTTTCAAGATTACAATATGTTTCATCCATCAGTGATTGTGCTTCAAATCCTTTTATAAACCAGTTAGGTTGCAATGTAAGTAGCATAGATTTTACTAAAAAGATTGATTATTTGGAAAATAAAATCGAAAATTTAACGGATTTAATTGAGAAACTTACAATTAATAGGGGTAATGAATTTCAACATAGGTCAAGGTCTAGAAGTAGAAGCCGTGATTCACATAATAATAATAATAATAATAAACCATTTTGCTGGTTCCATTTTAAATTCGGCGACAAAGCGAAAAGATGTGTTAAACCATGCAAATTTAATAACCAAAAAAACTAAATATCCCTTCAGCATGTTTTAAATATAATACCCCAAAAAAATCTAATCGACTATTTATTTTGGTTAAAGAGAATAAGTTTAAATTTTTAGTTGATACTGGAGCTGATTTATCAGTCATACCGAATGCATTTTATGGAAAATGTAAGAGAAATCCACAATTAATTCTTTCTGCAGCTAACGGATCAATTATCCATACCTACGGAACAAAGCTTCTTAGATTGGACTTTGGATTAAGACGAGATTTAACGTTTCCGTTCATTATTGCAAGCGTCGACAAACCTATTATTGGCGCAGACTTTCTTTCAAGATTTAATTTGCTCGTTGATCTTAGAAATAAACGAGTGATAGATGGTAACACAGAGTTAAGTGTTAATGGAATCATTATTAAAACAAATTCTCCTTCACCCAGGCATTGTTCCTTTGATAGTGAATACAATAAAGTTTTATTTAGATTTCCCTCACTAACTCAGCCTCCACGCTATGATGTACCTGTTCAACATAATGTAGTGCATACTATCACCACTAAAGGTCAATTACCATTTTCAAGACCTAGGAGACACGAATAAATTTAAAATAGCCAAATTAGAGTTCGAGCACATGGTAAAATTAGGTTTATGCAGAACATCGTCATCATCAGTCTCATCAGCACTGCACATGGTTCCAAAAAAGGATTCTACAGACTGGCGACCATGCGGAGATTACCGGAGACTAAACTCAATAACAATTCCAGACAGATACCCGATTCCTCACATTCAAAATTTCACGTTGAATTTGAATGGTTGTACCATATTTTCGAAGATTGACTTAGTGAGAGCTTATCATCACATACCTATGGCAGAAGAGGATATCTTTAAGACAGCGATAACTACACCTTTCGGTTTATTCGAATTTACTCGAATGCCCTTTGGACTTAGAAATGCTGCTCAAACATTCCAACGATTTATGGATAGAGTTCTAATTAGTTTGGAATTTGTTTTTGTCTACATTGACGATATTTTGGTTGCAAGCAAAAATGAGGAGGAACACAAGAAACATTTGGAGCAAGTTTTTGCACGTTTAGAAGAATACGGGATAAATATTAATCCAGGGAAATGTCTTTTCGGTGTAAATACTATTGAATTTTTAAGTCACAAGATTACGAAGGACGGGATTCTTCCATCTGAGAACAGAATTAAATTCATTCAAAATTTTCCTTCACCAACTTCAATTAAACAGATGCAACAATTCATCGGAATGGTAAATTACTTCCATAGATTCATTCCACGACTAGCAGAATTGTTAAGCCCCATTCATATGCATTTAGTTAGGGAGCTCAAGAAACCTAAGAATTTAAAAAATTTTGAATGGACTGAAGAATGCGAAGACGCGTTCATAAAGGTAAAAAAGGCATTTATTTCAGCAACTTTATTAGTGCATCCAGCGGAAAATCCTATTTTGAAGTTGACTGTTGATGCATCAAACGTGGCGATTGGAGCGATGTTAGAACAAGTTAACAACGACGAGAATGAACCTTTAGCATTTTACTCCAAGAAGTTAAGCAGAGCAGAAATGAAGTATTCTACTTTTGACAGGGAGCTATTGGCCATGTATTCAAGTATTAAACATTTTCGACATTTTTTGGAAGGTCGTGAGTTTACAGTATTCACGGACCACAAACCTTTAACATCTGCAATTTGGACTAAAGCGGAGAGGAGTCCAAGACAAGCAAGACATTTGGATTACGTTACCCAATTCACCTCTGATATAAGATACATCAAGGGAGATTCTAATGTCGTGGCAGATACTTTATCGCGAGTAACTATGGAGAATAACAATTGTGACGCGGTAAACGAAACCGAAATAGATTTAAACATTATCGCTGAAGCACAAAAGGACGATATAGAGTTGAAGCATTTGGTTGAAAATCCAAGCAAGAATTCGAAATTTATTTTAATGGAAACAGATGTACCTTTGTCGGAAAGTAAAATCTGGTTAGAGTGTTCCACTAATAAAGATCGTCCATTCGTACCAAAAATATTACGAAGAAACATGTTTGACAGAATCCATAACTTGTCACATCCGGGAATAAGAGGTACTAGGAGATTAATTGCAAGAAGATATTTTTGGCCGAGGATGAATACTGATATTAATTTATGGACGAAGTCCTGTTTAGCATGTCAGAAGGCAAAAATCCACAGGCATACAAAATCTCCAACACAAAAGTTTCAGATACCAGTGGGAAGGTTTGTACACATCCATGTAGATCTGGTAGGTCCGTTACAGCCGGCAGAGGGATTCATATATTTGCTAACGGTCGTGGACTGATTCACCAGATGGCCGGAGGTATACCCACTGAAGAGTATGACAGCCAGCATAGTTGTTAAGACATTATATGAGCAATAATTTCCGAGATTTGGAATTCCATTATCAGTTACAACGGACCAAGGAGGTCAGTTTGAAGGAAGACTATTTGAAGAATTTTCTAAACTTTTAGGAATGCATAGGATTCGAACAACAGCGTATCATCCACAATCAAACGGCATGGTGGAGAGACTCCACAGGCAGTTAAAAACATCACTTAGAGCTAAGATGAGTAATCCAAATTGGTTGTTGCACATTCCCGCTATATTACTTGGTTTAAGAACAACGGTTAAGGAGGATCTTAATTGCAGTCCGGCTGAATTGGTTTATGGGCAAACACTACGTATTCCAGGGGAATTCTTTGTGAGGGACCCGCACCACGTATCAGATCCAGCAGACCTAGTGACGCAGTTGCGAGGGCACATGCGGAATATTGTTCCAACGGACTCTAGAGATCAAAGAAGAAGTTTCTATATCCCAAAAGGATTACAGGATTGCGAATTTGTTTTCCTAAGGATCGACAGAAAGAGGGGATCCTTGCAGAATCCGTATGAAGGTCCTTTTCAAGTTATGAAGAGAGATAAGAAAGTTTTCACTATTAACGTCAACGGAAGAGTAACGGTGGTATCAATTGACAGATTAAAACCCGCTTTTATTGAAAAGAGGGAAGACACTGAAAAACCAGTAACTAGAAGTTCAAAGAAAAAAGTTTCATTTCGATTATAAAAATATTTTTTTTCTTTTTCGTTTCTCGATGGTGGTTTTTATTTGAGAAATTATCGTAATACAGGCATGGACGCTCGCGCTGAAGGGGGAGTTATGTAGCAGTCGCTACTTATCATGTATATACGTTTTTTTGTAGTAAGTTTTATTCAGGTAGTTACTCAGTTTCTGTACTCGTTAATTTTTAATAGAGTGTTTTTGAATACGTCATAGTTTGGATTCTCACTACTACTAGGAAATACACTTGGAGAATTTAGCTTGACATATCACGTATGTATACACTGTACACAGAAACGAAATTTAAAAAACATAGACACACAAATATTGTTCAATAAAATAATTTTGAAATATTGTAATAGTATTAGTTAGAAGTTCATTCGATTTGGAACTTCGACTATGTAAGATTATAACGGTTATATAAAAAGATTATGTAATTTTTATTCTTCCGAATACGTAACTATTAAAGTTTGTATATTAAAATAAAATGACGATATAAAATAAAAACTTAAAGTTTATCTAAATATATATTAATGAAAATATTATTGGCAATACGCGCATAGCATATTGCAATGAGATGGAGTTTGGCCAACAGGATATTTAATTATACCAACACCCCATTTCAACCAGTACAATTAACAGGCTAAAAACCATGCAATACTGATGGTCTTGAGAAAATGGAGCGCATGAGAAAATTACCTGCAGCTTTTTAAAATGGATTAATTTAAAAATGACTTAGTTATTTATAGTTGTGACTAAAAAGTAAAAAATAATTTTTTCTTTGGCAGTGATAGGTATACACAAGAAAAGTTTCATTGCAAAATAAGAAATTCTAGAACTCAGGCTTATCTTAAAGTTTAATATGTAGTAACAATTTTAAAATTATATTCTCGTTTGACTTTAAATGTTTGATCTCTTATCAATGATGTGTAAATTTACAGCTTTTCAAATGCATTAATAAAAGTTTGGACATCCATAACTATAATCACAATTGTCTAACTGCAACTCATGCCCAAACTTTTAATAATGCACTTGAAATGCTGTAAATTTACACAATTCATTGATAAAGAGTTCAAACATTTAAAGTCAAAAGAGAATATAATTTTAAAATTGTTAATACACATTAAACTTCTTATTTTGCAATGAAACCCTTCGTGTGTATACCTATCACTGCCAAAGAAAAAATAATTTTTTTACTTTTTAGTGCATTTCATTTATAAAAGTTATTTATTTTAAAAGTTTTTTAAATTTATTTTATTAAAATGAATGAAAAAGGTCCTCGCAACCAGCCTAAAATTTTACAAGTGTTCACTCACAGGCAAACGTTAAAACTTTGTTTTATTCACATCAAAATGAAGTGTTCACTCTAGATGGAGAAAGGACAGAGTGGAGTACTTAACGAAACCTAACGAAGGTTATTTTTATTCACGCCAAAATAAGTGTTCACTCCAAAAATATACCTATCAGCACTCAGTTTTTATTCACATCACCCAATATGCTCCGATTGCATATTTAAGGAATTGTATGGAACGAAGAAAACGGCAACATAGACCGGTTCTCGTTCGATGCGGTGGTCAAGCAGCATATTGAACGCGGTTGGTACTTAGTTGAGGGACCGCTTGGTAAAACTGCTATCGACACTCGCGTTTGGAAGAAGCAATTGTACAAGTTGTACAAAAATATAAAGCTTTTCAACACTGCCGTTGTTTCTCATATCCACAGGCCATTGGCGTAGCTAGGGAGTTTTCCTAGGGTGGGCAGCCGGCCAGCTGATCTCTGCACGAGCATAACTTTTTGACGTTCAAAAACTAACCACGGGAGTAGTTAAATTTTAACCTTTTTGATACTCTGACAGGTGATAGGAGAGAATGGACGGCGGAGACGCCGGAAGTCTGCTAGATCATTGAATCACAGTTCAGGGGTCTAGGGGTGTTCAAAGTTTGATCGTTATGATCGTGTGGGAGTTTGTTATGTGGCTTTGCATAAAACTTGCAAAGTAAGTTTTATACTCGGTCGCCACACTCCTCACAGCTCCTCCTCACGGAACGTTGTCGCTTTGGACAGCGGCTGGCTGACAACCGAAGGCTTGCTTTAGCCTGTCGATAGATATCGACCTGGTTGGGTCGTTCAATTTGACAACGTCGTAATCGTTTGATTACTTGATATGGGCCTTCATAATGGAGGTTCGAAATGGTTTCGAACACGGTCAACTCGTATGAAAACGTAGTCTGCGTCCTCCAGGGCTGCTGCCATGTTGACCTTCTTTTGAACGGGTTGTAAAAAATGTATTGCCTTTATGTTCTGCATATGACAACGTCGGTGAGAGAGAAATTCTGATTCTTCAATTGGATTTTCACCTGTTGTGATGGAAATCGAATTGGGAAGTGTTAGGTTTTCACCACATACGAGCGTACATATGTCGGTCTTGATTGAGATGCGGATGCCTAAAATGACAAAAGGCTAATCTTCACTCACAATGAGTAATGTTGTCTCTTACCATTAAGGCTGCTTTTAGTTCGACCATCCCGTGTGCCTGCGGATGATAGGTAATTGTCCGGATTCGATGAGTGCCGAGTAATTTGGCCACTTCACTCAACAGTTTCGAATCTAACTGCGAACCTTGATGGTTTGTGATCTTAAGAGGTACGCCGAATCGTGGGACGAATTCAGTGACGAATCTTTTTACCACTGTTGAAGCGGAGATGTCTCGAATTGGGAATGCTTCAGGTCATCTCGTGAATGTGTCTACTATGGTTGAGCTGTAAGAGTATCCACGAGATGGTTCCACTACATTCATATGGATGTGGTCAAATCTATTATTTGGAAGCTTTAAAGCTTCAAATGGAGATTTGGTATGTTATGAAACTTGGGACTTTTTGGGACCAAGGCACGATCGAGACCACACATTGCAGTCTTTATTGATCGATGGGTAAAAGCATTTCTTTGTAACGACGCGTCTTGTAGCACGATTACCAGGATCAGGGTTTAAATTGCTGCAGCAATTTTAATACTGTTGCTGTTGACTTTGCTTTGCTGCTAAGAAGACCACATCAATTTACTTTGCTTTGCTTTACAGCAATCATATTTCCAAACTTTTTGCTGCATGCTGTGAAAACTTTTTGTTTTTTATTGCTACGAATGCTGTTGCTTACAAATACTGGGGCATGCTGGTCCGGCTGCAAATGCTTTCACATACAATAAAAAAAAGCTTCCACCCCTCTACATAAATACCATTTTACTATATAAAGTTGGACCATGAAAAAAACAAATTCTGAACGAAAGCAAAGTACTTTACAGCCTTGGAGAGGAAAGCTTTGAAAAACTGTAAGCAAACAGAAAGCATTTCACAGCAAAGTATTTTAAAGCCGAAGCATTTGCAGCCGGACCAGTATGCTCCTGAAAGCTTTTAAGTAATTTGAAAGCAACAGCATTCGCAGCAATGAAACAAACAGCTTTGACAGTCTACACAGCAAAGTAAGCTTAAAAATATGTGCTTTGCTTTAAGTTTACTTTGCTTTCAAACCCTGACCTGGATGAGACAGGCTGTGCAAGGAAGTGGATTTATAAGACTTAGGAATGCCTGTACTAGTCTTACACCAGATTCTTGTATTTTTTTAAGGTTAACATGATGACCACGTTGTGAAAAATACATGTATAATGATTCGATTCCATTAAAAATGTCTTTGCTAACGGAACCTTTGTGCAGGAATCGACACCACCAAATTTAGTTTGTGCGGTAAACAATGGACACACATATATACGTCGTGAGGGTGAGTTTCTTTCGTAATCGCCTTTTTATTTAAAAGCCCAAGCTTAGGAATTACCCTTTTGTACTTACTAGTCCGTCATGTCGTACTCGTGTTTGTGCGTTGTGCATTAGTAAGCTTGGTTCGAAGGGAGAGATAGAGGATAAGATTACGCAAAAATCGGAACATCACCTAATGGGTTTTGTTCAGTATTTCCAAAATATTATTGCCAACCCTTACGCGTCTTCAGACATCGAAAGATTAATGAAACCAATGAATCTTTCTACCACATTATTTCCATTATTTAATTTTACGAGGAATGGTATTAAATCTTCAAAATGAAAAGGATTAAAAAAGAGTATATTTCTTCAATATTATCGATTTTTCTAGGGTGGGCAATGGGGTTTGTAGGGTGGCGGTGCCCACCCGTGCCCCTACCTAGCTACGCCTATGCCACAGGCGCTATAACATAAATTGGAAGGTTAGAAGTTTTTTCTACTTTTGTGATCGCCTCTAGGCGATTAGTACCTACCCAAGGATATTAGGTTTTAACTTTTTGGGTTTCAATCTATTCTCGGGGCCCGGGGCAATTCGTCCCAGATCCCAAACGCAGCTCTTGAGCTCTTTTATCGCACAGAAATTTTGCCTTTGAGATGTAAAATAGCCGTACTACTTGCAATAGGCCATAGTCCTTGGACACAACCTGCACGTGACAAAGCGACATGTATTTGTAGATGATTTTGGAATACGTGAGACTTGTGTACTGTGGTCGTACAAGCAAACAAACTAATGGTTAATTTTTCTGATTTCATATTCAACATGAATAGTAAATAACAAAGGAGCAATAAAAACTAGAAAAAGGACTATCCTACAGATAAGGGGTCCAAAAATTAAAGGATTTCTGTAGAAACGGGCCTGCCAGTCGTCAACTGATCCTTTGGTCACACCCCATTTGTTTTTTAAGCGCGGAAACAAAATTTCAAAACAAAGCCTTTCGACTGACAAAACCTTTCGTTAGTTCTTGAGCTCAGAGTCAACAGAATTGTCGTAGCCCGGCGGGCAAGGGGAGCACCTTCCAATGGTCTGCTGGGTACGCCTATGGTCATCAGACTCGGTCTTATTCCCCCGGTTCCAATGTACATTGTGGGAATTTTCGGTACGACTCATCTTGTGACCTCCATATTTGTCGAGGGTTGTGGATCAAATAGATCAGCACGTATTGCTAGATTTGCGTCCTCTTCTACATGGGATCTCTATATTATCGGAGTCGCAGTGCAGCGTCTTGCCTGTTATTAAATCTATCATTATGTGCACGAGGTATTTGGGGACACCCAGGCTGATAAACGCCGCGATCTTAATTGCTCTAATGACACGATAATATAAATAAATTCATTCAAACGAACAAAAATTAGTTAGCATTATTGTGCTACAAAATAAATATATTTGAGTTTCAAATTTTTAATTTATTCATTCAAATATATTTAGTCCATCGCATATCGGCCTATAAATCAAAGCAGAAGACTATAATTACCGATTTCAACCACTGGAATCTATAGGCATTGTTAGCTTACGGGTAAGATGAAGGGCTTTCACCCGGGGGATGCGGGTTGGATTTCCTGACATGGGCGTTCTTTTTTTTTAATTTTTTGAAGATTACATCACAAGAGGTAAATGGAAAAAGCATTTCACTAAAAATTTTGGGTTTGCACTTTTTTGGTATCATTGGAATCGTTTTCGTTTTCAAATTTCATAGGATTTAAAAATATATTTTCCATTATTTAAGAAAATACTGTTGCTTCATCCATATAGTAGTTAATCGAAGCGTTATTGTTGATGCCCTATTTTACTAAAAAATTAATAATTTTGCTATTTTGACAACAAGTTTTTTTTACGTTCTTTACCTATATTCTTATTGAAGTGAAACTTCCTTGCTCTCGTTCCGGGGATTTTGAAGTGATTCGAGCAAGTACGAGTGAATTCAGAAAACAGAAACGAAAACAAGGATAGTTGTACGAAACGGAAGTTGCCTTCTCACTCATTTACAACTGTCACAATTCGGAATCGGTAACAAGAACAAGGACTGCCGTAAGAAACGGAAGTTGCCTTCTCACTCGTTTACAAAATAGCGAGAAAAAAACAAAAATCTTGAAACAAATTAAATATGTACAACAAAATACAAACACAATGAATGCACAAGTATACATACTAAATATTTAGTTTCCACTGTATTTCGTTAAACATTTTGGATTTAAACAACCAAGCTGATGAATATCACCGCCAGAAGAGCAGCAAACAACAAAACACAAACAAATTTCGCAATTCAATGAATGCACAACTAAACTAACAATTTAGTTTTTACTCTATCTCGTTTAACATTTTGGTTTTTAATAACTTAACTGATGAATTTCACGAAGATCACCAAGTAGGTGACAGCGACAGCCATGATAGCAATTAAGTGATGCCATATAAACAAATTCTACCAAACCAGCAGGAAAATATTTACAATTTATTTAAATTCGTACATAGATGGCGCAGGCATCGGAAAAGTAAAAATTAGGAGTCGGTTATTTAAAAAACTCGACTCGTTTTTTTGAACTTTCTCCAAAAACTGACTCCCCCAAAAATTTTCCTCAAAAATCTTTTTTTTTGCCTCCTTGTTTTTTTTCTATTAATTTTTCTCCAGTGTTTTCCCCAAAAAAATCGGGATTTCAAAGTGGCTATAAGGTACATTTTCCTAGCAGGGGAATACGGTCGCCGCTACACCTATGCAAAATCAATTTGTGCAGATTTCTTTTTTTTACAATACATATACCTTATCAGGGACTGCGGACACATAATGTTTTTTTATTTAAAGGCGTTGCAACGCGCGCGGGCGTTTGATAGTCCAAAATATAGATTTTAAAATGTTTGCCTACAATAAATATATATATGTGAAACATCTTTGGCGATCTTTATCTTTCTTTAAATTGAATAATTTTACATCCCAAACGCAAAGGGGAAACGCAGCTCTGGAGCTCTTTTATCGCACAGCAATTTTGCGTTGCAAGTTTTTTTACCTATTTTTATTTTCTAGTTTTTAGTTTGGTTTTTGGCTCGTATCATCATGCTCCTCAATACATCAATCTATCATCAATCAAGCTCCTCAATACATAGCCCTTCCAAAGTTCTTACGCGACTCAATGCTACATACCATATTGTCAGCGGCATTTTGAATTTTCTAATTTTGATAACAAATTCATTATTTCCGACCTTAAACATACCCAAATAGAGATTTTCAGTGAAATCGAATTGTTATTACCAAAATCGTACCGCCATTTTGAATTTTAAAATTTTGACCACACATTCGTCATCTGTCACCTTAAAAACCCTACCATACCGATTTTCAATGGATTCAGAACACATCTGCAAAATTCATCCGCCATATTGCCGCTGCCATTTTGAATTTTCGAATTTTGAAAACAGATTCGTCATTTGTGATCTAAAAACCCCCGGATACCGATTTTCAATGGATTCAGAACATATTTGCAAAATTCATCCGCCATATTGGCGCGGCCATTTTGAATTTGCATAACTTTGACAACAGAATCGCCATTTGTGGCCCTAAAAACCACCCGATACCGATTCTCAATGGATTCAGAACTCATTCGCAAAATTCATCCGCCATATTGGCGCGGCCATTTTGAATTTTCTATTTTTGACCACAGAATCGTCATTTGTGGCCCTAAAAACCCCCCGATACTGATTTTCAATGGAATCGGAACACAATTGGAAAATTCGTCCGCCATCTTGGAACCGCCATCTTGATTTTTTACAAAAATGTCAGATTGCATTGTCACGGAAACTCAATGTGTGTGCAAAGTTTCATAAGAATCGGTTAAGTAGTAGTTGAAAAAGCTGTCGCAAGATTTGAACCGAACAAACAAACAAACAAATATACTAAATAAAACCATTAAATATAAATAATAAAGTTCAAATGCAGAGATCAAGAATTGAACCCGCGACTTTTTGGAATATCAACGTCATAAGGCAACCACTCAACCATTTGTTCCACTCTGCCTATATCTGGCTCGTCATGTCTGGCTCGCGGCATATAAACACTTTTCTTTGGTGCTACTATTTTTTTTAAAATCTCCGTCTTATTCTGTCTTGCTCAATACAGATCTTCCGTTTCCCGGAATGAAAATTGGATTGGACGAAGCGTTCCCTATAAAGCGTTCCCTATAAAGCGTTCCCTAAAAAGCGTTCCCACAAAATGTTCCCGACCTTGAAGAATTACTCTCAACGCGCGCAAAGATGTTTCACATCAAAAATTAAGATTGTTTATTAAAGATAAAGTTTTTGTAAAAGCAGCGAAATGTTTTTGATTTTATACACTGTACTGCATTACTTTCAAAATATTCATTATACTATGATTTATCAATTGAGTTAAAATATTATGGTTCTTACTTCCTATTCCCTGCTTCATTCATATTTTAGATTATAACACAAGACACGAGCAAATGAAGAAAAAATACAGTAATAAAGATCATATAGACATGTACGCGAAGTTTCACTTCTGCTCTGTGTTCTTTAATACACAATTATTTTTTTTTTAATAATAATGGAACCCTTCGTTAACGCCGCACGCTTTTTTACTTTTAAGTATAAGTTTTATTTCTAAATTTTACTAATAACTAATTTCATTCTGAGTGTGATTTCGAAAGATAGGCTGTTCCCATATACTGGCTAGAGCAATAAGTCAGATTGCATTGTCACGCGAACTATGCATATGTGGGTCAAAATCAAGTTGCAAGATTTGTTTACATACAACATACAGATTTGTTTACATACAAGATACTACATACAGGTGAAGCTAATATAAAGCGTATAAAAAGTAATTTAAGTCCATTAACCATTTTTATGGAAAATCAAGTAAATTTAGCTAAATAATCAATTTCATTGATCGATTGTAACTTCCTGCCATTCTGCCCTTCTACAGAGAGAATTCTCAGAAATCCGCATGCTCCATCTAAATTTTTGTAAATTGTAGTTACGAAATTTACTGTCTCAGTAATATTTTGTGCAATTTACATTTAATAAAAAAAGTCATTTTACGTCCTCTGCAAAAATAGCGCACTTCTTGTTTTATTATACCTTTTTGAAATAATTTGATATAAAAGCTTTGAAATAATAAAATTCAAATGCCGACATCAAGAATCGAACCCGCGACTTTTTGGAATATCAACGTCGTAGGGCAACCACTCAACCATTTGTTCCATTCTGCCTATGTCTGGCTCGTCATGTCTGGCTCGCGGCATATAAAGACTTTTCTTTGGTGATACTATTTTTTTTTAATATCTAATATTAATTTTTTAATATCTAATAATTATTCTGTCTTCCTCAATACAGATCTTCCGTTTCCCGGAATGAAAATTGGATGGGACGAAGCGTTCCCATAAAGCGTTCCCACAAAACGTTCCCGACCTTGAAGAATTACTCTCAACGCGCACAAAGATGTTTCACATCAAAAACTGAAAACAAGAACTTTCAATTAAAGAAAATGTCTTTTTATCTACCAAGAGCTTTTTTTTTTAGAAAACTTAGGCCCAAAAACATTAGGCACTGCGGCGTGAAGTATACCGCAAGCGATATGAAGCTGAAGCCGATGGAAAGAAGCCACTGCAGCTACATTAGAAACTGCAAAACCCAACGGCAACTTGACGGAATTGTTGGCATTTAAATGTATAGAGACGAAGAAGCATTTTATTTCAAAAAAAAATTCGGATTTTCCCTCACAAAATTTATTATTTTTCCTTCCATTTTAAATTTCTGCTTTTATTTCATTTTAATGTTTGGACGATGCTATTATGTGTGAAACACAATATCATTCAAATGCCCATAAACACTGTCTTTTGTGTAGCCCCCTTGTGTACCCCTTCTAAAGGCGTTAAGTCACACGATCTCGAATTGAAATCGGGACAAATAGCCTGTTGTTCGAGCACCCAATCGGCGCAATCCCTGCGCACACGATGATCTGCTGGCTTCAAATCTTTGCACGGATTAAGGTGCAAATCCAAATGCAAAATGCGCCACAATAGCTGTTTTCGATTTGCCACATTTATCTGATATGCCTCACATTTTCCTCAGTTTCACTGAAAATGGCTGTTCGATTTGGCGGTTCAGTTCCTATTTTACAACAGATGGCGACAGCTTCCAACTGATACAAAACCAAGTGATGTGATAAAAATATTTTTTCATCACATCAGTTGAGTAAGTGATTCTGAAGTTATGCACCGATGTATTTATTGTGGTTGAATATCTTATTTTGTAATAATTTCATATTCAGCAGCGGAAGTATTATGAAGACATTTTCTTTGATCTCGGTGTATGGAAAATTAATTTATAAAATTTTTATTGTTTATCACATAAGTGACTGTTCGATTTGCTTTTTGCAATCAGTTACAATTTGACAGAACAAAAGTGAGGCAAAAGTGAGTACGAGATTTGACATGTGAGGAATATGTGATGAATATCAGATAAATGTGGCAAATCGAAAACAGCTAATGTGCCGTATGACAAGCCCAAATGCTGCGCGCCCCGAATAATCGACAAATTTGGGTCTGCATCAACACTCTCATTCACAATGTTTTCGGACGAACGGGCAAAACGATGATGCACAGGCCTTACGATGTCTGCAACCGATCCAGTTTCTTCGAGTTTCCGCATTCTGTTGGTTATTGCTTGCTGGGTAGGCCGATTATAACGATCATAATCTGGGCGTAAAGCGTGAAATGTGGCCACCGGAGATACACCATTTTGATAAAACAGTTTAACAATTTTAACGCGTTGTTCGACGGTCAAACGATCCATGTTGTAAAATGGCAAACCTTTAACTAAACAAATACCACTTTGGTTGGCAGTTGTCAAATGGCAGGGCTATACTTTCCCAACCACAAAATGGATGACCCTTTACTTCATTGTAGCGGGAAGTAAGGAGCGGTCAAAATGGCAGCATTAATAAATTGTCGTTGGTTTGAAACTGTTAAGCTTTAGGCGTGCTTTGCATCTTCTGCTTCATCGGTTAAGCCGGGCCTGTTTGTAGATAATTTTATTCTCCACAACCATTGATCTTTTTCAGCTATTATTGCATGCATACGAGTTATTTAATATAAACAAGCTCTCCCTCTTTTTCAAGATGGCGGCTTTTCCCAAGCCACTGCGACCCCACAAACTTGGTTTTATCATTGTCAGATGTACATGTACCCGAACAAATGCCAAAAAAAAAATATTTTGTACATCTTAAAATGCAATTTCATCCTCTTTTTTCGACTCATTTGACTGGACTAGTTATCAATTATGAAACCCGATTAGGCCAATTTTAGTTAATCGATTACGAAATCTCAGTGCTATTCTTCTACGCGTAGACCTTCATTGTCTACACTTTGGAGTAGACAATAATTTTGGTGTAGACAATGTCAACAATGTCGAGTGTGATGTAGATGTCGACTTTGTGTGATGATGTCGACTTTAAGAGATTGCGTTGCGGTTTATCAGCACGTGAAGTTCTATTTCATTACATTTTTAATACAACTTTTTAACCCCATATGTGAACTTATAAATACTTCTCAATCATCTACGTGTTCAGCTGCAGATGCTGTGAATCTTTAGCTAAATTTAAAACTTCCGGTTAGATTTGAACTCAAATTTGGTGCTAGCTTTCAACTTCGAATAGATATGGCAGTGAACAAATTTACTTTGACGGCTTTTTATCTGCATCCTACTTACGACAATGATAAATTGAGTAATATTCACAAGAACAAAATAAATAATTTTTTATTTAAGGAACTTAATTGCACTTGACTTGAATAATGAGATAGTTTTCGAAACGAAACTTTATTTTATAAAAATCTATATGAAAAAGGTATTTTGCTTTTAGTATTTTGGAATATGGCTGCAATGAAACTCCCAACTTTATTTAAATTGGCCAGAAAAAACGTTTACAAATTCCAGCATCATCTGCACAGATAGAAAGGGTTTTCTCAAGCTGGTCATACGTTCACTCGCAATCCGAAACCGTTTAACTTTTGATCGATCGAAAAAATTACTGCACGTTATATTATTCCCTCAGGATTCAAGATGATTTTAATGAAGATGATGATGATGAATAAATAGTAAGGATTAATTTCATCGATGATGAATAAATAGTAACGATTAATCTCATCGACAATGTTTTTGATGTATGTTTAATAAAATATAATATGTAGGAAGTATTGTATATATACTGTACATTGAAAAAATAAATTTTAATTATTAATTATATTTTAATTAATAATAAAAACTTAACAATAAATGCTCATTTTTAAAATTTTCCCGATTTTTTGAAATTATATTGAAAAAGTAATTTGGAAAAGCTTAGGCAATGAGTTTATATTGTCGCCATAGTCTACGTGTATGCTATGAAATAGACAATGGACCATTGTCTACACATAAAAGTCTAAGCGTAGACAATGATGTAGTCTACATCACGCAGTCTACGTCACACAACACTGCGAAATCGCAAAAGAGGGCAATATGTCGAACGATAGATCATGTAAAAAGCCCGCTTTTAGTTGTTGTTCCAGAGTCAGCTGATTTTAATTTTACTTGAAAATTAATAAAAAAATTTACTTGTTTCCATATTAAAAAATTAAATATTACTTGTTTCATTCCAATAGGGACAAAGATATAATTTTTTTCAAATTTTTTGTTCTCCGACATTAGTAGTAAGGCTTGCCAGGTACCTAGCCACCTCTCAGGTGGCCCTGTACCTGCCTAGGATTTAGGGGGGTCTAAAAGCTCTTCGTCTACGCGTATGAGGTGTTTTAGGTTTGTGTCTTGGATAAGGCGGCCTCGCCGTTACAGGTGGGGATGACGTGAAAGCTTTTCGTCTACGTGTACGAGGTGTTTTAGGTTTGTGTCTTAGATAAGGTGGCCCAGCCCTGGCACAGGACTTGGTGCAATCTCGCATAGTATACCCAAGGGAAAACGGGCAAAATTAAAGTTGGGCAAAAATGAAATAGAAAACAATTCCCTCCAATACCTACGGTACATATTTTCCGATAATCAAGATCCGGAAGATCATGAGCGCAAAACGCTCATTAATCAAAAATTAAAGAGACTGCCCAAAACACAAAGGCAGATCACAACTGAGAAATTAAACGAAATTTTGGACAACGACATTGTCCAACCAACTAAAAGTCAATGGAACTCACCCCTTCTAGTGGTCCCTAAAAAACCAGGCCCCAATGGTGAGAAAAAACGGTTTATGAATTATGTGCTCACAGGCCTGCAAGGCCTCGAATGTTGTGCCTATCTAGATGAGGACCGTAACAGTAAATTACGAAGAACCTTTGACCGGCTGAGGAAAAACAACCTCAAATTACCACCGGAAAAATGTCAGTCCCCTCAAAAAAAAATTACTGGATCAAATAGGCTCAGAAGAAGGAGCCCTACCAGACCCCATGAAAACGAAGTGCGTTCAAACCTTCCCAGTTAGACAAGTGCAGTCTTTCCTAGGCCTTGCTAACTACTACAGAAACATACCTAATTTCTCCAAAAGAGTCCGCCTCTTAACAAATATACTACGAAAATGCATTAAATTCCTCGAGACCTCTAAATGCGAAGAAGCATTTCAGGCAATCAAGTACTCCCTAGTCCCGCTCCACTACTCATACCCAGATTTCAGCTAACCGTTCAATCTCACAACGGACGCCAGAAGTGAGGCCCTTTCAGTGTCATTTAAGGGGCGCAAATTCAAGGTCTATACCGACCATAAACTCCTCAAAGGTGTCTTCAACGTCAAGAACCCCCCTACACGCCTCATCTGGTCCAACCAAAAGCTGTCATAGTACGAAACAGGAAATTAGTGACGTCTACAACAAACGTTTAAAGCCGTTTTACGAAGATAAAACGCCACTTTAGACGATCAAATGACGGCCTGCCCCTGAGAATACCCAAGCCCGTTTTATTTCGTAAAACGCCGTGTTGGACGACCACTCATGGGCAGATCCTTCCTCAACAGCTAATATTACTAGGCTACCCCATATACAGATGTACATATACTGTTACTGATCCATACGGTTCGATCCAAGAACTCCAAACTAATCTTTTGTACAATGCAAATGACCCTGCCGCATGATTGCCCAGTTTTTTTTCCCCTATAAAAAATAGTACTCCCTTCAAGTACTGGGTACGCCTGCTCGGCCTAATTTCCTTCATCCCCTCATTTCCTTCGAGTACGAGAATCGCTCTACTCCGTAGCGATTCTCTTGCTCTAGGGGGGAAGGAATGTTATGTAAAAATTATTCCCAGAAGAAAATCACTGTAAAAAATCCCAGAAGGGAAAATTTCTTAAAAATTAACATTCCTAAAATATACTTATCCATTTTTACATACGTCGGTAAATTTTCCATGGGAAACGGCCCTGAACAAAAGTTTCAAGACGAAACTTGAGCCACCCCAAATGATAATTTTCGCGCAACTTGCAATGCGCCGCGTGAGAAGCGCGCTGTAAGCAAGTTGCGCAGGTGCCAGGCTAATAAAGTTCAAGGGCGCGTTTCCCCGGCGTTTTTTTTGGAATTTTTCCTTGTCACCACCGGCGGGTGGAAATTTAAAAAAGTTGAGTGTTGTTCTAATCGTCACCACCAGGGGGTGGTTTTACGCGAAAGAGTGTTGTTCTAACTGTCACCATCGGCGGGTGGTTTTTACGAACGGTGGCGGTGATTAGCGAAGTTGTGTTGACTTAACGAGTATCCATTTCACTTGTCATAAAAATGTGTTGTTAAGATCGAGATGAGGCGCGGATGGTTCGTGGTAACAAGTTATGTGTCGGTGCCGTGACAGTTTTTTATTTTATTCGTTAGTTCTAATTCAATAATTCTAATAAAGTCTAAGTGAATTAAGTAGCAAGATGTAAGTTTGAAAGTGCAAAGTGCAAAAAATAAAAATATATTGGAATAAAAATGTTAAATTGTAACAATAAAACAATTATAAAAGAATAAAGTAGAATAAATTCCCTTTCCGGTGATATTATGTGTACAATAACCAATTAAACATATTTAAATAAATAAAAAGTTAAAAAGTATAAAACAAAGGAAAAGATTGTTATTATTTTATTTAACACCCCCCACAAATCCTAGGCCGATACGGGGTCCCGTATCGGCCTAGCCTTACTACTGTGGGAAAAATTTACCTTTGCGGGATTTATTTCCGGCAAAAGGTGGTTTTGTTGCGAGGTCAAGCATTTATCTAATGCTGAGTAGATTAAGATCTTTAAACGAAAAATGAAAATTGAAAATATAAAACCAGTGTAGCAGTCGCTACTTATCATGTATATACGTTTTTTTTGTAGTAAATTTTATTCAGGTAGTTACTCAGTTTCTGTACTCGTTAATTTTTAATAGAGTGTTTTGAATACGTCATAGTTTGGATTCTCACTACTACTAGGAAATACACTTGGAGAATTTAGCTTGACATATCACGTATGTATACACTGTACACAGAAACGAAATTTAAAAAACATAGACACACAAATATTGTTCAATAAAATAATTTTGAAATATTTTAATAGTATTAGTTAGAAGTTCATTCGATTTGGAACTTCGACTATGTAAGATTATAACGGTTATATAAAAAGATTATGTAATTTTTATTCTTCCGAATACGTAACTATTAAAGTTTGTATATTAAAATAAAATGACGATATAAAATAAAAACTTAAAGTTTATCTAAATATATATTAATGAAAATATTATTGGCAATACGCGCATAGCATATTGCAATGAGATGGAGTTTGGCCAACAGGATATTTAATTATACCAACACCCCATTTCATTTTGGTGACCCCGAGCTGAGAAGAGCAGACAACCTTTTTCAAGAGAAGAAAAGTAATTTTAAAAGAAGCCCTGAAGAAAATGTAGAAAATTTGTGAAGAAACAAGAGAAGAAAAAAGAAGAAAGAAATTTTGAAGAGGAATTTAAAGGAAAAGAAGAAACTTATTTTACAATGAAGGGGAAGTTAATTACTCTTTTCAATTAAATATATTTTTCTTTTTCTCTAAAATATAAATTGTTCAGAATTACATGCACATTCATCACACTTTCATAATTGAATATTGGTGACAATCCAACTTATTTTTCTTTTCGCATAAGGTGAAGATTTTTCATTTTTCAGAAAGTTAAACGTGAATAAAATTTCGGTACAATTTATTTAAATTTGACTACTATTCGACTCTTAGCGCGAACGTCCACGGTTGTCGTATCGCGAAGTTAAAATAAAGTCGAAATTTTATTGAACTTCTTTTTACGTGAGTGTTAATAAATTGTGTTTAATATGAGTGTCCAAGGTGGTGAAAATGAAGGATTGAATAGGAATAGTGAAAGTATCAGTGCATCTGCTGTAAAGCTACCAACTTTCTGGTCCCCGTGCCCAGAGGCATGGTTTATTTTAACAGAGAGCCAATTTAACTCTAAAGGAATTAGATTGGATGAGACTAAATACGAACATGTCATCCAAGCTCTTCCTCTAGATATCATAATGAATGTATTGGATTGCATTCAAAACCCACCGCAAGAGAACAAATATGAAGCTTTAAAAACAACATTAATTCAACGTTTTACCGAATCTGAAGAAAGAAAATTGGAACAACTATTATGCAATTCTGAGATGGGAGATAGGAAACCATCAGAATTTTATAGATCAATGGAGATACTTGCCGGAACTTCATCAAATTTAGGAAAGGACTTGATTGGAAAGCTTTGGATGCGAAAATTACCACCCAGTATTAATATCGCATTGATGTCTTCTGGAAAACAAAGCATCCAAGATCTTCTAATGTTAGCGGATAAAATTTTTGAAGTTTCAAGATTACAATATGTTTCATCCATCAGTGATTGTGCTTCAAATCCTTTTATAAACCAGTTAGGTTGCAATGTAAGTAGCATAGATTTTACTAAAAAGATTGATTATTTGGAAAATAAAATCGAAAATTTAACGGATTTAATTAAGAAACTTACAATTAATAGAGGTAATGAATTTCAACATAGGTCAAGGTCTAGAAGTAGAAGCCGTGATTCACATAATAATAATAATAATAATAAACCATTTTGCTGGTTCCATTTTAAATTCGGCGACAAAGCGAAAAGATGTGTTAAACCATGCAAATTTAATAACCAAAAAAACTAAATATCCCTTCAGCATGTTTTAAATATAATACCCCAAAAAAATCTAATCGACTATTTATTTTTGATAAAGAGAATAAGTTTAAATTTTTAGTTGATACTGGAGCTGATTTATCAGTCATACCGAATGCATTTTATGGAAAATGTAAGAGAAATCCACAATTAATTCTTTCTGCAGCTAACGGATCAATTATCCATACCTACGGAACAAAGCTTCTTAGATTGGACTTTGGATTAAGACGAGATTTAACGTTTCCGTTCATTATTGCAAGCGTCGACAAACCTATTATTGGCGCAGACTTTCTTTCAAGATTTAATTTGCTCGTTGATCTTAGAAATAAACGAGTGATAGATGGTAACACAGAGTTAAGTGTTAATGGAATCATTATTAAAACAAATTCTCCTTCACCCAGGCATTGTTCCTTTGATAGTGAATACAATAAAGTTTTATCTAGATTTCCCTCACTAACTCAGCCTCCACGCTATGATGTACCTGTTCAACATAATGTAGTGCATACTATCACCACTAAAGGTCAATTACCATTTTCAAGACCTAGGAGACACGAATAAATTTAAAATAGCCAAATTAGAGTTCGAGCACATGGTAAAATTAGGTTTATGCAGAACATCGTCATCATCAGTCTCATCAGAACTGCACATGGTTCCAAAAAAGGATTCTACAGACTGGCGACCATGCGGAGATTACCGGAGACTAAATTCAATAACAATTCCAGACAGATACCCGATTCCTCACATTCAAAATTTCACGTTGAATTTGAATGGTTGTACCATATTTTCGAAGATTGACTTAGTGAGAGCTTATCATCACATACCTATGGCAGAAGAGGATATCTTTAAGACAGCGATAACTACACCTTTCGGTTTATTCGAATTTACTCGAATGCCCTTTGGACTTAGAAATGCTGCTCAAACATTCCAACGATTTATGGATAGAGTTCTAATTAGTTTGGAATTTGTTTTTGTCTACATTGACGATATTTTGGTTGCAAGCAAAAATGAGGAGGAACATAAGAAACATTTGGAGCAAGTTTTTGCACGTTTAGAAGAATACGGGATAAATATTAATCCAGGGAAATGTCTTTTCGGTGTAAATACTATTGAATTTTTAAGTCACAAGATTACGAAGGACGGGATTCTTCCATCTGAGAACAGAATTAAATTCATTCAAAATTTTCCTTCACCAACTTCAATTAAACAGATGCAACAATTCATCGGAATGGTAAATTACTTCCATAGATTCATTCCACGACTAGCAGAATTGTTAAGCCCCATTCATATGCATTTAGTTAGGGAGCTCAAGAAACCTAAGAATTTAAAAAATTTTGAATGGACTGAAGAATGCGAAGACGCGTTCATAAAGGTAAAAAAGGCATTTATTTCAGCAACTTTATTAGTGCATCCAGCGGAAAATCCTATTTTGAAGTTGACTGTTGATGCATCAAACGTGGCGATTGGAGCGATGTTAGAACAAGTTAACAACGACGAGAATGAACCTTTAGAATTTTACTCCAAGAAGTTAAGCAGAGCAGAAATGAAGTATTCTACTTTTGACAGGGAGCTATTGGCCATGTATTCAAGTATTAAACATTTTCGACATTTTTTGGAAGGACGTGAGTTTACAGTATTCACGGACCACAAACCTTTAACATCTGCAATTTGGACTAAAGCGGAGAGGAGTCCAAGACAAGCAAGACATTTGGATTACGTTACCCAATTCACCTCTGATATAAGATACATCAAGGGAGATTCTAATGTCGTGGCAGATACTTTATCGCGAGTAACTATGGAGAATAACAATTGTGACGCGGTAAACGAAACCGAAATAGATTTAAACATTATCGCTGAAGCACAAAAGGACGATATAGAGTTGAAGCATTTGGTTGAAAATCCAAGCAAGAATTCGAAATTTATTTTAATGGAAACAGATGTACCTTTGTCGGAAAGTAAAATCTGGTTAGAGTGTTCCACTAATAAAGATCGTCCATTCGTACCAAAAATATTACGAAGAAACATGTTTGACAGAATCCATAACTTGTCACATCCGGGAATAAGAGGTACTAGGAGATTAATTGCAAGAAGATATTTTTGGCCGAGGATGAATACTGATATTAATTTATGGACGAAGTCCTGTATAGCATGTCAGAAGGCAAAAATCCACAGGCATACAAAATCTCCAACACAAAAGTTTCAGATACCAGTGGGAAGGTTTGAACACATCCATGTAGATCTGGTAGGTCCGTTACAGCCGGCAGAGGGATTCATATATTTGCTAACGGTCGTGGACTGATTCACCAGATGGCCGGAGGTATACCCACTGAAGAGTATGACAGCCAGCATAGTTGTTAAGACATTATATGAGCAATATTTTCCGAGGAGGTCAGTTTGAAGGAAGACTATTTGAAGAATTTTCTAAACTTTTAGGAATGCATAGGATTCGAACAACAGCGTATCATCCACAATCAAACGGCATGGTGGAGAGACTCCACAGGCAGTTAAAAACATCACTTAGAGCTAAGATGAGTAATCCAAATTGGTTGTTGCACATTCTCGCTATATTAATTGGTTTAAGAACAACGGTTAAGGAGGATCTTAATTGCAGTCCGGCTGAATTGGTTTATGGGCAAACACTACGTATTCCAGGGGAATTCTTTGTGAGGGACCCGCACCACGTATCAGATCCAGCAGACCTAGTGACGCAGTTGCGAGGGCACATGCGGAATATTGTTCCAACGGACTCTAGAGATCAAAGAAGTTTCTATATCCCAAAAGGATTACAGGATTGCGAATTTGTTTTCCTAAGGATCGACAGAAAGAGGGGATCCTTGCAGAATCCGTATGAAGGTCCTTTTCAAGTTATGAAGAGAGATAAGAAAGTTTTCACTATTAACGTCAACGGAAGAGTAACGGTGGTATCAATTGACAGATTAAAACCCGCTTTTATTGAAAAGAGGGAAGACACTGAAAAACCAGTAACTAGAAGTTCAAAGAAAAAAGTTTCATTTCGATTATAAAAATATTTTTTTTCTTTTTCGTTTCTCGATGGTGGTTTTTATTTGAGAAATTATCGTAATACAGGCATGGACGCTCGCGCTGAAGGGGGAGTTATGTAGCAGTCGCTACTTATCATGTATATACGTTTTTTTGTAGTAAGTTTTATTCAGGTAGTTACTCAGTTTCTGTACTCGTTAATTTTTAATAGAGTGTTTTTGAATACGTCATAGTTTGGATTCTCACTACTACTAGGAAATACACTTGGAGAATTTAGCTTGACATATCACGTATGTATACACTGTACACAGAAACGAAATTTAAAAAACATAGACACACAAATATTGTTCAATAAAATAATTTTGAAATATTGTAATAGTATTAGTTAGAAGTTCATTCGATTTGGAACTTCGACTATGTAAGATTATAACGGTTATATAAAAAGATTATGTAATTTTTATTCTTCCGAATACGTAACTATTAAAGTTTGTATATTAAAATAAAATGACGATATAAAATAAAAACTTAAAGTTTATCTAAATATATATTAATGAAAATATTATTGGCAATACGCGCATAGCATATTGCAATGAGATGGAGTTTGGCCAACAGGATATTTAATTATACCAACACCCCATTTCAACCAGTACAATTAACAGGCTAAAAACCATGCAATACTGATGGTCTTGAGAAAATGGAGCGCATGAGAAAATTACCTGCAGCTTTTTAAAATGGATTAATTTAAAAATGACTTAGTTATTTATAGTTGTGACTAAAAAGTAAAAAATAATTTTTTCTTTGGCAGTGATAGGTATACACAAGAAAAGTTTCATTGCAAAATAAGAAATTCTAGAACTCAGGCTTATCTTAAAGTTTAATATGTAGTAACAATTTTAAAATTATATTCTCGTTTGACTTTAAATGTTTGATCTCTTATCAATGATGTGTAAATTTACAGCTTTTCAAATGCATTAATAAAAGTTTGGACATCCATAACTATAATCACAATTGTCTAACTGCAACTCATGCCCAAACTTTTAATAATGCACTTGAAATGCTGTAAATTTACACAATTCATTGATAAAGAGTTCAAACATTTAAAGTCAAAAGAGAATATAATTTTAAAATTGTTAATACACATTAAACTTCTTATTTTGCAATGAAACCCTTCGTGTGTATACCTATCACTGCCAAAGAAAAAATATTTTTTTTACTTTTTAGTGCATTTCATTTATAAAAGTTATTTATTTTAAAAGTTTTTTAAATTTATTTTATTAAAATGAATGAAAAAGGTCCTCGCAACCAGCCTAAAATTTTACAAGTGTTCACTCACAGGCAAACGTTAAAACTTTGTTTTATTCACATCAAAATGAAGTGTTCACTCTAGATGGAGAAAGGACAGAGTGGAGTACTTAACGAAACCTAACGAAGGTTATTTTTATTCACGCCAAAATAAGTGTTCACTCCAAAAATATACCTATCAGCACTCAGTTTTTATTCACATCACCCAATATGCTCCGATTGCATATTTAAGGAATTGTATGGAACGAAGAAAACGGCAACATAGACCGGTTCTCGTTCGATGCGGTGGTCAAGCAGCATATTGAATGCGGTTGGTACTTAGTTGAGGGACCGCTTGGTAAAACTGCTATCGACACTCGCGTTTGGAAGAAGCAATTGTACAAGTTGTACAAAAATATAAAGCTTTTCAACACTGCCGTTGTTTCTCATATCCACAGGCCATTGGCGTAGCTAGGGAGTTTTCCTAGGGTGGGCAGCCGGCCAGCTGATCTCTGCACGAGCATAACTTTTTGACGTTCAAAAACTAACCACGGGAGTAGTTAAATTTTAACCTTTTTGATACTCTGACAGGTGATAGGAGAGAATGGACGGCGGAGACGCCGGAAGTCTGCTAGATCATTGAATCACAGTTCAGGGGTCTAGGGGTGTTCAAAGTTTGATCGTTATGATCGTGTGGGAGTTTGTTATGTGGCTTTGCATAAAACTTGCAAAGTAAGTTTTATACTCGGTCGCCACACTCCTCACAGCTCCTCCTCACGGAACGTTGTCGCTTTGGACAGCGGCTGGCTGACAACCGAAGGCTTGCTTTAGCCTGTCGATAGATATCGACCTGGTTGGGTCGTTCAATTTGACAACGTCGTAATCGTTTGATTACTTGATATGGGCCTTCATAATGGAGGTTCGAAATGGTTTCGAACACGGTCAACTCGTATGAAAACGTAGTCTGCGTCCTCCAGGGCTGCTGCCATGTTGACCTTCTTTTGAACGGGTTGTAAAAAATGTATTGCCTTTATGTTCTGCATATGACAACGTCGGTGAGAGAGAAATTCTGATTCTTCAATTGGATTTTCACCTGTTGTGATGGAAATCGAATTGGGAAGTCTTAGGTTTTCACCACATACGAGCGTACATATGTCGGTCTTGATTGAGATGCGGATGCCTAAAATGACAAAAGGCTAATCTTCACTCACAATGAGTAATGTTGTCTCTTACCATTAAGGCTGCTTTTAGTTCGACCATCCCGTGTGCCTGCGGATGATAGGTAATTGTCCGGATTCGATGAGTGCCGAGTAATTTGGCCACTTCACTCAACAGTTTCGAATCTAACTGCGAACCTTGATGGTTTGTGATCTTAAGAGGTACGCCGAATCGTGGGACGAATTCAGTGACGAATCTTTTTACCACTGTTGAAGCGGAGATATCTCGAATTGGGAATGCTTCAGGTCATCTCGTGAATGTGTCTACTATGGTTGAGCTGTAAGAGTATCCACGAGATGGTTCCACTACATTCATATGGATGTGGTCAAATCTATTATTTGGAAGCTTTAAAGCTTCAAATGGAGATTTGGTATGTTATGAAACTTGGGACTTTTTGGGACCAAGGCACGATCGAGACCACACATTGCAGTCTTTATTGATCGATGGGTAAAAGCATTTCTTTGTAACGACGCGTCTTGTAGCACGATTACCAGGATCAGGGTTTAAATTGCTGCAGCAATTTTAATACTGTTGCTGTTGACTTTGCTTTGCTGCTAAGAAGACCACATCAATTTACTTTGCTTTGCTTTACAGCAATCATATTTCCAAACTTTTTGCTGCATGCTGTGAAAACTTTTTGTTTTTTATTGCTACGAATGCTGTTGCTTACAAATACTGGGGCATGCTGGTCCGGCTGCAAATGCTTTCACATACAATAAAAAAAAGCTTCCACCCCTCTACATAAATACCATTTTACTATATAAAGTTGGACCATGAAAAAAACAAATTCTGAACGAAAGCAAAGTACTTTACAGCCTTGGAGAGGAAAGCTTTGAAAAACTGTAAGCAAACAGAAAGCATTTCACAGCAAAGTATTTTAAAGCCGAAGCATTTGCAGCCGGACCAGTATGCTCCTGAAAGCTTTTAAGTAATTTGAAAGCAACAGCATTCGCAGCAATGAAACAAACAGCTTTGACAGTCTACACAGCAAAGTAAGCTTAAAAATATGTGCTTTGCTTTAAGTTTACTTTGCTTTCAAACCCTGACCTGGATGAGACAGGCTGTGCAAGGAAGTGGATTTATAAGACTTAGGAATGCCTGTACTAGTCTTACACCAGATTCTTGTATTTTTTTAAGGTTAACATGATGACCACGTTGTGAAAAATACATGTATAATGATTCGATTCCATTAAAAATGTCTTTGCTAACGGAACCTTTGTGCAGGAATCGACACCACCAAATTTAGTTTGTGCGGTAAACAATGGACACACATATATACGTCGTGAGGGTGAGTTTCTTTCGTAATCGCCTTTTTATTTAAAAGCCCAAGCTTAGGAATTACCCTTTTGTACTTACTAGTCCGTCATGTCGTACTCGTGTTTGTGCGTGGTGCATTAGTAAGCTTGGTTCGAAGGGAGAGATAGAGGATAAGATTACGCAAAAATCGGAACATCACCTAATGGGTTTTGTTCAGTATTTCCAAAATATTATTGCCAACCCTTACGCGTCTTCAGACATCGAAAGATTAATGAAACCAATGAATCTTTCTACCACATTATTTCCATTATTTAATTTTACGAGGAATGGTATTAAATCTTCAAAATGAAAAGGATTAAAAAAGAGTATATTTCTTCAATATTATCGATTTTTCTAGGGTGGGCAATGGGGTTTGTAGGGTGGCGGTGCCCACCCGTGCCCCTACCTAGCTACGCCTATGCCACAGGCGCTATAACATAAATTGGAAGGTTAGAAGTTTTTTCTACTTTTGTGATCGCCTCTAGGCGATTAGTACCTACGCAAGGATATTAGGTTTTAACTTTTTGGGTTTCAATCTATTCTCGGGGCCCGGGGCAATTCGTCCCAGATCCCAAACGCAGCTCTTGAGCTCTTTTATCGCACAGAAATTTTGCCTTTGAGATGTAAAATAGCCGTACTACTTGCAATAGGCCATAGTCCTTGGACACAACCTGCACGTGACAAAGCGACATGTATTTGTAGATGATTTTGGAATACGTGAGACTTGTGTACTGTGGTCGTACAAGCAAACAAACTAATGGTTAATTTTTCTGATTTCATATTCAACATGAATAGTAAATAACAAAGGAGCAATAAAAACTAGAAAAAGGACTATCCTACAGATAAGGGGTCCAAAAATTAAAGGATTTCTGTAGAAACGGGCCTGCCAGTCGTCAACTGATCCTTTGGTCACACCCCATTTGTTTTTTAAGCGCGGAAACAAAATTTCAAAACAAAACCTTTCGTTAGTTCTTGAGCTCAGAGTCAACAGAATTGTCGTAGCCCGGCGGGCAAGGGGAGCACCTTCCAATGGTCTGCTGGGTACGCCTATGGTCATCAGACTCGGTCTTATTCCCCCGGTTCCAATGTACATTGTGGGAATTTTCGGTACGACTCATCTTGTGACCTCCATATTTGTCGAGGGTTGTGGATCAAATAGATCAGCACGTATTGCTAGATTTGCGTCCTCTTCTACATGGGATCTCTATATTATCGGAGTCGCAGTGCAGCGTCTTGCCTGTTATTAAATCTATCATTATGTGCACGAGGTATTTGGGGACACCCAGGCTGATAAACGCCGCGATCTTAATTGCTCTAATGACACGATAATATAAATAAATTCATTCAAACGAACAAAAATTAGTTAGCATTATTGTGCTACAAAATAAATATATTTGAGTTTCAAATTTTTAATTTATTCATTCAAATATATTTAGTCCATCGCATATCGGCCTATAAATCAAAGCAGAAGACTATAATTACCGATTTCAACCACTGGAATCTATAGGCATTGTTAGCTTACGGGTAAGATGAAGGGCTTTCACCCGGGGGATGCGGGTTGGATTTCCTGACATGGGCGTTCTTTTTTTTTAATTTTTTGAAGATTACATCACAAGAGGTAAATGGAAAAAGCATTTCACTAAAAATTTTGGGTTTGCACTTTTTTGGTATCATTGGAATCGTTTTCGTTTTCAAATTTCATAGGATTTAAAAATATATTTTCCATTATTTAAGAAAATACTGTTGCTTCATCCATATAGTAGTTAATCGAAGCGTTATTGTTGATGCCCTATTTTACTAAAAAATTAATAATTTTGCTATTTTGACAACAAGTTTTTTTTACGTTCTTTACCTATATTCTTATTGAAGTGAAACTTCCTTGCTCTCGTTCCGGGGATTTTGAAGTGATTCGAGCAAGTACGAGTGAATTCAGAAAACAGAAACGAAAACAAGGATAGTTGTACGAAACGGAAGTTGCCTTCTCACTCATTTACAACTGTCACAATTCGGAATCGGTAACAAGAACAAGGACTGCCGTAAGAAACGGAAGTTGCCTTCTCACTCGTTTACAAAATAGCGAGAAAAAAACAAAAATCTTGAAACAAATTAAATATGTACAACAAAATACAAACACAATGAATGCACAAGTATACATACTAAATATTTAGTTTCCACTGTATTTCGTTAAACATTTTGGATTTAAACAACCAAGCTGATGAATATCACCGCCAGAAGAGCAGCAAACAACAAAACACAAACAAATTTCGCAATTCAATGAATGCACAACTAAACTAACAATTTAGTTTTTACTCTATCTCGTTTAACATTTTGGTTTTTAATAACTTAACTGATGAATTTCGCGAAGATCACCAAGTAGGTGACAGCGACAGCCATGATAGCAATTAAGTGATGCCATATAAACAAATTCTACCAAACCAGCAGGAAAATATTTACAATTTATTTAAATTCGTACATAGATGGCGCAGGCATCGGAAAAGTAAAAATTAGGAGTCGGTTATTTAAAAAACTCGACTCGTTTTTTTGAACTTTCTCCAAAAACTGACTCCCCCAAAAATTTTCCTCAAAAATCTTTTTTTTTGCCTCCTTGTTTTTTTTCTATTAATTTTTCTCCAGTGTTTTCCCCAAAAAAATCGGGATTTCAAAGTGGCTATAAGGTACATTTTCCTAGCAGGGGAATACGGTCGCCGCTGCACCTATGCAAAATCAATTTGTGCAGATTTCTTTTTTTTACAATACATATACCTTATCAGGGACTGCGGACACATAATGTTTTTTTATTTAAAGGCGTTGCAACGCGCGCGGGCGTTTGATAGTCCAAAATATAGATTTTAAAATGTTTGCCTACAATAAATATATATATGTGAAACATCTTTGGCGATCTTTATCTTTCTTTAAATTGAATAATTTTACATCCCAAACTCAAAGGGGAAACGCAGCTCTGGAGCTCTTTTATCGCACAGCAATTTTGCGTTGCAAGTTTTTTTACCTATTTTTATTTTCTAGTTTTTAGTTTGGTTTTTGGCTCGTATCATCATGCTCCTCAATACATCAATCTATCATCAATCAAGCTCCTCAATACATAGCCCTTCCAAAGTTCTTACGCGACTCAATGCTACATACCATATTGTCAGCGGCATTTTGAATTTTCTAATTTTGATAACAAATTCATTATTTCCGACCTTAAACATACCCAAATAGATATTTTCAGTGAAATCGAATTGTTATTACCAAAATCGTACCGCCATTTTGAATTTTAAAATTTTGACCACACATTCGTCATCTGTCACCTTAAAAACCCTACCATACCGATTTTCAATGGATTCAGAACACATCTGCAAAATTCATCCGCCATATTGCCGCTGCCATTTTGAATTTTCGAATTTTGAAAACAGATTCGTCATTTGTGATCTTAAAAACTCCCCGATCCCGATTTTCAACATATTCAGAACACATTTGCAAAATTCATCCGCCATTTTGAATTTTCAAATTTCGACCACAGAATCGTCATTTATGGCCCTAAAAACCCCCGGATACCGATTTTCAATGGATTCAGAACATATTTGCAAAATTCATCCGCCATATTGGCGCGGCCATTTTGAATTTGCATAATTTTGACAACAGAATCGCCATTTGTGGCCCTAAAAACCACCCGATACCGATTCTCAATGGATTCAGAACTCATTCGCAAAATTCATCCGCCATATTGGCGCGGCCATTTTGAATTTTCTATTTTTGACCACAGAATCGTCATTTGTGGCCCTAAAAACCCCCCGATACTGATTTTCAATGGAATCGGAACACAATTGGAAAATTCGTCCGCCATCTTGGAACCGCCATCTTGATTTTTTACAAAAATGTCAGATTACATTGTCACGGAAACTCAATGTGTGTGCAAAGTTTCATAAGAATCGGTTAAGTAGTAGTTGAAAAAGCTGTCGCAAGATTTGAACCGAACAAACAAACAAACAAATATACTAAATAAAACCATTAAATATAAATAATAAAATTCAAATGCAGAGATCAAGAATTGAACCCGCGACTTTTTGGAATATCAACGTCATAAGGCAACCACTCAACCATTTGTTCCACTCTGCCTATATCTGGCTCGTCATGTCTGGCTCGCGGCATATAAACACTTTTCTTTGGTGCTACTATTTTTTTTAAAATCTCCGTCTTATTCTGTCTTGCTCAATACAGATCTTCCGTTTCCCGGAATGAAAATTGGATTGGACGAAGCGTTCCCTATAAAGCGTTCCCTATAAAGCGTTCCCTAAAAAGCGTTCCCACAAAATGTTCCCGACCTTGAAGAATTACTCTCAACGCGCGCAAAGATGTTTCACATCAAAAATTAAGATTGTTTATTAAAGATAAAGTTTTTGTAAAAGCAGCGAAATGTTTTTGATTTTATACACTGTACTGCATTACTTTCAAAATATTCATTATACTATGATTTATCAATTGAGTTAAAATATTATGGTTCTTACTTCCTATTCCCTGCTTCATTCATATTTTAGATTATAACACAAGACACGAGCAAATGAAGAAAAAATACAGTAATAAAGATCATATAGACATGTACGCGAAGTTTCACTTCTGCTCTGTGTTCTTTAATACACAATTATTTTTTTTTTAATAATAATGGAACCCTTCGTTAACGCCGCACGCTTTTTTACTTTTAAGTATAAGTTTTATTTCTAAATTTTACTAATAACTAATTTCATTCTGAGTGTGATTTCGAAAGATAGGCTGTTCCCATATACTGGCTAGAGCAATAAGTCAGATTGCATTGTCACGCGAACTATGCATATGTGGGTCAAAATCAAGTTGCAAGATTTGTTTACATACAACATACAGATTTGTTTACATACAAGATACTACATACAGGTGAAGCTAATATAAAGCGTATAAAAAGTAATTTAAGTCCATTAACCATTTTTATGGAAAATCAAGTAAATTTAGCTAAATAATCAATTTCATTGATCGATTGTAACTTCCTGCCATTCTGCCCTTCTACAGAGAGAATTCTCAGAAATCCGCATGCTCCATCTAAATTTTTGTAAATTGTAGTTACGAAATTTACTGTCTCAGTAATATTTTGTGCAATTTACATTTAATAAAAAAAGTCATTTTACGTCCTCTGCAAAAATAGCGCACTTCTTGTTTTATTATACCTTTTTGAAATAATTTGATATAAAAGCTTTGAAATAATAAAATTCAAATGCCGACATCAAGAATCGAACCCGCGACTTTTTGGAATATCAACGTCGTAGGGCAACCACTCAACCATTTGTTCCATTCTGCCTATGTCTGGCTCGTCATGTCTGGCTCGCGGCATATAAAGACTTTTCTTTGGTGATACTATTTTTTTTTAATATCTAATATTAATTTTTTAATATCTAATAATTATTCTGTCTTCCTCAATACAGATCTTCCGTTTCCCGGAATGAAAATTGGATGGTACGAAGCGTTCCCATAAAGCGTTCCCACAAAACGTTCCCGACCTTGAAGAATTACTCTCAACGCGCACAAAGATGTTTCACATCAAAAACTGAAAACAAGAACTTTCAATTAAAGAAAATGTCTTTTTATCTACCAAGAGCTTTTTTTTTTAGAAAACTTAGGCCCAAAAACATTAGGCACTGCGGCGTGAAGTATACCGCAAGCGATATGAAGCTGAAGCCGATGGAAAGAAGCCACTGCAGCTACATTAGAAACTGCAAAATCCAACGGCAACTTGACGGAATTGTTGGCATTTAAATGTATAGAGACGAAGAAGCATTTTATTTCAAAAAAAAATTCGGATTTTCCCTCACAAAATTTATTATTTTTCCTTCCATTTTAAATTTCTGCTTTTATTTCATTTTAATGTTTGGACGATGCTATTATGTGTGAAACACAATATCATTCAAATGCCCATAAACACTGTCTTTTGTGTAGCCCCCTTGTGTACCCCTTCTAAAGGCGTTAAGTCACACGATCTCGAATTGAAATCGGGACAAATAGCCTGTTGTTCGAGCACCCAATCGGCGCAATCCCTGCGCACACGATGATCTGCTGGCTTCAAATCTTTGCACGGATTAAGGTGCAAATCCAAATGCAAAATGCGCCACAATAGCTGTTTTCGATTTGCCACATTTATCTGATATGCCTCACATTTTCCTCAGTTTCACTGAAAATGGCTGTTCGATTTGGCGGTTCAGTTCCTATTTTACAACAGATGGCGACAGCTTCCAACTGATACAAAACCAAGTGATGTGATAAAAATATTTTTTCATCACATCAGTTGAGTAAGTGATTCTGAAGTTATGCACCGATGTATTTATTGTGGTTGAATATCTTATTTTGTAATAATTTCATATTCAGCAGCGGAAGTATTATGAAGACATTTTCTTTGATCTCGGTGTATGGAAAATTAATTTATAAAATTTTTATTGTTTATCACATAAGTGACTGTTCGATTTGCTTTTTGCAATCAGTTACAATTTGACAGAACAAAAGTGAGGCAAAAGTGAGTACGAGATTTGACATGTGAGGAATATGTGATGAATATCAGATAAATGTGGCAAATCGAAAACAGCTAATGTGCCGTATGACAAGCCCAAATGCTGCGCGCCCCGAATAATCGACAAATTTGGGTCTGCATCAACACTCTCATTCACAATGTTTTCGGACGAACGGGCAAAACGATGATGCACAGGCCTTACGATGTCTGCAACCGATCCAGTTTCTTCGAGTTTCCGCATTCTGTTGGTTATTGCTTGCTGGGTAGGCCGATTATAACGATCATAATCTGGGCGTAAAGCGTGAAATGTGGCCACCGGAGATACACCATTTTGATAAAACAGTTTAACAATTTTAACGCGTTGTTCGACGGTCAAACGATCCATGTTGTAAAATGGCAAACCTTTAACTAAACAAATACCACTTTGGTTGGCAGTTGTCAAATGGCAGGGCTATACTTTCCCAACCACAAAATGGATGACCCTTTACTTCATTGTAGCGGGAAGTAAGGAGCGGTCAAAATGGCAGCATTAATAAATTGTCGTTGGTTTGAAACTGTTAAGCTTTAGGCGTGCTTTGCATCTTCTGCTTCATCGGTTAAGCCGGGCCTGTTTGTAGATAATTTTATTCTCCACAACCATTGATCTTTTTCAGCTATTATTGCATGCATACGAGTTATTTAATATAAACAAGCTCTCCCTCTTTTTCAAGATGGCGGCTTTTCCCAAGCCACTGCGACCCCACAAACTTGGTTTTATCATTGTCAGATGTACATGTACCCGAACAAATGCCAAAAAAAAAAATATTTTGTACATCTTAAAATGCAATTTCATCCTCTTTTTTCGACTCATTTGACTGGACTAGTTATCAATTATGAAACCCGATTAGGCCAATTTTAGTTAATCGATTACGAAATCTCAGTGCTATTCTTCTACGCGTAGACCTTCATTGTCTACACTTTGGAGTAGACAATAATTTTGGTGTAGACAATGTCAACAATGTCGAGTGTGATGTAGATGTCGACTTTGTGTGATGATGTCGACTTTAAGAGATTGCGTTGCGGTTTATCAGCACGTGAAGTTCTATTTCATTACATTTTTAATACAACTTTTTAACCCCATATGTGAACTTATAAATACTTCTCAATCATCTACGTGTTCAGCTGCAGATGCTGTGAATCTTTAGCTAAATTTAAAACTTCCGGTTAGATTTGAACTCAAATTTGGTGCTAGCTTTCAACTTCGAATAGATATGGCAGTGAACAAATTTACTTTGACGGCTTTTTATCTGCATCCTACTTACGACAATGATAAATTGAGTAATATTCACAAGAACAAAATAAATAATTTTTTATTTAAGGAACTTAATTGCACTTGACTTGAATAATGAGATAGTTTTCGAAACGAAACTTTATTTTATAAAAATCTATATGAAAAAGGTATTTTGCTTTTAGTATTTTGGAATATGGCTGCAATGAAACTCCCAACTTTATTTAAATTGGCCAGAAAAAACGTTTACAAATTCCAGCATCATCTGCACAGATAGAAAGGGTTTTCTCAAGCTGGTCATACGTTCACTCGCAATCCGAAACCGTTTAACTTTTGATCGATCGAAAAAATTACTGCACGTTATATTATTCCCTCAGGATTCAAGATGATTTTAATGAAGATGATGATGATGAATAAATAGTAAGGATTAATTTCATCGATGATGAATAAATAGTAACGATTAATCTCATCGACAATGTTTTTGATGTATGTTTAATAAAATATAATATGTAGGAAGTATTGTATATATACTGTACATTGAAAAAATAAATTTTAATTATTAATTATATTTTAATTAATAATAAAAACTTAACAATAAATGCTCATTTTTAAAATTTTCCCGATTTTTTGAAATTATATTGAAAAAGTAATTTGGAAAAGCTTAGGCAATGAGTTTATATTGTCGACATAGTCTACGTGTATGCTATGAAATAGACAATGGACCATTGTCTACAAAAAAATGATGTAGTCTACATCACGCAGTCTACGTCACACAACACTGCGAAATCGCAAAAGAGGGCAATATGTCGAACGATAGATCATGTAAAAAGCCCGCTTTTAGTTGTTGTTCCAGAGTCAGCTGATTTTAATTTTACTTGAAAATTAATAAAAAAATTTACTTCTTTCCATATTAAAAAATTAAATATTACTTGTTTCATTCCAATAGGGACAAAGATATAATTTTTTTCAAATTTTTTGTTCTCCGACATTAGTAGTAAGGCTTGCCAGGTACCTAGCCACCTCTCAGGTGGCCCTGTACCTGCCTAGGATTTAGGGTTGTCTAAAAGCTCTTCGTCTACGCGTATGAGGTGTTTTAGGTTTGTGTCTTGGATAAGGCGGCCTCGCCGTTACAGGTGGGGATGACGTGAAAGCTTTTCGTCTACGTGTACGAGGTGTTTTAGGTTTGTGTCTTAGATAAGGTGGCCCAGCCCTGGCACAGGACTTGGTGGTGGTGGCTTGAAAGCCGTACATGAAATGTTTGGGGTTTGTGTCAGGATGGATGTGGTGCAGGGTCTCCATGGGATTCGCCTGTGGTGATGGGTGAAACTCTTCGTGTTTGCCTTGGATGGAGATGACGCAGGAGTGCCAGTGGTTGCGAAAGTTTTCCGTCTATGTGTGGGGCTGTTTAGTGTCTTTGATAAAAGGTGATGGGAGGTGTGAGCGCCACCTGTGTGAAGCTAGTTGAACTTCGGTGCAGCAGCTTTGGGGTTTGGATGGATGGAGATGACGCAGGAGTTCCTGTGGTTGCGATAGGTTTTCGTCTACGTGTGGGGCTGTTTTGTGTCTTTGATAAAAAGTGATGCGAGGTGTGAGCGCCAGTAGGTAAATGGGCACCTTGGCCAGGGAACTAGGTCATGACCTTGAAAGCTCTCTCAAGGTCACGGCCTTGAAACTTGTAACAGAAGTCGCGCGCAGTTGGCCAAAGTCCGAGGTCATTAAACAAGTCAGTGGCTTCTGATAAATCAGGTTCAGAGACCTAGGTCAGTAATTTGTTAACAAGGGTCAGTGCCAGCTAATAAAATTTGGCTAAAAACGATTATTTTGCGCGCGCTCCTAGTCGACTCCATGAGAAGTATGCGCGCACCTGCTGTTTGTTAACAAATCGCTTCGCTTATTGAAAGTGAGGAATGAGGTGATAATTAAGGAAATATTAAGAAAAGAAGATAATGTGATACCTATTTCGATTGCATATATTTTATTGCTTGAAATGGGAGTTATAATTACACTTAATTGCGAAATTCTATTTTAAATATGAAACTATTGAAATTCATCATTTTGACTGAATACCATAATCGTTTATATTACGTCTTTTATATTAATCCATGTGTTATGTTTTGCAGAAAAACCAAGCCACTTGACTAAAACCTTACTTCCGCGTGTTTTTATAATCCTTTCTACTAAATAAACGTCAGGGTGTTTCACTGGAGTTATTTCGAGTTCATAAAATTTGCCTTGAATTATATTTCCTTGGTAGTCTTCGAGAATATTGGCTGTGGGGTAAAAAGGCTTAACTTCTTTAACTTTAAATATTTCAGTGTATATCCCTTTTCAAATATATGCTTATGTTTACTTATACGAACAAAATCACCCACTTTATATTTCGGCTTTGATTTTATTTTAAGATATTTGTACGCTGTTAATAATAAACGTTTTTCGTTACGTGGTGCAACATCTACAGGTCTCAACTTAATCGTACGATGTTTTGTTGTATTGTAGTGGTCTGTTAACTTGGCCAACATGCTAATCCAGTGATAATTGCCGTTCATACTGAACTCCTTCCACATCATATTTTTCAACGTTCTGTTAAATCTCTCTACAATTGAGGCTTTTAAATTACTGTAGCTGGAATAATGGTTTATTTCATAGCTTTTCATCAGTTGCTGAAATGGTTTATTAAAAAATTCCTTTCCATCGTCAGTTTGTAAATGTTGTGGTATACGTCCTGTATTAAAAATAGACTGCATTGCTTTAACAACTTCTGGGGCCTTTTTACTTTTAAGCGGTAAGGGGTAAGGCCCATGCATACTTTGAAAATGTATCAATCACAGTAAGTAGAAAACGAAAACCTTGGTTTTCTGATGAGTAAGGACCGATTTCGACCAAGTCTGCCTGCCACAAATCATCTATACCTTTGGTAGTGACATGTCGGCGTTTAAAATTTTTTCTAACTGGTTTATGCAGTTCGTTGATTATCTGTCTTCTGCTCATTGTACGGAATGTATAAATATGTACCTGAGGTTGAATAACCGGTTTATATACAAAGCAAGAATGATCAAGTTTAATCACCCATTTACAATGATGGTTGCGAGGCCTTCAAGATGTGGGAAAACAACATTTATAAAAAATCTTCTTAATACTAACCAAGTTTTTATACAACCGCAAATTAAAAATATTATATGGTGTAATGCAGAACACGGTGCACTGCCTACGGATATCAAACTACAAAACATTGAATATTTAAAAACGTTGATTGTTATTGATGACATGATGTTAAATGCGTTTAGTAAACATGTTTGTGAACTCTTCACTAAGGGGTCTCATCATCGTAATTTCTCAGTAATTCTTGTGACACAAAACGTATTTCATCAAGGAAAATTCAGTCGTGACATATCGCTCAATTGTAAATATCTTGTTGTATTTAAAAACCCCCGAGATAAAAGCCAATTTACTCATCTGGCCCGACAAATTTACCCAGAAAATATTTTAGAACTTGTGAGAATATATAAAGAGATAACTCAAATGCCTTACGGGTATTTGTTAATTGATTTAACTCAGGACATTAACGACGTCTTAAGATTTCGCACGGATATATTTAATAAACACTTTGTAACCTGTTTTTGTCCACAAAATTCTTTAAATGGTAAGAATGGCATCACGAATGAAACGATTAAGGGACAACAAGCATATGCTATATGTTCTTAAAAGGGCTAAACCAAATCTAAGAAAGTCCATCATAAAAAATGCTGACCCAGAGGTTATAAAAACTCTTTGTGAAATTACTCTCAACACCTTAAAAGGTAACCATATGCCACATGGAAATATCTACAACTCACTTTGTAAGTATAAAAAGGACATGCGTAAATTGATTTGCGCAAAGAGATCTGTTGCTAAACAACGTAAAATACTAGTGCAGCGAGGAGGTTTTTTACCAGTTTTATTAGGAAGTGTATTATCGGGAGTTATCGGCTCGTTAATTGAAAAATATGCATAGAAATAATCGACTTAACAAGATGCTACTTCTGTCGCCAGAGGTTTACAACAAGCTTAAAGATGAAATTGAAATGACTGCAAATCAGTCCATTTGTGATAGAGCAATGAATAAAATACTACAGAATAAATACATGAATGATTCAGAAAAATGGTATAGCTATCGAAATCAACTAATTTCATTTTTAAATCACAATCGGAAATCTAGACGAACCCTTGATAAAGAAACAAATTTATTCAATGAGCAAAAAAGTTTAAGAGATAGTGCCACACAAACGAAATTTATTTTTAAAAATGATGTGTTAACACAGACTTCACCGGCATCAATGGATTTTCTAGACGAAGAAGAAGAAGTCTTTGAAGAAGCAGGTAGTATAACCCCATCGAGAAGATCTGTAGTGACCGCGTAAATTTAAATTAGGAAACTTTACGCAATGTTACACAACAACTTCCGGAACGATCAAAACGATCGGTCCGAACACCCCCTCGATCACTGAATTCCAAAGTTCAGTGATCTAGCCAATTTCCGGCATCTCCATCTCTCACTTTACGAAGGTTCCTCCAAACGAACGTGACGTATACGCGCAAGCAAGAAAAAATTAATCTAAAGTGATCTATAATAAATATATATATATATACAATACGCTTATTAAACAAAACCCTAAAAGCTATGTACAATACACAAAAATAACTTAAGTAAAAGTGCAATACAAACTAAAAAAGTGTTTTTGTTTTATAAAATACCGCATGGTGTAAATCCCATATTGGTGACCCCGACCGCAAAACACGCGGGAAAAGTGCATTTTAATAATATTTAAAACAAGCAATAAGTTTCCTTAAGTTCGGCATCGCCCAAAACAAAATAATAATTTATCATTCGAAATCAATATTGATAGAAAAATAAAAATATTCTCGTATCATAATTCTAAATACAGAAAGATAAAAGAAATATTCTGTTATACAGTTTTCTTTATTTAAAGTGATTACTGCCCAGTGCAATATTTGCGGTAAAAAAGTTTACGCAACGAATAATAATTAGAAATAATACATCAAATGTTCTTTAAAAAAGTGTGCTCCGCATAATCTGAACGTGCAAAAGTTTAAAATATATATTTCAATAATATATACCACGGAATCCATATTGGAATTTCGCAATACAAAGTGCAGTTGAACTGCAGCAGAGGAGGAATAAAGCACCATAAAATTTAGAGGAATTCCCAAAAGAAGTGGAACAAGTCATCACCACAACAGACAGATAATCTATTTTAAAAAATATATATTAAATTAGTTTGAAAACATTCATATAAATATTTCCTTTCTTTTGTTTTTGTTCTTTGCATGCAATAAGAAACAAAATATTCACGCCATTATATTTTAGTAGCTTTGAATTATTGATAGTTTTAAGTCTGTTTGGATTAGTAGTAAGTTTAAAAAATTTTCCTTTACATTAGTAATCATAGTTTTTATAAAGTTTTTGCAATATTGATGATTTTAAAGTTTTTTTTTCGGATTATTACAAAGAACAAAAGAAAATTATCTCTTTGCATTGAGACTCAATAAACATAATCGAACATTTATTCTTACTAGCATTTAAGTTTATTTCACTACATAGTACATACATAGGTATATACAATTTTAAAACAAAAAACATATTTTGCATGCATTTTGGTTTTATCATTGTACAATATAATTTAAACACATATTTTGCATAAAATTTTATTGATATTATTACACACATATATATATATATATATATTTTTCTTTACCATACCAGACAAATTTCGGCGCTTTGAAGTTTCTACATTTTTTTTGGTTTCGTTATTCCTTTCATTTATTGTCTTTGCTGGTATTCCAAATCGTTATTTTTATCCCTTTCGCTTTCTTTTTTTTTGATTCGACGTTTTTTGATTTAAAAGTTTTTTTTTACACAATGTCAGTAACAGAAGACAATTTTATGGACATAGGTAACGCACACACGGAGGAACCAAAGCCCGGAACTTCAGAAGTCGACGGCGTCAAACTGACGAAGCTCGACATCCCGAAGTTCTGGGTACACCAGCCCGCCTCCTGGTTTTACCAGGCGGAAATAATGTTCAGGATGGCGGGCTACAGGGCGGACAGTGGCAAAGTATATAATGTTATGGCCGCATTGCCAGAAGAGGCGGTAACGGCAATGCGCCTTAGCACCGTCGATCATGCCACCTCCTCTTATGAGGAACTAAAAGAGTACCTGCTCGAGAAATACGGCACTTCCGAGAAGCGCCGGCTCGAGCAGCTACTGTCAGTGCAAGAGCCTGGAGACCGAAAACCATCGGAGTTCCTCCAGGCTCTCAAGGCACTAGCCGGCGGATCGTCGGCGGTCAATGATGACCTGATCCGGACCCTGTGGGAGAGGAGACTTCCACAGGCCATCCAGGTCACATTGGCCACAGCTGGCGATCAAACGCTATCAGCGCTGGCAACAACAGCGGACAAGGTATGGGAGGTGCTTCCACACGGAGGAGCCTCATACACGTCCGCTGTCGGCGCAACTTCGGCCAACACAGAGCCACCGTGGATGTCGCTGGAAAGCGCCATCAATAAACTGACGGCACGGCTAGACCATTTGGTCAAAAGGCCACAAAAGACAAACGGCCGAACACCTGGCAATCGGCAGGGCGGCCCTTCACAGCCTTCGGCCAATCGGCCACCAGGGGCCAACAAACTGAGAGGTAGCTTGTGCTACTTCCACTACCGTTACGGTAGCGAAGCACGCACCTGTAAAGCCCCCTGCAATTTTAATGGTGGTGGCGCCAAAACGGCGAAGAAACGAGCCACCACCCCTAAAAAAAACTAAAGGGGCAGGGGGTCGACATGAGCGAGCATATAACTGGCCGCTCATATCGTTTGTTCGTCCGTGACACCAACAATCGGATGGATTTTCTGATTGATTCGGGCTCGGACGTTTCAATTGTTCCCGCCAAGGCGTTCCCGGCCCATAACGGAAGCCCGAACGTCCTTCTGCATGCGGCCAACGGATCACTGATCCGAACTTTCGGCACAAAGTTGCTGGAACTTTATCTCGGCTTACGCCGACGATATGTCCACAACTTTATCATAGCCGACACCACTAAAGCCATTATCGGGGCGGACTTCTTAACGAAGTTCGAGTTGTGCGTCGATTTCAAGTATCGACATTTAGTAGACCAGCGCACAAATTTTAAAATTAACGTGTGCGCGACAGTCGACTACAACCCCGAATCCCATCCATGCCTACTTACCGGCATTTACAAAGAGCTGTTAACGAAGTACGCTTCGTTAACAAAACCGCCCAATTTTAACCTTCCAGTTAAACACAATGTGCAACACCACATTGTGACTAAAGGGCAATTACCATTCGTCACCGCTCGGCGACTCCATCCGGAGAAACTGAAGGTGGCAAAATTAGAGTTTGACCATATGGTCCAATTGGGGATTTGTCGACCTTCGTCGTCCCCCGCAGCATCTCCACTTCATCTGGTCCCTAAACGGGACTCACATGATTGGAGGCCATGCGGCGACTACCGTCGCCTAAATGCTGTCACTGTGCCGGATAGATATCCGATCCCGCATATACAGAATTTTTCCGTGAATCTTCACGGTTGCACAATTTTTTCGAAGGTTGACTTGGTACGTGCATATCATCACATACCAATCGCCCCAGAAGACGTGCATAAGACTGCACTCATTACGCCATTCGGCCTATATGAGTTTACCCGTATGCCATTCGGCTTACGGAATGCAGCACAAACCTTTCAAAGGTTTATTAACGAAGTTACGAGAGATCTCGACTTCGTATATGTATACTTGGACGATATACTTATCGCCAGTAAAACCGAGGAAGAGCATATCGTTCACCTCGAAGAGCTCTTTAAACGCCTCGATAGCTTCGGTTTAACCATTAAGCTAGAGAAATGCGTTTTTGGTGCACAAGAGATTAAGTTTCTAAGCCACCGCATCACAAAGGATGGAATACTTCCATCCTCCGATCGGGTTCAGGCTATCGTTGATCTCGCACCTCCAACTTCTGTCAAATCGATCCAGAAGTTTTTGGGAATGGTGAATTTCTATCACCGATTTATACCAAAATTGGCTGAACAGTTGGTGCCGATAAACGAGCATTTGAGAGACCTTCTCAACCGCTCACGTGCCAATAAAGTATTTACCTGGCCAGCAGAATGTCAGGCGGCATTTCTCAAGGTGAAAACCTCGATGGCTGAAGCAACTCTGCTGAACCATCCAATCGAGGATGCAAAATACAGTCTAACGACTGACGCTTCTGATTATGCAATCGGAGGCGTTTTGGAACAATTCAACGGTCAACGGTGGCAACCTCTAGCATTTTATTCCAAAAAGCTGTCACCAACAGAACGGAAGTACTCCGCATTCGATCGCGAACTTCTCGCAATCTATGCAGCGATCAAACACTTCCGCTACTTCGTTGAAGGACGCAATTTCGTGGTCTATACTGATCACAAACCACTGGTTCGTGCCCTTCACACAAAGACCGAACGATCCCCTAGACAGACCAGACATTTGGGTCTAATCTCTCAGTTTACCACAGACATCAGACATGTGTCGGGTAAACAAAACGTTGTCGCAGACTACTTGTCGCGCTCACTGGCAACCGACAACGTTGACTCAGCCACCTTCGACCTGCCTACACTAGCTCAGGCTCAACAAGGTGACACAGAGCTGAAATCTCTACAAGAACACCCCAGCAACGGCTCACGGGTAAAACTAGTTCTCACACCAATACCATTTACCGCCCATCAGGTGTGGTGTGAAACTAGTATAGGCATTCCTAGGCCTTATATACCCACTTCCTTACGAAGACTAGCGTTCAATTCCGAACATAGTCTCTCTCATCCTGGTATTCGTGCTACAAGACGAGCCGTTACCAAGAAATACTTCTGGCCATCGATCAATAAAGACTGCAATGAGTGGTCTCGATCATGCCTAGGTTGCCAAAAGTCCAAAGTTTCAAGACATACCAAATCTCCATTTGAAGCTTTCAAGCTTCCAAATAATAGATTTGACCATATCCATATGGATATAGTGGGACCCTTACCCCCATCTCGTGGATACTCTTATATCTTAACGATAGTCGATAGGTTCACGCGATGGCCTGAAGCATACCCAATTCGGGATATCTCAGCTTCAACAGTGGCAAAAAGATTCGTCACTGAATTTGTCCCACGATTCGGCGTACCACTTGAGATCACAACCGATCAAGGTACGCAGTTCGAATCGAAACTGTTCAATGAAGTTGCCAAATTACTCGGCACTCATCGAATCCGGACAACCGCCTACCATCCGCAAGCAAATGGGATGGTCGAACGGTTCCACAGGCAACTAAAAGCAGCCTTAATGGCAAGGGATAACACTACTCATTGGAGCGAAGACTTGCCCTTTGTCATGTTAGGCATACGCACGGCAATTAAGACCGACTTACAATGCTCACCAGCCGAGCTCGTATACGGTCAGAATCTGAGACTTCCCAATTCGATTTCTATCACAACCGATGAAAATCCAATTGAAGAATCAGAATTCCTCTCTCGCCTTCGTTCTCATATGCAGAACATTAAGGCAATACATCCTCGGCAACCCGTCCAAAAGGATGCCTACGTGCCAGTAGCCCTGGAGAACGCCGACTACGTTTTCATACGAGTCGACCGAGTTCGAAAACCTTTCGAACCTCCATATGAGGGCCCATATGAAGTAATCAAACGATTACGAAAACACTTCGTCGTCAAATTGAACGACACAACCAAGTCAATATCCATCGACAGGCTAAAGCCAGCCTTCGGTTGTGACCGCGACAACGAAGCTAAACCATCTAAAGCGGTAACATTCCGTTAACGCTACGCTGGGAGGGGAGTATGTAGTGACCGCGTAAATTTAAATTAGGAAACTTTACGCAATGTTACACAACAACTTCCGGAACGATCAAAACGATCGGTCCGAACACCCCCTCGATCACTGAATTCCAAAGTTCAGTGATCTAGCCAATTTCCGGCATCTCCATCTCTCACTTTACGAAGGTTCCTCCAAACGAACGTGACGTATACGCGCAAGCAAGAAAAAATTAATCTAAAGTGATCTATAATAAATATATATATATATACAATACGCTTATTAAACAAAACCCTAAAAGCTATGTACAATACACAAAAATAACTTAAGTAAAAGTGCAATACAAACTAAAAAAGTGTTTTTGTTTTATAAAATACCGCATGGTGTAAATCCCATAGATCTTTATCACCAGCGGCAAAAAGACGATTATCAGCTAGTGGTATAGCAAAAACGCTAAAACCGCCACCAAAAATACTAAGAACAGCATCTGCACCTAACGCACGTGAAAAGGATTATAAAATAATTACGGGTGAAGATGGTATAACACAATATACTGTACCGATGAAGCTAACGATGTTATAGAAGAATTAGAACAAAGTGGAAAACAAACAAAACCAGTCCAGAAACAGTCTATATTAAGACCCTCTCAACTAGAATCTGGTCAATATCCCAGCAGGCATTCTAGTTCATATTGAGCTAAATATGATCTACTTGCAATTGGCAATTTTTTCGTTTAAAGTCTCAAATAGTAATTTATGAGATACACATGAGGAAGTAGTGAGTTAATTGGCGCAAGTTCCTGAACTAAGTATGAGTTCAATATGAAGTAAATCAAGAACTAAAAATTTTTTCAAAATTTTCTCATATTGAGCTCACTGAGAGTGACACAAAAAAGTACTGAGAAATGTTAAAAAAACAAAATTATTATTTCCACATTAGTTTTTTTTTTACTCCTTTTGCTATTATTTATATTCATATTATTTTCATTATCATATCATTCATTATTATTTGAGAATATTTTTTTTCGATTGCCTTATACGAGATTCGAACCTGCGACCACTGGAGCCTGAAGCCAACACTCTACCAAATGCGCTACTGAGGCTGCTACGCATGCGTCGCAGCAAGAGTGTATATAAATGACAAAACGGCGTAAGCTAAATATGAGCTCATTGTTAGATTTTTTTTAGCATGTGCTACTGGGACTGCCGTGTAATATACATATATATATAGTATGTCGAGTGTATATTGAAATATCATGCAAAAACAACATGCAGTTTGTGTAACGTATTATATTTTATATAGAATGTGATATATAAACGCCAGTTTTAGGTTTGTGACGTTTCGTATAATTGAAAAATACATTTGCCTCGACATTTTAAGTTTCAGTTAAACGAAAACCATTAATCATTATTCCATTTTCCATAATATCTGTCATTTCATTTACAAATTTGTCCAGATAAATACCTAACGATGGAGGTTTTCTATTACCGCTATAAATTCCAATCAAAGGTTCCTTTATGATTCCTTCGACATTCGCAAGTATTGGCCAAAATTGCGCAGTTGTGTTATTAAAAATTGGCAAGCCATCGGCATTAATGTTTAAACAATGCTATTATCTTTTTGTAAATTCCAAAATGCCTTCTTAAGACAACCTGTAAAACCTTGGTGCCAATATTTGGATCCTTCATCGATGTGACCATCGACTGACCATCAGAACAGTTCTTCCGTACATTTTATTTTATTTTCTCTTTAATTTTACATTTTAATATTATATTGATTGCAAATATTTAATTCTAACAAATTCCGTCTTTATATGTTCGAAAAAATACTATACACAAATTCAAAAGAAGAGAGACAGTTTGTTATTTATATACACACTTGAAGCGAAATATCCAGCAGTGTCAGAGGTATAGTTGAAAGAGTGTCGGCTTAATGTTCCAGAGAGATAATAGTCTTAAAACTTACAAAAATGTGGCGCCTGTATATACAGTTACCAATCGAATTTCTCATAATTAGCTCATAACAACCTTCCAATCAATGAACAATAAGTGGAACATTCAATCTCGGCTTCTTTTTCACTTCCTCTCATTATGATCTCATTATTTTCTCACAAATGATTTAATTTTTTTTGCATTTTGAGTGTCATATTTTCATCATATTAAGCTCATTGTGAGTTATACGATAAATTTCTGATTTTGTGAGCTCATTGTGCCTGCTGGGATACGCTTTCATTTCCTGTGCGCAAGCTCGGTGTTAGACAGAGTGAACGTTTAAAGAACCCAAAGGATAAACCAAAAAGTACTTCGGACATTACTTGGGAAAGACTTTAAAAAAATGACAGTGGATATAAAAGAAAATGATTTCTATGTTTGTCTTTTGAGTAATAACTCTATGCAATTTTACCCGGAAAATAAGCTATCGGCTTTTACATATGCGCTTGCTAAACCATGCAAATTTAATGGAAACTGGCGTGTCGGAATAACTGAAATTTCACTACCAAATTTTGAAATAACAAAACGTGCAATCTCCAGCAATGAAGGAAATGCGCCTAAAAGAGTGAGGCGCGCAGACGACCAGTTAAAGGAAGCTAGAAAGCAACATCAAAAGGATTTTAAAATACTTAGCATCAAAATAAATGAAAATGTAAAACTTGAATGGACGCCAGAAAATCTTGAACAAACTAGCTACAGAGCTGGGCAAATAAATCTTTCTGCATTTTTACTAACATTTTATAATGCAGTTACACCTTCATGGTATACCATGTACTTGAATGATGTTAAAACGAAAATGTGGAAGCGGTTAGAAGATGACCACTTTAATGAAGTTATCCCTGAAATAAAGTATAAGCATGAGCCAGACGAATACATACTGCACATATATCAAGGAAAAAACACTTCAGAAAACGTTATTTTAAAATATAAGAACTATGAATCAATTGAAGATTTTGTTGATGATGTATTTTGTCAAGTTCCTAGGAGGAATAGAAAACACCCCGTTTTGAAGGGTACAATAGACAACTACACACATCCACCGGCTAGCATAAAAACAGGTGAAAATAAAGAGAAAAAAGCTGGTGAAAAGGAGCATGGTGTGTTCGAACTCCGTTTAGAAGAATTGGGTGTTACGATAAAAATAAAAAAACCACTACCCTCACACTTGAATGTTAAAGATCTCATGACATTGCTTTTAGCCAATGTACACTTTGACGATAAAAAGCTTAGCGAAGAAGAAAAACATAAACGAATTATTCAAATTAAAAATACAGTTTTCGAAATATTGAATAGACTGAAGAAAGATTCACTCAAAGCAAAGGCACCTGAGCAACGGAAAATAACTAAAATCAGTGAAATTTTGCAGGTCCCATATGAAAAACAAAACTCGGGTGACTATTTATCTACCTACACCAGTACCAATTAATACAAACATAGATAATCTTTCAAACTTCATCACAGATGTATTTCTCCAAACACCTGAAAACAAGCGTAATCCTGATGCATTGTTGGCAGAAATAAAAGAGTCATTTGACACAGCGGGATTACAACAAGACCACAGGTCAATAATGGAAAAAATTAACTGTCTCGATACAACAATTAAAGAATTGACACAGCGATTACCAAGAGGTATACAAGAAACTATAAAAGATGGCTCTGAGAAAAATAAAATTCACATATACACTGATATTATTCAACCTAGAGCCATAGGTGACAAACTAGTGAGATATCTACGAATAATACCGATTCAAGAGTGTGGTACTATATTAAGATTTGAACATATAGAATACTGTCCTATTGAAAAAACTTTTAACGAAAGTATTTCTATAAAAATAACTGATCATCAAGGTGAATTAGCCTTTAAAACAAGTTATATTCCTCCATATGTAATGCTGCATTTTAAGAGACAATAAAAACTATAAATATTCACACAACAACTTGTTTTTGCATAGTACAAATAGAACTACGAGATGAATTCCTATTATACGCGTTATTATTTAATACAAAGCGGCAGTGGTCTGTCAGATAATGGAGAATTATATCGTGGTCCATTTATTTATCAGCGTGGTAGAGGAATCGGTAGCTTTTTCAGTGCATTATTTCGACACTTAAAACCTCTAGCTACGTCAGGATTAAAAACACTAGCACAACAGGCTGTAAAAGCAAGACAAGCTATAATACAGGATAAATACATCAACAACAAATCAGTTAAAGATATTTTAAAAGAACACGGTAGAGTTGCTGTTCAAGATTTAGCTCAGAAAGGTATAAATAAACTGTTTGACGGCATGAGTGGAGCAGGTATAAAAAGACCGAATCCGTTTACAACCTTGCATATAAAAACAGCTCTTAAACGCAGGAGACGTGACCAAACACCTAAACGCAAGAGAACTTGCAAAACTAAAAATCAAAGAAAAGGAATAAAAGCAAGAGCTTTGAAAACAAAACGAAAGATACGTAAACGTATATTGGACATTTTTGATAAGTATACATAATGTCGTACAAAGAATGCATGAAATCGGAATTGGATCTTTTTTCCACACCACCAGTACAAAGTAATATTTTGAAAACTGAAGAAGTAGCATATAAACCAATAGCTTCACTAGACAACTTCTCCGTTCTAGAGTTTGTAACCTTAGGTCATGGTGATACATACCGTGATTTATCTAGCATCTATCTTCGTTTAAAATTGCAATTAATTAAAATAAAAGATGGAAAAGAAGAACTTTATTCAAAAGAAGGTGATGCTTGTAGCAGTCGCTACGCATTAATATGTGTTAGTATTGGTTACGATAATTTTGTTGATTGATTTATTTGTTTTAGTGTACTTACAATTTTGGAGTACAGTGTTACGTCATTGATATTTTAATTTTCACTACTACCTTGAAAATACTTTTATAAGAAAAACACAATCACGTATGTAGACACTGTATAGGAACTAAAATTTTATAAATAGTTACACAAATAGTTGAATTGTAAAATAAAAAAATATAAATGTAGGAGTTCGATATAGAAGCTTGATTTGTACAGTCTTAGCAAAAATATTAAACTAAGAAGTCTTCCAATAAAAATGCAATCTTTTAACGGTTTTTAATTTGTTATAATTAAATCACGTTTAATTTAAAATACATTCAAAGAATGAATAAATAAAATATTAAAACTAAAATCAAAAGTTTAAAACTAATTATTTTATGACGGGATATTCAAAGCACATCCAATAGGAGTCTTAAGGCAATATTTTCGGAAAAGCTACTTATACCCCGATCATCTGGTGACCCCGACAGGAAAACACAAGATTTGAATTGGAAGAAAGAAAAGAAGATTTTAAGAAAAATATAGAAGAAAGAAAAATATAGAAGAAAGAAAAATATAGAAGGAAGAAAATTTTCCTTTTTCCAAAAAAAAAGAAGAAAAAGGAATTGAATAAAAATTAATAAGGGAAGTGAATTTTAATTTTAATTAAAATAAATTATTTTAGAATTAGAAATTTTACACACAAAAACACATCTTTTTCCTTTTCTAAGATAGTAGTGACAATTAATATTTATTGCACGTTCGGCTTCAATCAACCATACTCTTTTAGCGCAATGGTTCGCGAAGTTTTACGTGAAGTTTTAATTAGTGTTTAAAATATGAGTATACAAGCTCATGAAAATCCATCTACTGGTATGGATATTGGTGCTTCTTCTGTTAAGCTGCCAAGCTTTTGGTCGCCTTGCCCGGAAGCGTGGTTTGTACTAGATGAGAGCCAATTCAATTCGAAGGGAATTAGAGTGGATAACACAAAATATGAACATGTTATCCAGGCTCTCCCATTAGAAATAATAATGAGTGTTCTAGATATCATCCAAAGTCCGCCTCAAGGAGACAAATATGAAGTTCTGAAATCTACTTTGATCCAACGATTTACTGAATCAGAAGAAAAGAAGTTGGAACAACTCCTTCGTAACTCGGAAATGGGCGATAGAAAACCTTCGGAATTCTATAGATCGATGGAAATTTTAGCTGGGACTTCAGCAAACCTAGGAAAAGATTTAATCAAAAAACTTTGGATGCGGAAATTACCTTGTAGTATCAACATCGCTTTGATGTCATCAGGAAAACAAAACATCCAAGATCTACTTATTTTAGCAGATAAAATTTATGAAGTCTCAAAGTTTCAATTTATTTCTGCAATTAATAATAATTCAACAAATCCATTCCAGAATTTTAAAAATTGCAACATAAATCATACTGACGTAAATAAAAAGATAAACTTTTTAGAAAACAAAATTGATGATTTAACTAATTTAATTAAGAAACTTGCTTTTAACAAAGATGAAAATTTTCAATTTAGATCTTGGTCCAGAAGTAGAAGCAGATCAAGGGATAATTCCAATGGTAACAATAAACCATTTTGTTGGTTTCACTACAAGTTTGGAGATAAAGCTAAAAGGTGCATTAAACCTTGTAGTTTTACCAATTCAAAAAACTAAATATCCCTTCAGCGTGTATTAAAAATTGTGTTCCGAGAAAGTCCAGTAGACTTTTTGTTTTCGACGAGGAAAGTAAATTTAAATTTTTAATAGATACAGGAGCTGAACTATCTGTGGTCCCTAACGTTTATTTCGGAAAATAGAAGAAAGATAATAATTTAATTCTTTCAGCAGCCAATGGATCAACGATTAACACATACGGAACTAAACTTCTTAAAATAAATTTCGGATTGAGGAGAGATTTTACTTTCCCTTTTATTATTGCTAATGTTAATAAACCTTTTATTGGTGCCGATTTTCTTACTCAATTTAATTTAATTGTGGATTTAAGAAATAAACGATTAACCGATGGCAATACGGAATTAAGTGTTAATGGAATTATGATTAATGCTGATAGCCCATCTCCAAGACATTGTTCTTTTGACAGTGGGTATAGCAAGATTTTATCAAAATTCCCCTCGCTAACTCAGCCTCCACGCTACGATTTACCAGTTCGACACAATGTTGTACATACGGTCCAAACAAAAGGCCAACTACCTTTTTCCAGACCTAGAAGACTAGACAGTAACAAATTTAAAATAGCTAAATTGGAATTCGACCATATGGTCAAATTGGGTTTATGCAGGACATCTTCATCTTCAGTCTCATCAGCCTTACATATGGTCCCTAAAAAGAATTGTTCAGACTGGCGACCATGCGGAGACTATAGAAGACTCAACTCAATAACAATTCCTGATAGGTATCCAATACCCCACATTCAAAATTTCACGTTGAATTTGAATGGTTGTACGGTATTTTCTAAAATTGATTTAGTAAGAGCATACCATCATATCCCCATGGCGGAAGAAGATATTTTCAAAACAGCTATAACTACACCTTTCGGTTTATTCGAATTTACACGAATGCCCTTTGGTCTTAGAAACGCGGCGCAAACTTTTCAACGTTTTATGGATCAAGTTTTAAACGGATTAGAGTTTATCTTTGTGTATATTGATATCTTAGTAGCAAGTAGAGATGAAAATGAGCATGAATCTCATTTGGAACAAGTTTTTAGTAGACTGGAAGAATATGGTATTAATATAAATCCAGGAAAATGTATTTTTGGCGTGCATACGTTAGATTTTTTAAGCCATAAAATTACTAAGGATGGTATTCTCCCTTCAGAAGATAGAGTTAAATTCATTCAAAATTTTCCGTCGCCGAAAAATATAAAACAAGTACAGCAGTTTATAGGAATGGTAAACTACTTTCATAGATTCATTCCTCGACTCGCAGAACTTTTAATTCCTATTCATTCTCATTTGGCAAAAGAATTAAAGAAGTCTAAGAACATTAAGGATTTAGTTTGGACTAATGAATGCGAAGATGCATTTTTGAAAGTTAAAGACGCATTTGTCTCAGCGACACTTTTAGTGCACCCTGCAGAGAACTGTACTTTTAGTTTAACCGTTGATGCATCGAATGTAGCTATAGGGGCAATGCTTGAACAAAAAGGCAATAAGGAAACTGAACCATTAGCTTTTTATTCAAAGAAATTAAGTGCTGCCGAAATTAAATACTCAACCTTCGACAGAGAGTTATTAGCCATATATATGGCAATTAAACACTTTAGACATTTTCTGGAAGGTCGGGAGTTTACTGTTTTCACTGATCACAAGCCACTAACTTCAGCGATTTGGACGAAGGCTGAAAGAAGTCCAAGATAAGCAAGACAGTTAGATTTTATTACACAGTTCACTTCTGAGATTAAGGGCCTGTTTCACCGCTTGCTGATAAAGTTTCAGATAATTATCTGCCTTATAACAGTATCTAACAGATAAAGGTTGCTGATATGTTTTTTCAGTTTCACCATCAAACTTCCAGAAAAACTAACTGGCAGATAAATATATCTGCTACTTAATTCAGCAGGGTCACTCAATCTTTGCTTAATACGGGAGTCATTAAAAATAGTTTGTTTATGACATGATCAAGGCTATCTGGCAACTATGTCCACGATTTAATTTGGTGTTCCAGTTAAAAAATATCGGAGAGTTATAAGCAATCGTTGCATAGGTGGAATTGCAAAGTTACTGAAAATCAAATCACTGAAAGACATTTTTAGTTTCCACAACCAAAATATTACTAAAATTTTTAGTTAAATACGGCATCAAATAAATATATTTAGTTGTCGTTATTAAAAAAATGCTTCTCATGACCAGAAAAAATTGTTGGAGTAACAAATATTTCCACTATAGTCGAGTCGTATAGTAATAGTTCGCGAGAGCCCAGGCCCGCCAGACCTACGTCATTTTTTTAAAGCTGATATTTCGTATCAGACTGCCCAATTTGGATGCGGCCAGTAAAACTCAGCATACCACTACATTTAAACACCCTGTGCGTGAGCCCCCTTTCAAATGCTCTAGCTCATCCCAGTTTCTCAGAATTTTAGCGAATTTTTATGGTTTTGTAATTTTCAACTTTTTTCAGGGTTTCTCAGAATTTGTTTTTTAGTCGCCGGGGTTTTCTGAAGTTTGAACAAGACGAATTTTCAATAGTTTTTTAAGGTGTCGCAGAATCTTTCAGTTGAGGGTTTTCCGAAGTTTTCCAGTTTTGCGGAGTTTTCAACCATTTTTCAGAGGATTTCCACCATTTTCTATGGTGATTTAATATTTTTCAAATGAGGGTTCTTCAGAATTGATACAATAAGAATTCGAAACGAAATATTATCGATCTAATTTTTTTCCATGTGTCGCCCATGTGATAAAAATTTACATTTACATAAATTGCATATTACATTTATTGAATTAATTAACGAATTATTACGCTCTATAATTATTTACATAAAACTTATACCTAATCTTATTATAAGTAACATATATTAGAATGCAATATTAACGAAAACCTTATAGTTTTATTTTTTTGTTTGTGCTTGGTGACGTTTCGTCACAATCTGAGTTGTTTTCTTTTTCTGGTAATGGCTCCAGTGGAGAGTACATTTTTTTAGTTGTCATCAGAAACAAGTGATCTCCATCCACTTTATTATCCCCTAAGTTCTTCGCAGCAGATTTGCTCACGCAAATAGCGTCTACCGTTTTTGACGACAACTTTGACCTTTTTGCCCTTACAATGTCGGTCAACATTGAAAAAACCCTCTCAGCATCCGCGTTACTGTGAGGAAGAGTCCTCACAGCATTGACTAATTCTGTCAACTCAGGGTATCGTACAGAACCGTCATCATTTTTAAATCTCATGATTGCTTTCCAAAACTCTTCAAATTCTGAAGTCTCGTGCAAATTGGAAAGAATGTCTTCCGGAATGAAATCGTCGAAAGGCAAATTTTGCCATTCCTTTCGTAATTTTTCTTTGTCCCCTTTTCCTAATGTTTCAGCGATGAATTTTTGGACAGTGATGTTTCACAATCCATTTTATTCAAAGCTGAATCCGGATCGAGGACTTCCAAACTGCACAAAAATTCGTGGTTCGCGTACAATCTTGTTGCAATACCTTGAGCTGATTGAACGAGAAATAATTTTGCGTTTTTCCTGACTTTCTGAGCCTCCTCAAATTCCATCAACTCTAGAATTGATTCGCACGAAGGTCCGAGTTCTATCAAACGTAGATCTAATTGATTTGCTGAGTCGTCGAAATTGATTGTTGAACAGAGGCTGTGATCTTCTTTTATGCTTTTGATCACGCGGGGAGTTAAAAATTTGCGAACAACGTTCAACAGCAAAAAAAATGATTTTCGACTCAACAAGTGCACTCTTGTTTGCTCGGATCGAAAGAAAACATTAAAGCTATCGAAAAGGGAGAGGACATCTGCCAAAAAACAAAGAGTTGCGTGCAATCCTAGATCATCGCATTTTTTCTTGAGTTTTATTGCGGTGGGATTTTTCGATTCAGATACTAATTGATTTTGCATAAATTCTTTGATAACTTCCCAGCAAATCAAAAGTTTGTTGATACATTCGAGGCGGCTCAGCCATCTCGTTGTGCAATAATGGGAAATGACGATGGATTTTCCTAGACGGATTTGTAGCAACTGCCTAAATAAATAGGATCGTGCTGAGACTCGAATGTAAGTTACTATGTCTCGCAAAAACTGGTCAATTTCTAGGGGAAAATTTTTGAACGCATCTTTGGCAATCAAAGCGCATTTGTGACAAACGCAGGGAATTGTAATCAATTTTGTTTTTTTTCCTAACTCTACTTTGAACGAATTATTACAACCAACCATAACGGACGCATTGTCAATAGATAAACTTATAATGTTGCCGATAGGAATTTTAAACTTCATGAGTGATTTTTCAAATTCTGTGAACAGGTCCTTAGCTTTCAATTTTGTGGGATTCAGTTCAATTAATTCTAATAATTCAACTTTAACGTCTAAGGTTTCAGGATCTACATACTTAACTAGAAATGTCATTAATTTCTTTCCTTGCACTTGCCCTGTAGTTTCATCAACGAAAATACTGAACACGATGTGTTGCAAAATTCTCACTAAACGAACTTTGTCGACCGCACCGATAACGTTTGTGGTTAGGTACCCAATTTTTGTTGACCCTACTTGCATTTTCGCGAATTCTATCGGTTGCTGAGAAGCTTTTTCCTGACAAAATTTTAAAATTTCCGCAGCCTGCCGAAAAGACAAATTCAAACTATTCGCTTTACGAGTAAAAGCAATTTCAATTTGTTTTTTTCTGAGATCAAACGTGCCTTCTTCTAATTCAATTTCATAAACTTCTTGATCTGACAGAATTTTGATGTTTTTTTTAACACAATTTGCTACATGTTTCTCAGTTTGCGCATGTCGAATCAAGCAATGTACTCCCGTGGTGCAGGTTAGTGCTTGTAGATCACAGACAGCACAACCGAATGAAAATTCATCATTTTCATTTTTTTTATCCAGTTACGAAATCGCGGGTCATTCAACCAATGAGTTTCGAATTTCCTCGGTGCTCTCTGCTTTCCTTCGGCGGAATTTTTGTCGCCTGATTCATCTTCTTCCTGCAATAATCCAACAGATTTTTTATGGTCAGTTAAAAAACTATAGAAAACTCTGTAAAACGTGTGAAAACTTTTCCAACCTTTCTGAAAACCTAAGCCACATTCAACAACTGCTAAAAAGAATTTTTGAACAACTTGACAAAACTTCGATAAACTGTACTAACTTCGAAAAACGAGTAAAACCGGAAAAACTCAGAAAATCTCATATTAACTTTGAAAAACTCTGATAAACTTAAAAAGTTCGGAAAAAACAGAAAAAACTGTCGAAATAACTTCGAAAAACTATAAATCTCCAAAAGACTTGCAAAACCCTTTCCTTGCAAACTCTGAAAAACTCTAAAGGGCCCAATACACGAGCACTCCATCCGACCACGCCGCGCCAAAACAACAACAATTTGTATGGACTCGAAATTGCGAGTGCATACAAATTGTTGTTTTGGCGTGGCGTGGTCGAATGGAGCGCTCGTGTATTGCGCCCTTAAAACACTCTCGAAAACTGGAAAATCTGCGGAAAATTTGTAAAATTCTTAATAACTCTTCACAACTTGTGAAGGCTCGGTACAAGTAACTTAATAATACCACTTCACTCACCATAAATTTGTCTCGGTGCATTTGATGGCCTTTCGATGCAACGTGTTCTTTGATTCGTGTAAGATCACTTGCGATGCACGTAACTTTGCAACAAATGCACTGAAATTTTGTTGTGTCGTCGCATGGTTGAATAAACATATCGACTCCAGGCTTATTTAGCCACTCAGGATTAAATTTTGCCACTCGTTTAACCGGTGCGCGAGAAGTGCCCGGTTGGTTACCCGCCATGTCACTAATTTAATATCAATAACAATTGTTTGGCCAAAATAATAATATTTTCAACGTTAAAAGTGCACTGAAAAACTTTCTGTGAGCTGAAACTTTAAAAATATTAAATCACCATAGAAAACGGTGTAAATCCTCTGAAAAACGGTTGAAAACTCCGCAAAACTGGAAAACTTCGGAAAACCCTCAACTGAAAGATTCTGCGACACCTTAAAAAACTATTGAAAATTCATCTTGTTCAAACTTCAGAAAACCCGAAGACTAAAAAACTGTTAGAAATTCTGAGAAACTCTGAAAAAAGTTGAAAATTACAAAACCATAAAAATTCGTTAAAATTCTGAGAAACTGGGATGAGCTAGAGCATTTGAAAGGGGGCTCACGCACAGGGTGTTTAAATGTAGTTGTATGCTGAGTTTTACTGGCCGCATCCAAATTGGGCAGTCTGTTTCGTATATACATAGTGTGTTACGCAGTTAAGAACGTATGCACACTCGCTAGCCCGGAGAATGGACCCTTTTGTAGATAGAAGGGTTGAGGGTAAAAAAGGGGTTAAAATTAAAAAAAAATTGTGTCGTTGCGTATATAGGTTCTACTAATAATCTAATAACCGTTAAATACTAGTGGCAGAAATTTTTGAACATTTGCCCCCTCCCCAAGCTAACCATAGCTGAATTTGTCATTTCTAAAACACACCCCCAAACTGGTAAGCCAGAATCAAATCCTAAAATCGAGTGATTCAAAATAATTTGGGCAAATTACCCGGTTCCTACGAGGTCGCGTAATATGTTCGTAATATTCATCAAATTCGTCTTCTAAGAATTCAAATAAATCCATCTGGAACCCATTTGTGACCGCAGTCTACGATTTTTAACGTAAAAATGCTTAAAGAGGAATATTATTATACCAAAAAATGCTCTAAAACGATCTCTACTCCCGCTACTTGCAACATTTTTTTATTATCTTCCAGATAAAACTTTTAACAGCCACTAGAATCGGCTGATAAGTTACCAGCAACTTTATCTGCAAAATATTTATATCTAAGACCTGTGAAACCAAAATTTGTAGTTTATCTTGCAGATAAGTTCTGAATAGGCTATCAGGAGCTTAATCAGCAAGTGGTGAAACAGGCCCTAAGTATATAAAAGGCAAAGCTAACGTAGTGGCAGATACACTATCAAGAACAGAAAATAATGATTGCGACGCAATTAAGGAGAATAAGATTGATTTGGAAATGATTGCGGAAGTACAGTTAATAGATGAAAAATTGAAACATTTAATAGAAGTTTCTGGCAAGAATTCAAGAGTAATTTTGGAGGAAAAAGACGTGCCTTCCACAAAAAATAAAATTTGGATGGAATGTTCAACTAAGAAAGATAGACCATTTATTCCGAAAATTCTACGAAGAGATGTTTTTAATATCATTCGATGTGCTAAATCCAGGTATTAGAAGTACTAGAAAGTTAATAACAAAAAGATACTTTTGGCCTAGGATGAACGCGGATATAAATTTATGGGCAAAATCATGCATAGATTGCCAGAAAGCGAAGATTTTTAGACACACTAAATCACCTATTGAAAAATTTAAGTTGCCAACAGGAAGATTTGAACATATTCATATTGACATTGTTGGACCACTTCAGCCAGCAGAAGGATATTCATATTTATTAACTGTTCAAACCCTCACAAAAATCATCGCCATAATTCTCAGCGCGAAAATATTCTGCATCAGCATAATCACGTTCATGGTCACTGTGATGATCTGTAGGATCATCTTCATAATTCTCGGCGCAAGGGTGTTCTGATCAGCATAATCACGTTCATGGTCACTATGATGATCTGCAAGTAGTGGCGTTTGATAATTATCTTGTATCACGTTCATGGTCACTGTGCTGATCTGTGGGTGGTGTCGTTTGATAAGCACCCACGGATCATCGTGGTGACCGTGAGACAATTATGCTGATGCCGAGGATTTTGTCTAGAGAAAAATATTTATATCTTTGTATAAAAATTATTCTATGTAATTATAAATGTAGTAATTTTGTTTTTCCCTATAAATAGGGAAATTTTGAATGAATAAAGTCAGTCTATTATTGACTCAAAACCGTGTTTGTAACACTTTCAACATTTGGCGACCGTGACAGGACTTTATTGAATGTTTCAATAAGTCCTACAACTACTTCAATAGTATAATCATGTCTAGTTTCAAAGATTTGATAGAGGCGCAAAAGGCCACAAGCGAATTAGTGCAAGGGGCCTACGAGAACTTCAGGAAGGATGGTCCGAACCGATGGACAGAACCTTACCTAAGGAACAGGCTGGATCGTCTCGAGTACGAGTGGAGCGAGTTCGACAGCCGAGACATCCAGATGCAGAGCCAAAGGCCGGAAAATCCCGAGCATGCCTACTTCAAACAAGGTTTTTACCAGGTAATGGAGACTCTGTACAATAGCTACCGGCAAGCCTTGCTAGAGGCACTAAAAGGTCGAGAAGGGGACGAGACAGCCAATGCCGACAAGGAAGACTTCAGTTCAAAGCCACAACAGGCTCTTGAAACTCAACACAGGAACATCAGGAAGCAGAAAGCGACCATGCTCTCTTTAGGGAAAATGCTAACCGGCATTGAGGGCAAGATCCAGACCAGGCAGTCCACAGGGTACTACAATCAAATGCTTTCCAGCATTAGAGAGTACTGGTCCAAGATTTCATCTCTACATGCAGAGATCATGTCAGAAGCAGACATATTGGACTACGAAGAGGACTCCTACTCAGAGATGGAGAGGCATTGCCAGGAAGTACTCATTGCTGTTCAGGATCAACAAATCATGCACACACCGAGCTCCTCATCAATGGCATCGAACACCAAGTTGCCAAAGATAACGCTGCCTACATTTGACGGCAGCTATCTTAAATGGACAGAGTTTCGCGATCTCTATGTGCGACTCATACATCAACAGCCGATAAGTGCCTCAGAGAAGATATTCTACTTAAAGGCTCACGTGACGGGAGAAGCAGGCAGGCTGATCCAACATATACGAGCTACAGAACAAAACTATGCATCAGCCTGGCAAATTTTGGAAGAGCGATACAATAACCAGCGTCTTCTGGTAGGAGCGCTCCTTCAAAAATTGTTGTCACAGCCAGTGTTAACTATAGAATCTAGCGCAGGTGTTAAGCGCTTGCACGACACCATCAAGGAATGCCTCCACGGTATCAACAACCTTGGCGTTCCTACACAGGAATGGGATCCACTACTGTTGCACATCTTACTGTCCAAACTAGATAAGGAGAGCCATCGCATGTATGAACAGTCCCTCAGTGCTCCAAGAGAGTTGCAGACAGTACATGAGTTCACGGCTTTCTTGGAGAATAGGTTCCAAACACTTGAAGCTCTAGGAGGGCTTAAGGAGAGCAAAAAATCCTCAACCGGGAAAACAGCGCTAGTGGCAACAACTCCATCAAATGGATGCCCGATTTGCGAAACTGGCTCGCATCCGATATTTAGTTGTCACAAATTCCTGCAACTTTCGCCCCAGGAACGCCTTCGGCGAGTGCGTGGACTACAAAGGTGCATCAACTGCTTGAACCCTGGACACTTCGCGTCAAGCTGCAAATCACGACATTGCATGAAATGCGCTATTCATCACAACACTCTACTACATATTGATCCTGTAAGGGTAACACGATCCAGGGAAAACCAACGAGTTTCAATCCCACCTCTTCTAGAGCCAAAAAATCAACCCAGCCACAAGCAGGACGTTCCAATTACAAAGGCCAAATTTCAGATGCAGAGCCCTCCAAACTCTGAGACTCAGCCAGGCGCTTTACAACCAGCCACAAGTCAATCAGCCAACACCAGTCTGAATGCCTCCACGAGGTCACACATTATGTTAGCAACAGCGATAGTAAACGTAAGGAGCTCCAAGGGCACGCTGGTACCTTGCAGAGTAGTGCTGGATTCAGGCTCGCAAATGCACTTCATCAGCGAACGGATGGTTCATGCTTTAGGTCTAACGAGAAAAAGAGGTGACATCCAATTTTGGGGAATTGCTAATATTGAAACAACAGCTAAGCATGAAGTAGACCTATGCTTCCAAAGGAGAATAGGTAATTTCAGAAAGCATATTACAGCCATTGTGTTACCAACGGTTAGTGTATATCACACAGCGAAGTACATCGCCACATCGAGTTGGAATATCCCAGAAAACCTCCAGTTGGCAGATCCAACATTTTTTAAGCCCCAAGCAATTGACCTGCTACTGGGAGCAGAATTACATTTGGACCTATTAAACCCAGGCCAAATCAAACTTCACGATGATCTTCCACTCCTTCAAGATACCAAACTAGGATGGATATTTGCAGGAAGAGTCCCAACAGAAGCTCCTAACTCATACGAGTGCAACATAGCCACACAACCTTTCATCACTACTTTAGATAGCCAGGTGAGACAGTTCTGGGAGATGGAACAGCATGATGGCCCCTCTAATCGCATGACCAAGGAAGAGCATGATTGCGAAGAACATTTCCAAGATACGTTCCAACGTGCTCCAGATGGCCGCTTCATTGTCAGATTACCTTTTCGGCAGCCATCTACTGACCTCGGAGAGTCTCAACCTATGGCCACGAAACGCTTCCTGGCCCTGGAAAGAAAGCTGCAGAAGAATCCTGACTTGAAGAAGCAGTACAGCGACTTTATTCACGAATATGAGACACTAGGGCACATGCAACAAATCGCATACGAGGAAATTCCACCCACACACTATTTCACACCCCATCATGCGGTCATGAAGCCTGACGGCTCAACGACTAAGCTGAGAGTAGTTTTTGATGCCTCAGTTAAAACGACGTCAGGAAATTCCTTAAACAATCTCTTGATGGTCGGACCAACCGTGCAATCGGACTTATTCAAAATACTCTTACGATTTCGTATGCATAGATATGTGTTCACCACCGACATCAACAAAATGTACCGGCAAATCGAGGTGGACCTTAAGGACAGGCGGTTTCAGCTGATCATCTGGCGAGACAAAAAAGAGGATTCGTTGAGTTCTATCGACTAAACACCATCACCTATGGAACAGCATCAGCCCCATTTTTGGCAACAAGATGCCTGAAGCAATTAGCCCTCAACGGAGACGACACCGCACCCGAGGCATCAAAGGCAATAATTAACGACACTTACGTGGATGACATTCTAACCGACACCGATTCCATGCAAGACATCCTCAATCTAAAGGGACAGTTAATCTCATTGCTGAAACAAGGTCACTTCGAGCTGAGAAAATTCTGTTCCAACCATCCGGAGATTTTGAGAGACATCCCAGAAGATCACAAGGAAAAAATGCTCGTTATCCACGAGACCGAAGTCATCAAGGCCTTAGGAATGATTTGGCAGCCCAAAGAGGATGTATTTCAATGGCAGGTATCTCAAGACAGCAGTATGAGAATCAACAAGCGGATGATCCCCTCGGATTAATTGGTCCGGTGACCTTGTTAGGAAAACTGTTCATCCAAGAGCTCTGGAAGGGAGTGTACCGTCTCCATGGAGCTCCTTGCTGGTGACAGCAAGTCTACTGCCATCAAGATTGGGTAAACATAAAAATAATTTGTAAAAGACTACATCCTCCCTAGGTTCCTAAATGTTTGTAGGGGATGTTAAACCGGCCACACGGTTGACGCTAGCTCGCCGGTGGGGGCGTGGGGTTGTGTGACCGGAACTCGACACCTATGATTCACCACTCACCTATTATTTAAAATGGAGATCCCTTCATACCGTTCTTGTCCTAGTTTAGCCAAAGGTATTCATCGCTGGAAGTTCCCAACGACCTGGTGGACCTGTAAATATTCAACGCGACTTCGAGAGAACCCTGGAGAGAAAGCAAAACCCAACCATCCTGGATAAATTACCCCCTTAGGCTGTCATGCCTAGTAATACTATTGGAGTTAAAGAATTTGACAACAACTATATTATATAATAATGACAACTCAATACAATGTTTTTAATTTAACACCAAAATAAAAGGTAAGTTTGAATTAACTAGTAAATAATGTAAAGCAAAAAAATAACCTTACAATATAGGTAATGTGGATGCAACCATCTATTACCGTTAAACAACACGGTCCAGCCAATACCGGAAAGGAAAAATACAAATCGTCGCTCTGGTACCAGTCGAGGATTCCTGTTCTTCTTACAACAACCCAAATCACTCAATAATATTTAAGTGATATCGAATTAATTTAAGACATTAATATGATTATTAACGGGGGGTAATATACGTAACAACAAATGTAACGATTTCAATTATAAGTGTATAAAATAATTTTCTTTTGTGTTGATTATTTAGTGTATATGAATAAATATTTGGGGGGTTATACATATAGTTAAAAGTTTGAATATATATGGTTAAAATAGGCAATATGATTTAGTTTTAAAGGGTGAAGATAATTTAGAAAAACCATATAGTCATAACAATTTGTAACTATATATATACATACATATAATGATGGAATCATGGGATTGTAAATATGTTTAGTAGTATAATATAAATAATATAATATATAATTAAATTGGTAATATAATTAGTGTTTAATATAATAGCACGTAATATAGGTAGTCAAGCAACAGTATAATCAAAATGCTAAATAATTGTTAATTGATATGATAATCCCCAAATTGAAAAGTTAATTAAAGTTAGTAAAATCCAAGGAAACTTAAGCGTTTATATGAATAATCAATCCAGTAATTCGCTGGGCGACTCCAAAACCAGTGCTATTCTTCGCTCTGGGATGTTATAATAGAATTTGTAAATTGTTTAGAGAATTACTTTTTGGTTTGTTAGTTTATATAGAAATTAATATTAATGCGAAGTGCAGTCCTGGACCTGGTTATTGCTGAGTTTGCCTCATTATGATTCGGTAGGCAATATCTTGATACCAGATAGAAAAAACTCACAATATTTCTACTCCAATTTGTAGCTAGCCAGTGTTAGAAGCAAATGTTGATTCAATACTAACTGACTCCACAGTTACACAGACAGCTCTCTGGTTTGACGCACTAAAATTTCCGGTGGTTGAGGCCCCACTATTGTATCAAGATTTTCCCAGCACACAGCCGTGGTTCTGTTGAGATTCTACGCTAGTTCGGCAAATATTTGCTACTTTTTTTTTGTTTGTTATTTTTTTCCTTTCCTGCCACAGTTACAATGTCCTTTAAACTTGCTTTACAGACCGCCTCTAAATGAACAAGACGAAGTAAATGTCTACGTAATTGGATCTTCTTCTAATGAATTTCACACATGACGTAATTCTACAGGATCGTATCGAGTCGGGGTTTTTGGTTAAACACCCAATCACTACCCTTATCTACAACAAAAAAAACGATACTTATCGGTAATTGAATTCTTGGTGGCATTAAGGTCTCGATGCCAGGTCAACAATGTGGAACGCTTCTGTCTGCGTCAGGATCAGGTGATTCTGGATACCAGTTGTGGTATGTCCATACAATTCAGCTGCACAATGATGCCAGCTCTGGTAGCCTTCCTGGAGCTAACCTCCTTCACGTACAACCTGGAGGGCGTCTGCCTCGGCCAATTAAAAAAAGAGATTCTTCCAACAACAATATCTATTTGGGGAACGACTATGTTCCTCAATAACTCAGATTCGACTTGGTGCCGACCAATAAAGACTGTTCTGCCTATCGACCCAATAACGACTGTCTTTCATCCAGAATTCAACCAGACTTTTCTCAAAATTTCCATTATTTTCTCAGAACAAAACTATTTTTTTCTTCGGCTACTTGAATTTTTTAAAACAGTTTTCCCCAAATTTTTTTGTCAAGTAATTTTTTTCATGAAGTCTGAAATTTCCGATAGATGGGGGACCATCAACAGGGAGAAACTTTCGGTAAATAACCGACCGTTACAGGAGGGGTATCTTGGGATGAAGAACTTCCTGCAACTACCCAAGAAAAATGGAGAAGCTTCAAGAGAGGACTAGCTGCACTGAGAGAATTAAAGGTACCAAGGCACGTAAAATTTTCCTGTGCAACAGACGTCCAGTTGCATGCCTTCTCAGACAGCAGCGAAGCAGCGTATGGAGCTTGTTGCTACATCAGATCGACGAATCAAATAAACCAAGCCAGGGTAAGGTTGTTGTGTGCCAAATCAAGGCTCGCTCCCCTTCAAACTACAACGTTAGCCAGATTAGAGCTCTGTGCGGCGGTATTGATGGTAGAGCTGGTAGAACGCGTGCTGCAGTGCCTTCCTACTCAGCCATCTCAAGTTTGTTATTACACCGACTCAACGACAGTACTCCACTGGATCTCAGCTCCTTCTTACACCTGGAACACGTATGTGGCTAACCGAGTCGCTAAAATACAAGGATTAACACAAGTTGAACAATGGAGACACATTGAGGGCTCTACCAACCCAGCTGACATCATCTCACGTGGGATGTCACCCGAAGCATTAGTCCAATCAACATTATGGCTGAGAGGACCACTATTTCTAACAGCAGGAAATTTACCGAAAGCAGGTTTTCAGCCTTCTACTGATGTGCCAGAACGCCGAATTATGAAATCAGTATTATCAGTTGCAGCTCCCGATGACTTATTTTCCACCATCAGACATGGTAACTCATTTACACGGTTACAAAGGATCCTAGCATATTGCGTAAGAGCTCTCAACAATGGCAAGCGACCAAAGAAGCTTTGGCCCACTGGCGCACCAACCACTACCGAATTAGACCAGGCTTTAAATGCCATCATAAGAGTTGCGCAACGATCAGCCTTTTCCAAGGAGCTTAAGTTGCTAAAGGCTGGCAAGAGTCTAGACAATAACAACCCTTTGAAACCGCTTAGCGTTTTTCTTGATCAGACAACTGGTCTAATCAGAGTAGGGGGACGATTAAAACAGTCTGACCTAGAAGAAGAAGCAAAGAACCAGTTTCTCCTACCCAAGAGCCTGGTAACTAACATGCTTTTTAATCATTTGCACCACAAACATATGCATGCTGGACCACAAACATTGTTGCCCATTGTAAGGCAACGATTTTGGGTAATCGATGGCAGACGAATTGCTCAGCGAACTGTGCAGCAATGTGTCCGATGTTTCCACTGCAAGCCTCGAGCCGCAGAACAAGTCATGGGACATCTACCAGAAGAAAGAGTTAGACCATCACGTCCATTTCACACAACCGGAGTCGATTTCTGTGGCCCAGTGGAGATATACTACAAACTGAGGGGCAAAACACCGACCAAGGCTTATATTGCAGTATTTATATGTTTTACGACAAGGGCTGTACACTTAGAGTTGGTCAGCGACTTAAGTGGACTCTCATTTTTAAACTGCTTAAAAAGATTCATTGCGCGGAGAGGACTATGCGCTAAAATCTTCCGCTACCAATTTCGTTGGAGCGAGGTCAGAGCTACGGGAACTTCGAGAAGCCTTTAACTCTCAAGAACTGCAAACAGCAGTATCCCATCTGTGTGCCGAGAATCACATCGAGTGGAAACCAATACCTCCTAGGTCTCCTAATTTTGGAGGACTTTGGGAGGCAGCAGTAAAATCGGCAAAATACCATCTCGTGCGCCAAGCAGGACGGGCCCATCTAACATACGAGGAACTGCACACTCTCATCTCACAAATTGAGGCCATACTGAACTCGCGCCCACTGACTCCGATGTCAAGTGATCCTAATGATCTAGAAGCACTGACACCAGGACATTTTCTAATTGGAGCCCCCTTAACATCATTTGCAGAACCCGATACCAGCGATGAAAACTTCAATAGGCTCAGTAGATTTCAGCGGCTGCAAAGTATCCAACAATCTTTCTGGAAAAGATGGTCTCGGGAATACATCCAAGAGCTGCAGAGAAAACAGAAGTGGAAGACTGAGAAAGGGGATCTACAGCGCGGAACTTTAGTCTTGATAAAGGACAGCAATCTCCCTCCATTAAAATGGCCTCTAGGTCGGATTTTAGAGACCTATGAGGGCCAGACAAGCATGCCAGAGTCGCTACTGTAAAAACAGCTACAGGCTGCTACAAAAGAGCTGTTAGCAATCTATGTCCCTTACCACTAGAAGACTCGCCGAGCAATAAGGACAACACTGGACCAATAGCATGTACGGCCACCCTCACCACGCCTAGTGAAGAGACGAATATTAAAGAGAGAGTTAACCATCCAGTGCGACATTTCACAAGACCAACGTACAAACCACCACGTCATCCAAACAAGGGCAGATTTCTGCCAATTCAAAAGTGGAGTCATGATGCTTCCATCACAGACAGCAAACCAAGTACCTCAAGGCTACCCTCGCCACCAGACAACAATCCTAAAAAGAAGTTAAAACTATCCCCGGGATCAGGTGTCATTACAACACTTTTGGCATGCATAGTGTTACCGGTTCTTCAATTGGGAGCTACACCAGTGGAATTAAGACCGTTTCATTCTCAGCCCGGGATATTCTTTGAAAACCTAGGCCCAGCAAACGTCGTGACCAATGAATGGCAAATCATAGCCTTCTTCAACATGACGCCATTTTGGAACGAATTTAGGGCAGTAATAACACACAACCGCAACCTTGAAGCGCTCTGTCTTAAGTTAACAAATCACGATCCATGCGAACATATTCTGACTAGCTTCCAACACTTAGCAAGCGACCTAGCCGAAACCAATAAGTTACTCTTGCCAACATCATCAGGTCGGATCAAAAGAGGAGCCTTAAATTTCGTAGGCAACATTGCCAACGCACTGTTTGGTGTCCTGGATGCCAATTATGCCGAGCAAATATCAAAGAACCTGGAAACAATATACAAAAATGAGAAACACCTGAACCGGCTACTAGCTAATCAAACCTCGGTATTAGATGCCACGGTCAACATTATTCGACGTGACCAAGAGGCAGTCAACAACCAGCTCCAAGATTGGACAGCCCATCTCAACCACCTCACCACTCAAGTCAACAAGGTTGCAGAAGAAGGTTTTCAAACAAGGGTAACCAATGCCTTCAATCTGATGGCCATGCAAACCTACATAACAACCTCACATGTTCAGCGGACCCAACAGTCAATTTTAGAGGTGTTAACGGATACCCATCACGAAAACTAAATCCGTTGCTAGTTACACCAGACCAGCTAAGAGACAAACTCAAGCAAATAAGGAACAACTTGCCGCCCTCTCTTAGATTGCCTGCCGCACAAGATGATATCCTGCAGTTTTACAATCTTATCGAGATTCAAGGACGGCCAACTAAGGAACACATCATCTTCAAAATTACCATACCATTGATAGCCATGGAAGATTTCGAGCTCTTGAAAGTAGTTCCTGTACCAGTTCCACACAACCATTCTTTCGTTGCGGTTCAACCGTCATCATCTTTCCTGATTACCAACCATCATCGGGACGAATACTGTCCACTACAGGATCTATTAGCATGTATCTTAATCAATGGCGAAAGACACCTGTGCAAACACGCACAACCAGTTCACAGACGCAGCTCCAACGTTACCGTCTGTGAAATCGAACTCTTGAATCACCTCGCACATCCACCTACTTGCAAGGTGGCAGATGTCGGCCCAGGACCACATTGGATTCCTCTACACAACTCGAACCAATGGGTTTATGTTATGGAGGAACCCACAACAGCGAATGTGGTGTGCAAGGACAAGGTACACCAAATCAATTTAGAAGGTTCAGGAATACTGCAGCTGTTGGATGACTGCATTATTAAGCAACCCCACCTAACAATTAGAAGCCATACCGTAGCACACACGACTACAGCTCTGTCATTTTTGCCAATAAGCAACTTAACAATACCAGTTAACCTGTCGCAACCAGCGATCATTCCAAAGTTGGACGACAACTACCATCCTCAACTAGCGGATCTAGAGTTGCTCAAGAGTCAGGTAGACCTGCTGCAAAGGGAAGAGAAAGGGATTCATCTAGAACCACAGGAAATACATCAGTTCACCATAGCATACATCGCTCTGTTATCAATAATATCGATCATAGCGTGGTTTATCCTACGACAGTATTGCAAGTGGAAATCCTCTAACCACCACAGCAATACCACAGCAGCACCGGTACCAAAACCACGAACACTAATCCATCAGGAGGAAGATGCATCCAGCCTTGAGGTCAATTGCAGTTCCTAAACGTTGTTGAAGGCTACTAGCTTCAAGGAGGGGGGGATGTTCAAACCCTCACAAAAATCATCGCCATAATTCTCAGCGCGAAAATATTCTGCATCAGCATAATCACGTTCATGGTCACTGTGATGATCTGTAGGATCATCTTCATAATTCTCGGCGCAAGGGTGTTCTGATCAGCATAATCACGTTCATGGTCACTATGATGATCTGCAGGTAGTGGCGTTTGATAATTATCTTGTATCACGTTCATGGTCACTGTGCTGATCTGTGGGTGGTGTCGTTTGATAAGCACCTACGGATAGAGAGTCACGTTTCCCGGATTATTTTTGTTCCCGGGAAACGGGAAAAATAAGTTCATTTTTCCCGGGATTCCCGTGAACCCGGGAAAAATGAAACCTATTAGGAATTAGGAGTGAAATGAGAATTAGGAGGAACAATTACTGTTAAAAAATAAATGAAAAATTCATTTAAGAAAAGATACAAGTAAATTTAATTCAAAAATATTAATAATGAAATAGTAATAACAAAAATAATAATAAAAAACAATTATTTGAAATCAACAAACATAGCGCATGACTATTGCATTATAAAAAACGTAACTTAAAAAAATATTTCATTGTAAACTAACATGTAATACGAGGGTGTATATACTAGGGTCGTCTCAAAAGTAAGTTCCACTATTTTTTTAAATCCGTGTGGTTGGCGGGAAAAGTCTGGGAGTCTCAGGGAATTCGCGCCTGGGTGTAGTGGCAGCACTGTAAAATTTCTATGCGCGTGCGTCGATCGATCCGGCAGTCAGGTGGAATCCGTGGGAAAATGGCAAACGTTCTTTTGGGATTCCAAAGGGGTGTTGTTGATCAATTACCTGCGCCGTGAGACCACGATCACAACTGCACGCTTTTGTGGGGTGTTGCAACAATTCAGAAAGGCGACCCAAAACAAAAGCAGAGGAAAGTTCACAAAATTTTGATTTTCTCGACGGATGCTTTAGGGCGGATTTATACAGTGCATCCCACCAACAATGAATGTTTTTATTTACGTTTGCTATTAGTTAATGTCGTGGACCGACGTCATTCGAGCTTTAAGAACAGTCAGATTTTAGGATGAAAGCATTTAATTACAATAAATACCACTATTACAGCATTCACCGCAATGTTGTGATTGGTTCGGTCGAATGGATACTTTGTGCCAAAATTGTCATGCTTTAAAATCAAGCAACTGGGATGTGCTGTTCCAATGGCAATGGCTACACCTGAGCGCCTTAACGCTTACGTGGATGGGAAATCTTCGTTGTCCAAATATTTCTTACAACTTCTTTTATTTCGATATGATGAGTGCAAGGCGCACCGAGTTCCAACTATGTAGTTTTATATAGAAAACAAGGATTTACTTTAAATTTAAAACCTTGAAATAGTTAGTGTTTTCAAGATTTTTAGAAGAAAATTTGCGATTTCAAACAATAAATTTTTTCCCGGGAAATTTAGTTTTTTTCCCGGGAAACCGGAAATACATTTTCTTTCAATTTCCCGGGAAATCCCGGGCGGGAATTCCCGGGAAGGACTCTCTACCTACGGATCATCGTGGTGACCGTGAGACAATTATGCTGATGCCGAGGATTTTGTCTAGAGAAAAATATTTATATCTTTGTATAAAAATTATTCTATGTAATTATAAATGTAATAATTTTGTTTTTCCCTATAAATAGGGAAATTTTGAATGAATAAAGTCAGTCTATTATTGACCCAAAACCGTGTTTGTAACACTTTCAACATTAACCATTGTGGATCGTTTTACCAGATGGCCGGAAGTTTATCCGATTGAAAGCGTCACTGCGAAAGTTGTTGTAAGAACATTGTTCGAGCAGTATTTTTCAAGATTTGGAATCCCACTTACGGTGACCACAGACCAAGGAGGGCAATTTGAAGGAAAAATGTTCGAAGAATTTTCAAAACTTTTGGGAATTCACAGAATAAGAACAACGGCATATCATCCTCAAGCAAATGGAATGGTAGAGAGACTGCATAGGCAGCTGAAGGCATCGTTAAGAGCTAAAATAGGGAATCCGAACTGGTTATTACACTTACCAGCTATTTTACTGGGTATACGAACTACAGTGAAAGAAGATCTAAAGTGTAGCCCGGCAGAATTAGTTCATGGCCAGACGTTAAGAATTCCGGGAGAATTTTTTATAAAGGATGCTCAACCTATATTAAATGCGACGAATTTTGTGGAAATTTTGAGAAACCACATGGGAAATATTGTTCCAACGGATTCTAAAGATAGCAAGAGAAGTTTCTTCGTACCAAAAGGATTGAAGGACTGCGAATTTGTTTTCTTGAGGATGGATAGGATAAGAGGTTCATTACAGAACCCGTATGAAGGACCATATAAGGTGATCAAAAGAGGAGACAAGAATTTCTCACTTGATCTCAATGGGAAAATGGTAGTAATATCAGTAGATAGAATTAAACCGGCTTGTATAGAAAAAAAGGAAGAGACTAATAAAATAGTGACACGAAATTCGAAGAAAAGAGTTTCGTTTCAGTTATAGAAAAAAAAATTTTTCAATTTTGAGTAAATATTTTTATGGACGCTCGCGCTGAAGGGGGAGTTATGTAGCAGTCGCTACGCATTAATATGTGTTAGTATTGGTTACGATAATTTTGTTGATTGATTTATTTGTTTTAGTGTACTTACAATTTTGGAGTACAGTGTTACGTCATTGATATTTTAATTTTCACTACTACCTTGAAAATACTTTTATAAGAAAAACACATTCACGTATGTAGACACTGTATAGGAACTAAAATTTTATAAATAGTTACACAAATAGTTGAATTGTAAAATAAAAAAATATAAATGTAGGAGTTCGATATAGAAGCTTGATTTGTACAGTCTTAGCAAAAATATTAAACTAAGAAGTCTTCCAATAAAAATGCAATCTTTTAACGGTTTTTAATTTGTTATAATTAAATCACGTTTAATTTAAAATACATTCAAAGAATGAATAAATAAAATATTAAAACTAAAATCAAAAGTTTAAAACTAATTATTTTATGACGGGATATTCAAAGCACATCCAATAGGAGTCTTAAGGCAATATTTTCGGAATAGCTACTTATACCCCGATCAATGCTCCAGGTTTAATAAACAACATTTTACACTCCACATTTCGCCAGTGCACTGTATATTTAAATGGGAAACCAATTGCTCAAACCGACCACAATTACAATTATCGCGCTTATATTGAAAATTTATTAAATTATGGTAAAGATGCTGCATCGACCCATTTGGAGTCGGTTGGCTGGTATCTTGACAAAGATAACACGGAAATTGCAGATATCGATAAACCTGTCGCTGAATTACATCAAGGCTATTTAGATCGGCAGAAACTTTTTAATAAAAGTAATGTAGTTGAATTGATGGGGAAAATCCATACTGATTTGCTTAATCAGGATAAGTTGCTATTAAACGGTGTCGATTTATGTGTGGTTTTATCGCTTGAAAAACCGGAATTTTATATTTTATCCAAGGCTGGTGACGACTCACCACAATTAAAAATCTTAGATGCAACCATGTACATGAATCATGTAACAGTCAACCCGAATATTTTATTAGCACATGAGACAGTTCTTCAGCGTTCAAATGCCATATACCCATACAAGCGAGTGGAAGTTAAAAGTTACACTATTCCCGCAAACACATTTACACTTTCACTGGATAATATCGTCATCGGACAGCTACCGAACTTAATAATTTTTGGTATGGTGGACAATGATGCGTACACTGGCAGAAGGACAAAGAACCCCTTCAACTTTAAAAACAGCAAGATTACCAGATTCAACTTATCAGTGAATGGGGTACAGATACCAAATCAACCTCTCGAATTTGACTACTCACAGGATAATCCGAATAGTACACGCGGATACAATACTTTATTCAGAGGAACAGGTATTCATTATTTCGATAAAGGCCATCAAATATCTAAGAAATTATTCGACAAAGGATGTTTTCTTCTCGCTTTCGATTTAACCACAGACAATTCATATAACGCGACTTGCGGCAATTTACTAAATCAAGGGACAGTACGCGTTGAAGGAAAATTTAGAGATGCGTTAGAAAATAGTGTGACATGCATTGTTTATGCCGAATACGATGGAAGCATTGAAATTGACAAGGATCGAAATGTTTACACCAACTTCTGAGATTATATATAGTGTTAACCTCATTTACCATCATTAACCATCATTTATTTTTAAAGTGCTTTTAAGAAGCAACAACTATCATGAATTATTGTCTAGTGAATGTTGAATATTCCTCAGGAGGTAATTTAGCCTTCTTGAAAAAAGTATCATTTGCTGGATTCACATCACAAAATAAACTATTCTCAAAAGATATAACATACAAATACCCTACTTCTTCTGCGGGCTGTATAGAACAAAACGGTATGCTTGGAAATGTAGAGCTTAAACGTCTAGATGAGGATCTTATAAAAACATTGGCAAAATTTTCAACTATTTTTCTATGCGGTTCATCAACCAAGGATTTTATATATAATTACATTACGTCATGCACTAAAGTGATTGACCTTGAAACGGTGGTATCTTGTGAACAGGAATGAACACGATCGAGCTTGCTAATGCTTTAAAAAGTAACTACACAACAAGAAAATTTTTTAAGGGTGTTTTTCCATGCGATCGTCTTCCTCATCAAATAACTAAACCAGCCTGCGTTATTGCAAATACCGATCCTTCAACTAAAAGCGGAACACATTGGGTGGCGTTTTATTTTTCAAAAAGGGGACCTGCTGAATACTTTGACTCCTATGGACTATACCCGGTTAACACATATTTTCAAAGGTTTCTATTAAACAATTCGAATATTTTTATTAGTAATAAGAAACGATTACAAGGTGAATTTTTATCTACATGCGGACACTACTGCAGCGTTTACCTGCATTGTCGTTGTTCCAGGAAAACCCTGAAGAAATTCTTAGAAATGTTCACGTCTCACAATTTTAAATTGAATGACAGAAAAACCATTAACTTATATCACAAAATGACTTTTAAGAAACCAATGCAAACTGCTGATGTTTGCGCTAATCAAACATGCATACCCAAGATCAGAAAAAGAATTTAAAAACCCTCGGATATGAAAGTGTACATTCAGTCTAAAATTATCTGTGTGTAAAGATGGAAAAAGTTTCCAAGAAGCAACAAAACCGTCGTATTTCAAAAAAAGTGAAAGGTGTGTGTAAAGAAAAAAGAATTCCAAAATCAAAAGTAGTGTTTGGAGAAAACCTGTTATTGAATTATACGTACTACCTAGATGCTTATCATAATCAGAAGGTTGCACTTGGCTTTGACTCGTCTAACTTTGAAGCGAAAATACTCGTTCACAAGCATGAATGCTTCTCGGTATCAACAGGGTACAATGGCTGGAGTTTATTCTACAATCACATTAATAAACTGAAAGAGGAAATTGGCGAGGACATACCGCTGAATCAGGAGGAATTAGAAAAGGAGTACGTGCTTACAGTTGGGGATAGTCGTATCACATTAAAACAACTGGAACTTCGTAAATTATTTGAATTTCTGGAATTTTTTAACATCGTAATGTTTCACAACAACAATGCTTCAGGGAGCGTAAAGGAATACTACCGCCAGTATATTGAAAAGCTGAAGGGGAAAGGCACATTCCAGCTATCCAGCCAGGATTTATTTATACCAAGCCGTACTTCTTATGTTCACCTAAACTACTCACGCTTGTTTTACGAATTGCCCGTATATTCTAATATTTTATTCGATACTCTATTTTTAAGCTGAAATAAAAATATAATAAAGAAAAATCATTTTCATTTAACAATTTTATTGATTAACATATAAAGGTAAATATTGACACAATTTTGCAAAGCGCACCGGAAAGTATTGTTATAAAGTTCACAATGGACTTGAAATTTTTTCAGCTCACTTAATTTAGGTATTTCTCCATCAAGCTGCACTATTTCGGTAGTTGGTAAGTATTTCCTTATAAATGTCTGTTTTGTCGTTCCTTTAACGAAGATTAACGCGTTTTGAAATTTGGCGAACACATCAGGTAAATTATTGTAGTTAATGTTACCATCACTCCATCGTAAACCATGAATATTATTCACATCATACATGTTTTGCTTCCGTGCTTTAGACGTCAATTCTTGGTATGGATATGGAGGTGCGAAGTGGTAAAGTATTGGGTAAATCGACCCAAAACGTAGTACTGCAAGCTCTTTAGCAAAGTATGATCCTTTATTTCCACAAACAAACTGAATGTCAACGATGAACCTATCCATAGTTAGTAACAGAAGAAATCAGAACTGAGAATGAACAAATTTTTTGTAGGTATTTATATATATATTTGCATCTCGCATTGTTTTGTAGAGTAGAGAAAGGGGTAAAGTTTGTGCCACAATATTTTACAGTTTTCCTGTAGACCATAATCCACAAATCAGATAAAAATTCTAGATTTATCATTATATTTACAACTTCTTCGTTTTCTTGTCTTAAATATGAATCAACATTTTCTTTTAAATCCATATGGAACTGAGGTGTAATCATTCAAAAATCTTCGTTTCTCGGCTGTTACTCTATATTGTTTTATTTCTGGAACTGTTATAACCTCGTGATTTTGAGTACGTCGTATGTTTCGCGACAATATGGGAATATGATGTTCTTCATTGCCATCCTCGGTCAATATCATCTTTTTAATTGTGTCCAAATTTACTTGTTGTGAAGCCTCATAATTCAAACAGATCCCTTTTACTTTACTTTTTTGCACAACGGAATTGTCTTTTGTGCTAAAAACGGTATAAGAAGAATTTTTTGGACCACCACTTGCAAAAATCGTTATATAACTACCAGGGCCATAACACTCAAGTTCGTCGGTCATATCTCCAACGAATTCTCCAACGGAATCGGTATCATAATACAAAACCCTTTCTCCAATTTGTTCCAGATAGCTGAGTAGTTTGAGGCGTGCCTGAGTGGTGGTATAGGCAGCTATACAAACTTTAACTGTGGCCAAAGATACTGCAGCTTCTTCTTTGTAACTCCAATTAACTACAAGTGTTTCGTCATTAACTGGAAGGAGATGATGTACTTCAGTGGATGGGTTGATTAACAGGGCATACAACTCCGCTGGATTATTAATGATAATTGTTTTTGGTTGATTTTCACGTTGTCCAAACTTTCCCCAAAACGAATTTAAAATGAGTTTAGCTAGTGATATTAACCCAGGGTTGTTCATGATTCCAGCAAATTCCAGTTTAACACCTTCGTTTTTAAAAAAATCTTCAACATATTGTTCTTTTTTCTCTTCAGTATCACACTTGCGCGGCCATCCTGATGCCTGTTGCTTCATTTTAATAAATTTATTCATCATTGTTGTAAACAGACCACCTGCATGTGTTAATTTGTCATAACTTTCCGTTTTATAGCTCCATATCTCATAAGTTTCCAACAGTTTGTATTCTCTACATAAAACAGTTTTAACTTCGTCAATTACTCATGTTCCTATCAATGCTCTCTCCTGATCTGTGTGTGTACAATCTACATCTTGGTTTTTCTCTTCACTACAGATGCGGCATAGTGGAAACATTAGTTTATTGTTTTGTTTAAGAGTAAAACAGGGTGACACAAACCTTCAGGAGGTAAAATTTTACATTTAATTTTTCCCTCTGTTTTTTCTAAGTCAACTTTAGAGCAGACATCCGCACCAACATATAGTTTAGGATGTCCAACGGGAAATTTCCCATACTTGCAAACCCAGGGATATAGCGCACATACATCTATGTATTTTATTTTTTCACCGGGCTTACATTCATAATACTTATAAACATTTCCTGTTCGACCACCATAGAAAGCATGACGAGGATTCAACGGTGAATTCGCCAACAGAGGATGGTCTTTCAATGATTGTATACCTATATTTATTGCCATTTTCTTGCGACACTCACATTCCCACATCTCTATAACTTCATAACCGAAAGAACGTAACCGCTGAATTTTCTCAACGATTGCTTCATATCTTCGATTCAAACTATCACTGTGATCATTATGGAGGGGTTCATCACGTTTATGTGTCAGACATATTGGGTGCCCATGATAATAACAGCCGTGGAATTCAAAAACTTGGTTTGTCTCAGGGCAATAACCATCCACTTTTACTCCGTTTAACACTGTCTCTTTTTGTTTAGCTGCGTGCAAAATATTAATTTCTCTGTTGTTTTCCTCCCAAATGAGCCAATGGATTGCTATTGCTGACTGAATATCAGTGTTTCGATACCCGTATCTCGGAATAATTCCAATCGTATCTGATTTAAGGAAGTTGCGACGAAACTTAAGATTACATGCAGACGAAATAGTAGTAGCTTCAACAAAGGGATCAACACTACATTCATTCATCATTAATTTGCGGAATTTTAAACAAGCCTCTGTTAAAATTTGCACATCGCTAATGCAATAATCAACAATATCGCGTTGCATATTAAACTCGTCAGTTTGATGTTCCTCGTACCATTTAAGAAAAGTATTTCTGTCCTCGGTTTTCATTGAGTCTGGACTGTAATACACGACGGCTGGTAATATTCCAATGTAATTTTCATTTTCAGCCGTGTTGAATAGATGGGGGAAATATCCCTTTTTAAAAACCGATGGTAAATCAAACGCCTTTGGTAGTTGTGATAGCGCCATGGGGAAGTAATTAAGAGAATCTATAAATTTTACATTTCCCACTACCATCATTAATATCTTCGTTCCTCGCATTATTAGTTCAGGCTTCAAATGAGTTTCCTGAAGTATATAACTCAATATAAATTGATGGTCAAATGCCTGTCCATTATGGGCTATAACGACTATTTTTTTGAACTTCTGTCTGAGTTTCAATAAAATTGTAAAAAACTGTTTATCACATCAGTTTGGTAGATCTGTTGTCTAAAGCCGCACTTTCTGCAAATATATAGCATGTTGTCTTCAATACATAGGTCGCAGCGTTTGGCAAGAACACATAAATTCGGTTTGTTCCGGCATGGAACCTATGTAAAAACATAGAATCAAAAATGGGTCACTAGGCCACACACAAGATTAAAGGGATACCTGTCATGTCGACGAAAACCTTCATGCTTCACACTAGCAGTCTGACATGACCACACCAGAATCTGACATGCAGTAAGACCAACCTAAGAGGTGAGAAAACCCAAGAAGAAGTCGAGATCAATGCGATACTGAGGCTTGGATAAATACGTTCCACAACCTCGGAATTAAGTCACACCCAATAAGGGGAAATGGCGAAATTACATCGGGTTTCCCGCTTGCAATAATTGTATGCAATGAAACAGGATCTCAGCAAAAGGAAAAACCGTTGGAGAAATGTTCTCGAAGGAAAGTACCGAGGCCATGGAAGGAACAACTCCACTTGACGAGGACTCTTCCTTTTTTCTCGCTGCGACCAGTCGGATCATAAGTATCGTTTACCCAGAAATTCTAAATACGGAAACCATAAGTATAAAATTCATAATTAGTTTTTTCATAAAATAAAGCAGAGATCATAAGTATAAGTCATATATTATTTTCAAAGTTATACATTTGTTGGGTCCAAACCCAAGACCTTTCATTGAAAGAATATATATAAAAAAAACATATTTTAAAATACATAAAATTTAACATAAGTCTGTAATCAAATAAAACTGAAATCAATCATATCTTGATGTGTAGATAAAACCTTCATAATCAAAGTGTAATTATACGCTTTATATTAGCTTCACCTGTATGTATGTACGGATGTATGTTCTATGTAAACAAATCTTGCAACTTGATTTTGACCTACTTCTATATAACCGATCAACTTCAAATTTTGCACATATGCATAGTTCGCGTGACAATGCAATCTGACCATTTTGTAAGAAAATCAAGATGGCGGTTCCAAGATGGCGGTCGATTTTTGCTATTGTGTTCCCCGACCCCCGACATGGGTATCAAATGAAACGGCATGACAGGTAGAATACAATTAGCTGTATGGCGTCATTCCAAATTCAAAATGGCGGCAAACAAAATGGTAGACTACCTTTTTCTTTACAACCCACTCGATATGGGTATCAAATGAAAAGGTGTGACAATTAGAATACTATTATCTGTGTGGCGTCATTCCAAATTCAAAATGGCGGCCAACACAAAATGGCGGATTATCTTTTTCTTTACAACCCACTCGGTATGAGTATCAAATAAGAGGATGTGATAATAGAATACTTTTCGCTGTGGGGCGTCTTTCCAAATTCAAAATGGCGGTTTACCTTTTCTTTACAACCCACTCGGTATGGGTATCAAATGAAAGTGTATGACGAGTATAGTATAGTAAGCTTTGTGATGTCGTCTTAAATCGAATATGGCGGTCACTACAAAATGGCCGAACACATACATATAATAGACTAAAAAATAGAAAATAAAAAATATAGTTTAAAAAAACTAAAAAATACGCTTTTATTTTAAAATGAACTAAAAAGTAAAAAATAATTTTGAATATAAAGTTTTATTGCTCCAGCCAGTATAAGAAAACAACCTACCTTTCGAAATCTAAAAAAGCGTGGGGCGCTAGCTAAAAGTTCCGGTGTTAATAAAATAAGAATATAGAGAGCCCCACGCTTTTTTACATTTCGAAAGGTAGGTTGTTTTCTTATACTGGCTGGAGCAATAAAAACTTTACATTCAAAATTATTTTTTACTTTTTAGTTCATTTTAAAATAAAAGCGTATTTTTTAGTTTTTTTAAACTATATTTTTTTATAATTGAAATTGTTCGTACAAATTAAATATTATCTGTGATAAATTGATTTTTTATACAACAACAACCCATCTTAAATGACGAACTCTTTATTACTTCATTTTGATTACAAACCTTGTGTATTGAAGTGGTCTACGAGGGAAACCAGTAACCCGGCGAAGATATCAAAATCTGCGGATCCACAATCGAATCCCAGTGAAGAACCCTTTTTTATTATGTTTTGTCGCCTTTTTTGTATCTAATTAATTACAACATCCATCTGTGAGCTATCAAAACATGGTCCTTCGAGCCGGATAGGCGATCTACTCATAAAACAAGGTGAAAACAAAGGATTTGTGATCTAAAGTGAACTAGGAAAACAAAGTAAGTGCGTAGAAAAGTGACGAGAAAGTGATTATCTGAAATAAGTTCAATCCAAGGATTCTAAAGGATATACCCTCCAAGCAATCAAAGTCCATAATGGCAACTGCGCAGGATATGGAAGACATTATCAGGGCGTTGGAATTTATAGCGGTCACGCGGAGAATAGAAAACGCGATTCTGCACACCATAGCAGGTTATATGAGTGCAGCACAACTCCAGGAAGCCCAAAGAATACTGGACGAATGGCCACGTCACCGACTATTGCCCAGAACAAAAAACCAGGCAGCTGTTACCTCCACAGCGGTGCAAACCACAGGTACTGTGACCTCCACAGCTGTGCAAACTATGAGGAATATGATATCCACAGCGAGTCAAACGCCCATAAGACTCATGAAAACCAGATCGAACACGAAGTCAACCGCAATTAGGGACAAGGGCACTAAGCGTTAAGCGATCCGCAGAGAAGATGACAATGCAGAAGTATAAACCACAATTCGCCAAAACGAGGGAGCTCGTCGTCAAGGTAAAGAAATGTAATCTCGATGAGCTTAGAAACAAGAAAGCATTTTAAGTGCAAACAAATCAAAAACAAATTATATCCATATCCCTATATTAGTATCTAATGAATTTGAAGTGAAATCCAAAAATGAACTGAAATTTGAATTGAACTCCAAAACTGAATTACAAGTGAAATCAAAGTGAAATTTGAAGTGAATTCCAAAGCATGAAGCATACTTGTGAACTCTAAAAACCTAAACCTAATGTGAACTCTAAGAACTATATTTTTTGAAATCTATTATTGATATCTACTATATCTGTGCAATCTAACGTGAATTCTAAAAGCCAAAACGTTCAAAATAAAAGGTGTATTTATAACGGTTATAAACGGAAAAGTTGAACGGTTTAACGGCGTCAAAAACGGTTAAAATTCAAAATAATAACGGAATACAAGTAACATTAATATTTATTGTGCCGATCCTATTAAACAATTCAAATTAATCTCTAAAAAAAATGAATCAACAATATAAACGACTCATATAATCAAGATGATTACTGAAATATAAGTGTTGTGAAATCGTGAACTCAAAATAAATCCGTGAATCAGTGAAGGTAAGCGAAAACATGGAAAAGATAAGGAGGGATGGATGCCAAAGTGCAATATAACAAACGTTTTGGAAGGCTATATAGATCACGTCTATATAGAGAGCTTGCTAGATGCAACACAACCCAACATACAACATTTTGAAGGCTATATAGATCACGTCTATATAGAGAGCTTGCTAGATGCAACACAACCTAACATACAACATTTTGAAGGTTGTATAGATCACGTCTATATAGATAGCTTGCTAGATGCAACACAATCCAACATCCAACATTATGAAGGCTATATAGAATCCGTGCTAGACGCACCTCATCCACATCGTTGGATCTCGGCTATATAGTCATCGGGCTAGCTGCACCAATATCCATCGTTGGAACAGTCAAGATTATTCTGATCGGATTCACCAATTCGACATTAAAATACGAATCATCCTCCCTCAACCACATACAATTCAATTCTAAAACAAATAACAAAACCGAATGGAGATAATGATTCACAAAATCGCTGGCACTGGAATCATATGACAAGTCATCGTTGATGGTACAGTAGTTTTCAATCAAAGAACCTACTAATTCAGACTAGTCTGCAGAAGATGTTATCAATCCTATGTTCCGAACAACACAAAGACAAATTTTGAACAGAACATTCCAGTGACAATGCAAAATCAAAAAGGAAAAATGTAACAAAGTATAAAAAAAATAGGTTAAACAAAACACACTGTGTTCCGATAATGAACTCTATTTACAAAAATAAAAAAATACTTGAATAAAAAAAACTTTTTATTATAAAATGTTTTTAAAACGAACTAAAAAGTATAAAATAAAGTCTCCTAGCCCCATTCAGATTTATAACCCCAGACATATTCCAAACACCATACAGATAGTCCTGAAAATTTGTAATTGTGAATTTGTAATAGCTATGAAAATATTTGTAAGATTTAAAACGAAAAAACGTGGGGCGCATGCATGATTGATGCGAATGATTTCTCAACCCAGCTATAAACAATACTGAAGAGTGTAGAGTAGCTGGGTTGAGAAATCATTCGCATCAATCATGCATGCGCCCCACGTTTTTTCGTTTTAAATCTTACAAATATTTTCATAGCTATTACAAATTCACAATTACAAATTTTCAGGACTATCTGTATGGTGTTTGGAATATGTCTGGGGTTATAAATCTGAATGGGGCTAGGAGACTTTATTTTATACTTTTTAGTTCGTTTTAGAAACGTTTTATATTAATAAGTTTTTTTTTATTCAAGTATTTATTTTTTCCTTTTTAGTTTTGTGTGTGAAATTTTGCAATCAATTTTGAACATCTTGGTGATATTATGACAGATGTATGGGAAAAATTGTTACCTAAATCTACTAATAATATATCAAACTGTTTAATTTTGATATTCCTGAAAAATTAAATAATGAAGCAAGCCAAATTTTTTTATATGATCTTTATTTCAATATTAGCTGATTGTGTTTAACTGCTTTCTTCATATAAAAACATCTATAAATTAAATTTCAGTCGTAATTATCTACAGATATTATCTTTCATTTTATTACTTTAAACAATTTACCGTATTAATTTCGATTATGTTGTAAATTCTTCTAGTTATAATTTTTTATTTGTATAAGTATATGTAAATGAAATAAGGTCAAAAATTTTATCAAAAACTTGGTGTTCCTTTTCTGTTTTACTCACAAGTACTAAAAAGTATAAAAAGCACATATTAAAACAAATTAATACCAGATTCTTCTTGGTTACCAATTTCATTGTTAAATATGATTCACTTATGGTGCTGAAGTCCAAGTTTTCGCATTCTGTCCATTTCTTTCATTGCATCTTCATTGCACGATGCCTTGCCAGTGAGTTTTGAGCAATCTAGCTCCTCTATTCTTAATCCTTCCAATGTTCTGACACGACTTAATGCCACATATGCCTGTCCTTTAGCAAATAATGCTGATCCTAGGTGTACAACAGCATGGTCTACTGTACATCCTTGCATTTTATGGACTGTGCAGGCCCAGCACAGTTATATTGGGAGCTGTGTTCGTTCGACTGTTCCATAGTTTCGGAGTGCCGGAAACTGTATTGATTTCGAGTATGCTATATTGCTATGAAGAAAATTTTAATCTGCCTCTTGAGACGGCCGCCATGGACCTAACGGTATATTGAGTATACTATATTGCTTATAGTATTCTACTTATTATACCCTTTCATTTGATTCCCATGTCGAGGGTGTTGTGAAGACAATGGTAATCCGCCCTCATGAGACGGCCGCCATGGATCTAACGGTATATTGAGTATACTATATTGCTTATTGTATTCTACTTATTATACCTTTTCATTTGATTCCCATGTCGAAGGTGTTGGAAGAAAATGGTAATCCGCCCTCATGAGACATCCGCCATGGATCTAACGGCATAGTTTATTGTATTCTACTTGTTATACCGTTTCATTTGATTCCCATGTCGAGGGGGTTGTGAAGAAAATGTTAATTTACCCTCTGGAGGCGGCCGCCATGGATTGAATGGTATATTGAGTATACTATGTTGCATTGTCATCGGAGATAAAGCTGTGTGCAAAATTTCAGCATGATAGGATAAGCGGAAGTATTCGAAAAATCGATTGCAAAATTTGTTCCGTGAAGAAAACAGTAATCTAACGGTATATTGAGTATATGTACTATGTTGCATTGTCATCGGAGATAAAGCTGTGTGCAAAATTTCAGCATGATAGGATAAGCGGAAGTATTCAAAAAATCAATTGCAAAATTTGTACCGGACAAGAAAGCGAGCTAATAAAAACGTTTTAAAATATAGTATGTGACATCAAATATAAGTGATATAACATGTAAGTGAATGCAAAGAAGTAGAAATCAAACTAATTAAGACAATAAATTATAACGTGAAGTAACGACGAAGTTGTGTTCCTCGTGTGCCTTAACGGACGACTGTGGCAGCCATATAGCAATATTCATCTGTGAAATAAGTTAGAAATAAAATAATGAAATAAAATAATTAATAAAAAAGAATTAAATTACAACGCACTGTAATCAAATCGTTATCCTTTACAATAACAGCCGACAGCTATGAAAATTAATCCCAAGATGCTGAAATAAGTTCCTGCTACAGCTGAACGTGAGTTGTTTTCACTTAACCAAGTTAAACTCCGAATCAAGATCTCAAACTACTTTAAAAAAAAAATATATAACTAAATATAATTAAACATGTTGTCATTAACGTCATTAAAGATGAATGAACTCATTTGAATCCAAAATAACATTAATGTCTTGACAATTAAATAACTAACTATGATCTCTCACCTGTTAATTACTGTGATCCGAATCCAAAGTAAACATCCTATATTCCAAGCGAGTCAGGGCGCTATAACCCTTCTTGTCAATCCCCTTCTTCTTATAATTTTAGGCCTCCTAAAGGGAAGACTCCACCATACGTGAAGCAGAAATTACAAGAACGTGCAATACCGGCGACAAGAAATCTGTAAATATCAACTCAGGGAAGGAAATTGTATATATGTCAACGTGATCTCATGTACTCACCAAACTCCAAGAATAGGAACGAATATTAGTCAACAGAGGACAATATCAACGTCACACAGCCACATCTCGAAAATAAACACCGAACAAAACAACGGTCATTATCACCCACACGAGATGTACAGATCCCATACAGCACTGAGAAATGCCAGCATTCACTGCCACTGCCAATCAATATGGGAAAATGGATCGCGTCAAAAATGGTCAGCAGGTAAAGGTCCATAAAGCACTCCGCAAAATAGACATGTGTCTTGCCGTATAAAATGCTGTTGATAACCCGATAGTGAACTCAATCTCTGGAACATCGATCGCAACCATCAGCGCCGTGCTCTTGGTTACACTCAACATCAGCGGACTTTTAGCTCACACTAATGAGCGACTTAATCTACCACAGGTTGTGAGACAGGAACTATCATCTTTGTTGGCATCATCGACCACCCATATGATGCCAAGGGGGGAGTATGTTCCGGCATGGAACCTATGTAAAAACATAGAATCAAAAATGGGTCACTAGGCCACACACAAGATTAAAGGAATACCTGTCATGTCGACGAAAACCTTCATACTTCACACTAGCAGTCTGACATGACCACACCAGAATCTGACATGCAGTAAGACCAACCTAAGAGGTGAGAAAACCCAAGAAGAAGTCAAGATCAATGCGATACTGAGGCTTGGATAAATACGTTCCACAACCTCGGAATTAAGTCACACCCAATAAGGGGAAATGGCGAAATTACATCGGGTTTCCCGCTTGCAATAATTGTATGCAATGCAACAGGATCTTAGCAAAAAGAAAAACCGTTGGAGAAATGTTCTCGAAGGAAAGTACCGAGGCCATAAAAGGAACAACTCCACTTGACGAGGACTCTTCCTTTTTTATCGCTGCGACCAGTCGGATCATAAGTATCGTTTACCCAGAAATTCTAAATAGGGAAATAAAGCAGAGATCATAAGTATAAGTCATATATTATTATCAAAGTTATACATTTGTTGGGTCCAAACTAGAGTTTATGAAGTCTCGAGGTTTTTAAAGTCTCGGATCCCGAGACGTCTCGAGCTAAATATCCCGGGAATTTCGAGACATTCGAGACATTTTAGATTTTCAAAGGGAATTTAAAGAAAATCATAATTTGGAGCATAAATGTAATTAAACAAAATGATTTTTCCTGGATAATTATTAAGCAAAAAAATTCAAGATTATAACTAGGTAAGGTTCGTAAAAATTTTGCTTCAATGTTTTCCTCTTTCCTGCTGCATAATTCCAAATCAATGAACGCTTTTTTGATAGAATTTTTTAGCTTCAAAAAACGCTCGATCAGGTCAACATAAAGTTCCCTCTGGTTTTAACATTATAAAGTAGGGTTTCAGCTCTCGTATCATTTACTTTTTTTTTTGGTTGAAAAATTCCAAAATTAAATTCATGACTGTGTTTTGGTCTCTAGATTTCTTGTACCCTTTTGCGGCTAAAGATTCCCGTATGAAATCACTGTTGGTAATGGCTCTTATAGTTAGTCCATCCTTGGCTGGATTTCAAAATTTAATTTTTGTTGAGTGTCAACTTTGATTTTCTTTGGCGCCTCAGATGTTTCTGTTTCAGTTGGTGATAGTACTGCTATTGGTTCATCTAAATGTATCTTTTGAATGCGCTGTAAATGTCTCAAAATCCCAGTTGTATATGTATTTGATCCTTTGCATTGCGCATCAGAGGAATCTTTATTTTTTTTGTAATATTTCCAGAGCTTTGAACTGGCTCCATCCATTTCGAATTAAACCTCAAGCCATTATACTTTTCTTTTAAAATACATACAGGTATCGGAAACACACGTCATACGCAGAGTCAGAAATAGGGCTACTACACGCTTGATATATTTTGTTTGATGGGGACAGGGAAGTTGACTACTGTGAAATCGTTTAGTTAACTACAATGAAATGTTGAGCGGGGTTGACTACATCGGGTTCTACTGTATCGAAGGACCTCTACATACGAATCGCGCGCGCGACATACATCATAGAGAAATGTGACTACCCGTCTCAATGTCTCGAATGTCTCGAGCTATATTTCCCGACATCGAGACAAGCTGAAGTCCCGGGATTTCCCGGGACACAAACTCTAGTCCAAACCCAAGACCTTTCATTGAAAGAATATATATAAAAAAAACATATTTTAAAATACATAAAATTTAACATAAATCTGTAATCAAATAAAACTGAAATCAATCATATCTTGATGGGTAGATAAAACCTTCATAATCAAAGTGTAATTTTATAATTGAAATTGTTCGTACAAATTAAATATTATCTGTGATAAATTGATTTTTTATACAACAACAACCCATCTTAAGTGACGAACTCTTTATTACTTCATTTTGATTACAAACCTTGTGTATTGAAGTTGTCTACGAGGGAAACCAGTAACCCGGCGAAGATATCAAAATCTGCGGAACTAGGATCGAATCCCAGTGAAGAACCCTTTTTTATTATGTTTTGTCACCTTTTTTGGTATCTAATTAATTACAACATCCATCTGTGAGCTATCAAAACACGGTTCATGTAGTTTAATATCTCCAATTTCTTCTTTTTTCCCTACTACTTTTTCTTGTCTTGTTTCTAAATCATAAAAAACAAATAGAATGTCCTCTGTGGGGGTCTTTCGAGTATCGGGTTGAATAAAACAGTTGTGTCCCCGCTGTACATGCTTATGACATATTGTACAGAAATGCTCTCCACATATGTGTGACTTATCTGCTTTAAATGTTTTCAGGCAATCGCTACATTTTTGTACCTGCTCACAAAGACTTTTCTTGTGTAAAGATCCTGAGGCTTTGTGATTGTCGAAGCAGTTCTGACCTCTGAAACCTCTATTGCATTCTTTACATAAAATTTCGGTACTGTGGTCTTTAGCGCATGGAGGAGCCTGCTGGCAGCAAGGACAGGTTCCTCTACATCTGTGGGCGTTTTTTGTATTATATGCTACATGACATTGCACACAATAATAGCTACAACAAAATGCAGCAGTCAATGAAGTTATAACATTACAGTGTTGATCGTTGTACAACAAATTTAGACGTTTTCCGTTATTTTGTCCTTCGAAAACTGTGTCTCTGCCTCTGGTGCCATGTTGATAAACAATAATGTTGTAATCCTTCAGGTATGTTTGAAATTGTTGAAGATCTGGAACTCCTGCACCCTCGGTAGGTATATTTATTTTTGATACGGCTAACAGCTCCTCAACTCGCAGAGTTTGTATTTTTCCTGTGTCTTTCCTTACTTTACTAAAGTTTATCTCTTTATTGACATTAGAAATGGCAACAATTAAGGCTCGGGGTAAACATAAATTAACTTCGTTTTTTATAGTGATAATTGACCCATCCAGGGCCTCTTTCCATAAAGCTGGCACCACAAAAGGTGAATCCCACATAGTATTCTGGTTGGAGCCTCATCATTACATGCTGAACAATGTCTTCAACAACGCTCTTAAACCATGTTGAAATTTCTACATTTTCTGGTGGGGCATTGATTTTGAAATCAACTTTGCGGCCCCACGTGTTGAAGCGTCTGATATGCGTTGTCATATCCCTTGATATAGTAAATGTAGCCATTTTTTCGTAAGAACCGTATGTACCAAACAAACAAAATTCAGTTGATTTTAAATAGGATAAGGTGCTGGACCTTCTTTCGATTGCTCCTGTTGACGATGTCTCCTGCTCTCCTCCTGCAAATGGTGATGAAGGGATAAATTCTGCTGCACCTTTTCCTGTTGCCGATGCAGTCCCCTATATTTCTCTAGAGAAATCCTTCTATTGTTGTTCGAAGTCACTAAAGAAAAAAACGAGTTATAACAGAACAGTGTTTCGGCAAAATTGCCAATTTTCAGTCCGGCTGAAAAGCCACTTACTGTCGTTCAGTAAAAGAACTCGAATTTTTCTGATTTTCCTTTTCTCCAGAACTGGTTTTTATACACGTTTTGACGTCAAAGCATTTCCCCATTATTTTTTTGTATGCACAAAAACATATAATTTTTACTCAGTTAATACAAAAAAATTTAACAACATTTTTAATTTTAATTTGAGTTACTTTTAATGAAATTCCTAAAGTCGTTTTGGGTACAAAGCTTTTTGTTTTGATATGCAAAGCAATGCAATATGATAAGTGGTAAACATTGTTGAACAGTAATTCACACGAAAAATACAAAAAAAATAGGACGAATAACTTAGCACTGCCCGTCTATTAGTCATAATATATTTAATGCACCACGTATTCACGGCTTTAATCACTTTCTTCGTTTTTGATATGCAAGGGGAATTCAATGAACTCCTTCAAACGTTTCAGTCAGTCATAATAATAAATAAATTTAATTTCAAGTTTAATGAGACTACTGCAATTCGTTTTCGGTAAAGCTTTTATTTTTGCAAGTGTAGTACGAACTGCAATAAATAAAATCTTGTATAAAAAGGCATAGATTTTTCGAAAAAGTGATCAGTATCACGAAACACTCTACGATCTACGTTATGGTAAGTAATTGTATTATATAATTTTACAACAAAACGACAACTATAGGCTTTTTAGCTTAAGTTGGCAACCAATTGGCATTTTTGCCGTGGAAATTGTTTTGTTTTGTTTTAAATAAACTTTACTGCCATGAAGAAAAGGAACTGTTAATTTACGACGAGCTACAAAACTACTACTGTCAGGTTTTTAGTCTACAGTCGAACCTGGATAAGGAAAGTTCAAGGGGGCCGCAATCTCTTTTCACTTTATGAAGGTTTTTCACTAATCCAAGTTTTTCGCTTATACAGGTACAGGAATGACTTTTCTCATTTATACAGGTTCAAAAAATACAGCAAATACAAGTATATTCGCAATGAATACTTATCAACTATAGTAAGTTCGACAAATATGTAGGTCTGTGCACCGTGCAGGTACAGGAATGACTTTTCTCATTTATACAGGTTCAAAAAATACAGCAAATACAAGTATATTCGCAATGAATACTTATCAACTATAGTAAGTTCGACAAATATGTAGGTCTGTGCACACGCCAATTTGGCCATTCGAATAAAATGCGATACAAAAATATTGTGTAGTTCCACGTTTTTGTCTGCAAATAGTTCTGATTTACTTATTTTCTTGGGTTATTTTATATTTTATCAAAAGTTTGCCTATAATCCTTTTTATAATATTTTATTTTTATTTATTTATTTTTTAGAATTCCTCCTCCTTCAAAGTTCTCAATACATTTGATGATGGGAATACCGGGACGAACATCCCAATTACCTCCATGGAAGAAAACAAGCCCTACCCCATAAAGTTTTTTAAACTAGTAACTACGAAATATGGGAAAAGGGTAATTGTTTCTTTCATGGATGAAACATGTGTTTTCCTCCCACCAAGATTTTCGGAACGTTTAAACACGGAGGAGCAGATCGATGAATTGAATGCTGTGAAGAGTTATTCAATGGTTTTTGGTGCGAAGGACAACACCAAGGGCGGATTTTTAAAAATAAAATTTGTAAAAGAATGCAATAAAAATTAATTTTTTATACTGTTGAATTCTTTTTTATTTGAATGTACGGAAATATGTCAGGGGAAATCATTTTATTTTCATTTTTATTTTAATTTCAGAAATGAGTTCACAGAACTTTTTACAAACGACAAACAATCTACGCGATTATAGAATTTTTGACTCAATGCCATTGCACAGGTGTAGACAGAAATTCATTTTTGACGTGACTACGTCTTATAAATTGATAGACCCGGGAGTCATTTACGAATATGGAAGTAACGTAACGTGAGCAGGTGCGCGCGCAGCACTTGAGAGAGTTATAAATTGATAGACCCGGGAGTCTGTAAAGTCGGTTTACGATCGAAGTTTGCGTGTCGAATATACCGATTCTTCTGTGTGGTGATTTCAACAAGAACGTGAAGACTGATGACGGGTTTCTCAAATTTATAAAAGAAACGTTTAATCTTGACTGCTTATCAAATGTTTCCAAGTCAACTACGTTAAAAGGAACAACCATCGACTTGACTTTCGGGAGGCACATCACAGCAGAAACACTTCCTTTCATTTCATATTTCTCTTATCATCGTCCTATCATTAACAGAATAAGCAAGATTAGAAAAAGGTGAGTTTCGGTGAAGATTATGTAAATTAAAGGTATTGCAAATTTATGTATGTATTGTATTGTATTGTATAAAACTAACTAAAATGAAATACGTGATTTATAAATTTAATAAAATTTTGAACTTCATTTAATCCTTTGTTTTAATAAAATTATACAACAAATAAGACGTTGTCACATAAAACTTTTCACTTTCAATAAGCGAAGCGATTTGTTAACAAACAGCAGGTGCGCGCATACTTCTCATGGAGTCGACAAACTCGACTCCATGAGGAGCGCGCGCAAAATAATCGTTTTTAGCCAAATTTTATTAGCTGGTACTGACGCTTGTTACAAATTACTGACCTAGGGCTCTGAACAGAGCTGGACTGGCCTACTAAGCTACCGGGAGTTTCCCGGTGGGCCGTGTCGAATGTTAAATCAAAAATGTTTCCTCTAAATAATTTTTTCTTGAAAAAAATAAAATTTTACCACGAAAAAATAAAAAAAATTCAAATTTCGAGCATATCACAATTTCTTTAAAGAACACAAATCTCGCGGTCTCCTACGAAATTGCCAATTAGTTTGTTGAAGACCGTTATTTAATAAGGATTGTGTGGAATTTAAAAATAAATCTAAAAAATTCAAAATGTCAACGAAACGACGAAGAGGTTGGGAGATAAAAAAATTAAAAAACAAGAACTTTTAAATGCGTAGTATAAAAATTGTCCGGACATTATTCATAAAAAATATTCCAAGCTTTCTAATTTTGGAAAAACAGGTATAGGTTAACTACGTAATTTTTGGAGAAAAAACTAGTGAAAGTTGAAATTGTAGTTAAAAAAACCCAAAATTTTAACTTTGACGACTCATAACTCTGGAAGTTGGTAGGGTTGGTAGTACCAAAACTGGTGCCTAAGTAATCCTGAGAGAAGCTAGTTCAAATAACGATAATAGGTTTAAATAACGATAAAAGAATCGTCAGACTTGACCGAAAAGCCCAATTTATTTTTCAGTAAATGAAGGACGTGGAAAACAGTTCCCCGTCCAAAAAGTGGTGATCTAAGGATTGAAAAAAATAGTGATGTTGGAAAAGGGTAACGTAATTTTTGCACGGGTTTTAAAGAATGCTCGGATCTTGCTGACAAGTGACGTTTTATGGGGAAGCTATCGGAAGCTGAATCCAGCAAAGTTAATTTCATTTAGAACCGGTTTCATTCCATCGAGTTTATTAGATGGTGCTTGTGGCTCTTAGCCGAAGTCTTTTCAAAAAAGGGTTTGACCGAATGTTATGAATTTTTATCCAAAGCACGTTTTCGTTAATGTGCTTTGATCGGCATCGTAACGAAACCGATATCATTTTTGGTTTTGCGCGATATCGTGCGGGTACAAAAATCACGTACGTCGTTTAAACAAAAAAACGGCTCAACCGAATTTTATGAAAATCATTTTAGATCATGCTTTAGTTAATACGCTTCGATCGGCAACTCAACGAAGACGATATCTTTTTTGGTTTGCCCAATATCGTGCAGGAAAAAATTACTACGGTCGTACGCACAAACCCACCTACACATGCACATAGGTTTTCTCATAATTATGCTTAAAGAAAAACCTTTGAAAACAAAAAAGAACTTTACTTGATTGTTACAATAAAATGTATGGAAATGGGCCGAAATTTTTGAATTTCCCGGTCCTAAATTCATTCTCAGTCCAGCCCTGGCTCTGAACCTGATTTATAAGAAGCCACTGACTTGTTTACTGACCTCGGACTTTGGCCAACTGCGCGCGACTTCTGTTACAAGTTTCAAGGCCGTGACCTTGAGAGAGCTTTCAAGGTCATGACCTAGTTCCCTGGCCAAGGTGCCCATTTACCTACTAGCGCCACCTGTGTGAAGCTAGTTGAATTTGATCGGCTATACATTTTGGAGGTAGATCTTGAATACCCGCAGGAGCTGCATAATTTGCATCAAGATTTTCCATTTTGTCCCACTCATTCGAAGAAGAGCTTTAGAGATTATATGATGTAGCATATTTTTTTTTCTATTATTATTATATGATGTAATTATTATCAGGAACATGAGGAATTTTAAACATGTTTAAAAGTGTTCAATTTCACACTTTAAGGTAAAATACTCTTCACAAAGTGAGATTGGTATGCTGCGAATTTAATGTGAGCCAGTTTCCTAAAATAAGCAAAGATAATTATGATCAAGTGCAATTCAAAGCAATTATTAAATGTAATGGCGTTACAGGTGGTGGTGACGTGAAACCTTTTCGTCTACGTGTACGAGGTGTTTTAGGTTTGTGTCTTAGATAAGGTGGCCCAGACCGGGCACAGGACTTGGTGGTGGTGGCTTGAAAGCCGTGTATGAAATGTTTGGGGTTTGTGTCAGGATGGATGTGGTGCAGGGTCTCCATGGGATTCGGGTGTGGTGATGGGTGAAACTCTTCGTGTTTGTCTTGGATGGAGATGACGCAGGAGTGCCAGTGGTTGCGAAAGGTTTCCATCTATGTGTGGGGCTGTTTAGTGTCTTTGATAAAAGGTGATGCGAGGTGTGAGCGCCACCTGTGTGAAGCTAGTTAAACTTCGGTGCAGCAGCTTTGGGATTCGGATGGATGGAGATGACGCAGGAGTTCCGGTGGTTGCGATAGGTTTTCGTCTACGTGTGGGGCTGTTTTGTGTCTTTGATAAAAAGTGATGCGAGGTGTGAGCGCCACCTGTGTGAAGCTAGTTGCCGCGGCGTTGGGGTTTGGAAGCGGCTTTAGCTGAGATCCGGCTATGTAGTGAAGCTAGTTGAATTTGATCGGCTACATTTTGGAGGTAGATCTTGAATACCCGCAGGAGCTGCATAATTTGCATAAAAGTAGATATACAAGAGGGATTCTGGGACTCCCCCCTCATATTTGCCTTTCCCGCTCCCCCCTCAGATACCCTCACTTTGAGCTTTCTATGTATGCGTGTGCAACGCACACACACAGCCACACCCACACACCCATACCCACACATACACCCATACCCACACATACGCCCATACCCACACACACCCTCATACACAACCTGGTGAAGGAGCCACACACACACAAATTCTATGGAAAACACCCCTCATATTTATCTCCCCGCCTGATCTATACATAACACACACACCACCTTGTATGGTATACCCCTTCATATTTACCTTCCCCCGCAGGCATACCCCTTCATATTTACCTTCCCCCACGCTGAACGAGCGCAAAGCTTCCCGCCCAAAGCTTTCTACCCCTTATATTTACCTACCCGCCCGATCTATACATAACACACACACCACCTAGTATGGCATACCCCTTCATATTTACCTCCCCCCATGCGCGAATTTGTTTTTACGGTTATCGTGGCGCTGAACGTGTATATTATTTTCAGTTCCCCACATGCGCGAATTTGTTTATACGGTTATCGTGGCGCTGAACGTGTATATTATTTTCAGTTGCCCACATGCGCGAATTTGTTTATACGGTTATCGTGGCGCTGAATGTATATATTATTTTCAGTTCCCCACATGCGCGAAGAAAGTTGTCATGTCTTATGCCGTTGTGCGCAAAGCTCCCCGCCCAAAGCCTTCTATATTTACAAGCAATGCTGTAGAAAATTTGGCTCTCAAAATTTCCTCTCAATAGGACTACTTGTATATTATTTTCAGTTTCCCACATGCGCGAAGAAACTTTAAACCTTCCCACATACATCACCTTGTATGGCATACCCTTTCATATTTACCTTCCACCCATGTCTTACGCTTTCTGGATGCTATTATTTAATTTGTTTATACGGTTATCGTGGCGCTGAACGTGTGTATTATTTTCAGTTCCCCACATGCGCGAAGAATTCTGGATTTGTTTATAAAAGCGCTGAACATGCGATCGAAGAATAGAATTTTTATCTTTCTTTCGGCCAATATGAGGGTGTGTATATGTGAATGGAATAAGCAGAGTTCGACGTAGATGAATATGAGGTCACTGGGTGACGTCACTACGATATTCGAAGCTATCAGTCTCTTCTACATTACCTTCTTTCTGTATATTCTGTATAAATTTATCATTCTTTCAGCCAATATGTGTGTGTATGTATGTATGAATGGACTAAGCAGAAGCAGATATCGACGTTTAATGATGATGTTTTTTCATCCACCTGTTCAAGATAACATTTGGTAAAATAAAAACACCGAAATATTGTATTTATGAAAATCTATATTTTAAAAATTATTAACAGTAATTACAAAACAGCTTTTTAGATTGAATTTTCTCATGATAATGATCTTAAGAGTGACTTATGATATTTATTTTTCTTAGATTCTAAAATTTTATTTTTTGGTTAATGAGTTGGTTCTCACCAGCTCACAGTGGTCGAAATCGGCAAAAAGATGGACAAAAGTCGAAAAAACTGAGATAATTGTTTGAAAATAAAGTTATAGAGATTTTTGGGGTCGCTGATCACGAATTTGTTATTATTTCTTAAAAAAAAAAATGACGGCTTCAAAATGGCGACCATCAATATTGAACACTGTTTTTCAATGAAATTGGAATTGTGTTTTCCAGGTCGCTGATCACGAATTTGGTATTATATTTTATTTTATTGAATCTGGTAACGGTTTAGCCGCTAGGGCGTTTTGAAGTTGTTTTTTAGAGTTTTACATATGACCCTGTATTTTTGTAACCCTATGACCTATTTTCATGAATAAGGAATCAGTGAGCGCAGAATACTGCACCTATCTAAAACTGTAAAGACCAAGGTTCTACCCCATCAACTTCCATAGTAATGAGTCATCAAAGTCAAAATTTTGGTTTTTTTTAACTAAAATTTCAACCAAAATCACCCTTTTCTCCATAAAATAGCTAGCTAACTAATTTTTTTTTGCAAAATTGGAAAGCTTGGACAATTTCCTATCAATAATGTTCGGATAATTTTTATGCTACGACCTTTACTTTTGCAGTTATTAGCAAGTTTGATGTTAAAATTGACCTACTTTGGTACTTTTTGGCAAAGCTTAAGTGAAAATTTACTAAAAAGGTACGAAATGGGCCAATTTTAGCATTAAAATTGCTTATAACTCCAATACTTATGTTAATTTGACCTCGAAAGTTGATTAGCATTGATAAAACGGTTCAATTTAAGCTAAGCACTACATTAATAAGTTAAAAACACAAAACATGGATTACGCAGAATTTTGTACAAAAAGTGGAATTAAACAAAAAGGGGCAACTTCGGGCAATAGTTCTTGGAATATGTTTTTGCCAAAGGGTCAATAAACAATATAAGACAAAAATCAGAGCGGCATATTGCGGCACTACTTTTGTAGGTCTATTAATATAAAAAAAAAATTTTACTTTTTCGATAAAAATATTATTAAATTATACTTACTTTCCTGAGAATAATCCAATTTATAACATTTAAAAATATGCGACACAACACTTCCTATGTATGTTTAAATAATTGGTTGCCGCAGGGGTTAATGATGCTATTTCAAGCAATGCATGCAACGGCCACTTTCAGAAAGATTTTAAAAGGCAAGAAACGCTATTTGATTGGTTCTATTTGTCTTATGCTATCCTAGGTACTCTAATCTAACAAGTTAAAATAAAAAAAGTTCCTAAATAAGACTTTCATTTTTCGACTTTTGGCCAGCTTTTTGGCATTTTCGACCACTGTGAACTCGTTGAGATTTTAAATTTTTTTCCCATAGGAAGTGAAGCTTCATATTTAGTCTGGGAATTTATTCATTGTTTTACAGTTTGAATCCTTAGGCGCCATTGATGATAACAATAGGAGGCATACTATGCAATTTTCCTGACTTCACTGGTAAGTGGTATGTATTCCACTAATCTATCATGCAGCAATAAACAGTAGGCTGTAGTGTTGGCTGGAACGTTCGCAGATGTCTTGAACTCCACCCTTATATCCACAGGACCGGTTTTGATAGCCTCATTTTGACGTGAATAATCAATTACTGAGATTGGTGCATTGCCCTTAAACTCGTCCCATGAGAGAAGAGGCTGGAATTGACGTTGGTAGTACGAAGGTTGACATTTTATATACATACTTATCATATAGACGTGCATATTTATCTATATCAAACTTCAGATTCAAATCGCTATACGGGTATGGTTCAGAATTCAGGTGTACTTTAACATCTGTCAGCATGCAATGATCTTTGCTGGCATTTTTTGTTCTATCATTTTTGCGATTTGCTTCTAGAGCAAAGATAATATAGCGAGGTTTTTACATCTGGGATGACGTTTTAACAGACCAAGTGTGATGAGTAGTTGCTGGTAACGCCGGATAGTCATATAAATCCCAACTTCTGAATGGCATTCGTATTTCACGCCCACTCTCAATGTTTTAAATATAGTCAATTTCTCATGGTCGAAACATTAACATGTGGAACGTGCCATTGAAGTTTAAATATTTCAATTTTTACAGCATCTGTTGGTGATACGATTGCATCTTCATCTGCCCTGCTTCGTATTAATACGAGTTCATGCTTAGCATTCGCAATAATTTTCTTATAGTCTTCAGCAAACCCCAACAATGATTTCAGCGGTACACAGAAATTGAAAAATCCTTCGGTTGGTGTAATCGACTTATCAGGTGACCAGCTGGCGTTGAGTAACATTTTACTCTCATTTTCACTCAATGATATATAATTTTTTAGTGTTGTAGCAATTCCAAGATTTCGAGTTCTATCAATTTCTACGGTATTGAGCTCATATCTAACATCGTCAAAGAGGACCGATACAGCATTATTTACCGGCTCTGCAGTGTCTGATATTGATTCATCTGATTTAATTAGTTTTCCTTCTATGTATATAAAACTTTCGGCTGGTAAGACATATAGGTCTTGATGTTGCACAGAAATACGGATTTCATCGCATTTTTTGAATGATTTTAAGAATGGTGAATAGATGTGGTAGTCAATTTTTGATATGCTATTATCATAATTTACATCCCCAGTAATACTCAAGATGTTGCTCATTGCTTAAAATTTAGTTCTAATGATTTTAGAAATAAATTGTATAGTATCGGCTGTCAGCTGACGTCCTGCACGCTTCAAGGTCACTGGTTGACTATTGTTTCCGGTGAAGTTCGTCCTATATATATCCTTATTGTTGTAAATTAGCATTCTGCGGCTTCAAGTGCAATCTGATTGTTATCGTTTCACCTCGAAAATTTATTAAATCTCCGCCCTGATCAACGATCTTCAGTGTGAGAGAACTTATCCGTTTAACGTTCACAGGTAAATAGATCACATTCGAGGGAACCTCTACTATTTTATAAACAGGTCCCACGATTGGAGCAAATTCATGGAGCATATGCACATGTTTATTGTTAATGTATGAGCCTGATATGATGTTACATTCTACCCGAATAGTATTAACTTTAATTATATTAACAGGTAAATCTGATGTATGTAGCATATTTGCACCCAATACACGTTTTCCAAATCCCAACAGCGGAGCGATAGATCGCTCTTTTTCAAAATGTAAAACTTCGGAGGCCTTTATTTCACTCTTCAAGGTATTATTGTTTGCTCTTAATAAGACTGATGCCTTGATGTTGCTTTTATTTAAACTTTGCTGCACCAATGTTGCTATATCATCAATCTCATATGATCCCACAGGTATTTCGATAGACGCATCCCCCACATGCAATAAATTGTTGCACTCATCAATATTAGGTATAGAATTGTACTTTTGAAAATCGATCAATCCGCAAACGTAATCCAACTAATTCCAATGGTGGAAAGTATTCGGCGGTGAGAACTGATGTATTGCCTGTAAGAGAGAGTGTTATCGACATGGCTACTTGAAATGAAATGACTATGGTTATTTGCGAAACTCTTTATTTATATATGTTGAATAACATTATGTAAGAATTTTAAACATAAGTGGCCGCAAATTACTGAATTGAAATTTTGATGAGGTGTATAGTTGTATGTAACTGCATCACCCAAATAATTTGCAACTTCTCGCGGCGGCTGCAAGTTTCCAAAACTATCAAAGTAATTTATGACATTTCCATTCTTCGGGCGGTACGCTACCCAATGCGTTCCAGGTCCAGATGACACATCTAGATTTATAATGCCACTCTCATTTTTCCATGGTTTTCGCGGTAATTGATCGCGCATAAATACTCCTCGAAAGTGGGCTATGTGCTATGAATATTGACGTAGATCATTTTCATTGAGAGCTCTTTTGGGTAGCGCCTTTAGTAGTTTTTTGGCTGAGGGTTGAGGAAAAGTCCCAGTCCTTTCCTATATGGCTTTAGAAATAATCCTTGTCCACGTTTTCCTAGTGCTATAGCTTCCATTGACTCATTATGGCGTTTCGCTTCTTGCAGTTCCTGCCGTGCGCTGCTTGCAGCGTTTACAGCTTTAGCTATGCCTGCAGCACCCCCCGATAGCCCTCCAACGGCTGAAAGACCAGCAAAAAGTGGAATGAGGAATAGTAAAACGCCTCCTACTTTAGGCACTGGTATCACTCTAGGTGTAGTGAATGCTTTTTTCTCCCCTTGATAACATCATTTGCTGCACTTAGTGCAATTTTAGTAGCTTCCAGCAGGTCTTTTGGCTTTTTCAGTTTTAAAATTTTTCGAGCATTACGTACAGCTACACGAAATGATGGTCGTAACGTTTTCTTCTTCTTCTTCTTCGAGCAGATGATTTTTGCCTTGATGCCCATTCCAACTTTGATTTTAGCTTTCATGGCGTTTGTTATTGCGTTGGCTCGTTCTGCAAAGCTAGTGTCTCTAGATTTTACTCGCTGCCAAGCTTTCTCTTCTAAAATACGATCAGCTATATGTCGGTCACTTAAGGGGTTATATCTATGTGAAAAAAATTTTTTTTCGATTTTTTTTTTATTGGCTAAAAGTATGCCAAAACATCCCTAGAATTGGAATAAAAAAAGTCCAAATACTAATATACTTCAGATAATTTTTGAGAATTAATTTTCTGAAGCAACTCCAACGCTCGAAAAACGTAAAATTTGCTCTTTTCAGCGGTTCTTGATTTTTTGAATTCGGCGGTCGTAAATTAAATTATTACTTATCGATCATAGATAATGGACTTCTAAATTGAAGTATAGATGTCACTGTATACTATATAGCACATATTATACACTCTTTAGGCCCCCATCCCCATGTAGGAAATAATTGAAATTTCACAGATCTACAACGTTTTAAAACTTCAAACGCGTTTTTCTCGAAACCATGTTTGTGAAATCGGCCGGACACCAAACTCCGTCAGTTTTCATCCGATTGACTTGAAATTTTAACTGTAGCTTCTTAATATGATTATCTAGTGAAGTACACACGATTTTTGCGATTGGTTAACAAGAAAAAAAATTATAAACAATTTAAATCGATTTTTTTCGTCAAAAAAACGATTTTTTTTTTAAACCGCCGCTATTTTGCGAAAAAAAATTCTAAAAATATAATCGTGGGTACTTCACTAGCAAAACTCATGAAGATAATGAAAGAAAATTTTTATTGTTCCAGATGCTAATGGGGCTGCGTAATGTGTCCGGCCGCGGAACACCTTTTGAAAATACTACATACGTTACCATGATCTACAGCCGCCATTTTGTTTTAAATTTCGTATAAAAATTTTTTTTTGTACTCTTGAAGAGTTGTCTTATCGATTGGTATATTATTTGTAACACCTTTTTCACAAAATCAATGCAAAAAAAAATCCTGAAAAAAGCTTTGATTTTTGACCGTCACATAGATATAACCCCTTAAGTCCTTATGATCACGATATGCAATATCATGCTGTTTGCATGCAGCGTCGAGTGGGTTAATGCCGGGGTCTCCGCGGGCTAATATTTTAGCTAACTTTGTTCCTGGACCGCAGTACTGATATCCTGGTAGATGAAGCTCAATTGGTAACTTATTTATAATAGAGTTTAATAGTCCTTTCCCTTTGATGGCTTTTCGTCGAATAAGGTGGTTCTTACTATGGTTACTCATTTTATAGGTTTACTACAAGACTGATAAAAATCTATAGAAGTACCGGTATTTATAGGGAACGTGTTAGTAGACAACATGAAGTTTGTCAAGCAACGAGCGTCTCTACCTGTTAGAAATTCTGATACTGAAATAACAAGTACATTGAAGAAGAAACATGGAGTGCTGCTACCAAACAGTGTGCGAGGAATTATTGTTGGACAATCGAATTGCGGCAAGACAAATGTTTTGCTAAGTTTACTGGAGCACCCTAATGGTCTACGATTCGAGAATATATACATTTACTCAAAGTCGTTAAGTCAACCGAAATATGAGTATTTGAGAAAAGTTGTAACTCGCATATCAGGCTTGGGTTATTATACGTTTTCTAACAACTGCGACGTTATACCGCCAGAAGAAGCAAAGTCAAACTCAATTTTCATCTTTGATGATAAGGCCTGCGATAAACAAAATAATATTAGAGCATACTTTTGTATGGGGCGACATAAAGGTATTGACAGCTTTTACCTCTGCCAGACATATACTCATATACCAAAGCATCTAATTCGCGATAATGCAAACTTTCTAATCATATTTAAACAAGATGATTTGAATCTTAAGCATATATACAATGATGATGTAAATAGCGATATGGGATTTATAAAGTTCAGAAAAGCGTGTGCAAACTGTTGGAAAGACAAATATGGATTCTTACTAATTGATAAGGACAGCCCTATAGATAAAGGTCGATATCGAAAAGGCTTTGATGCTTTCATTAGCTTATAAAAGGAGCTTATTGTTAAGATCACAGATACCCAGCATACCTGATCTATCTAGTCTACCTAGTTTACCTAGTCTATCTGGTCTATCTGGTCAATCTGGTCTACCTGGTCTACCTGGTCTACCTGGTCTATCTGGTCTACCTGGTCTACCTAGTCTACCTGGTCTACCTGGTCTATCTGGTCTATCTGGTCTACCTGGTCTACCTAGTCTACCTGGTCTACCTGGTCTATCTGGTCTACCTGGTCTACCTAGTCTACCTGGTCTACCTGGTCTACCTGATCTATCTGGCCTACCTGGACTATATAAGTGACTATCCGCATGCCTATATATCAGTGTAACTGTAACTATCAGTGAAGTAACATGAATGAAAAACTATTGAAGGATATTATAAAAACAGGTGATGCTATACGACGGAAGTATAAAGCTCTCAAGACCGGTAAAATTGAATCAGAAGCTCAGTTGGAGGAAACCTTTAAACCAATAACGCGCACGCTGGAAAAGCTCACAACATCAGTGAAACTTGAGCCAGAAGAAGAAATTAAAGAAGAGAACAATGAAGAAACATACACACCACCACGTAAATATTTAAAGATGGAACCAACTAGTACCCCTCTTAGGAGTGTTTCTGATGATGATGATGATGATGAAGAGTTTGCTACACCTATAAAAGAACAAATATTAGAGTCACCGCGCAAGATACTAAACAAATACAACCAACTACTTGAAAATGATAGCAATAAAATTGACAAAATTTATGGAGTGTACTATCATAAATGTAAATGTTGGTAATTCCAGCATTAAAGTTGATAAAGAAAACTTTTTTATTGGTGAGCAGCAGTATAAGATAACTGAAGGTTTAGCTGAACTACTTTTTATGAAAAAGCCTCAAGGTTACTCAATAGACGATATGGCCAATTATCAAGCAATTGTAAATGACACATACGCCCACAAACGTGATTTTAAGGAAAACCAGCAAATAAAAGGAACAAATACCTTTAAATATAGAAGCATTATAAAAAAGTTGATTTGCACTCCTCATACTGGTAAGGGAATAATGCAAATTCCTAAGAAAAATATTGACTACATATATTGGGATGACCCTAATGAGCTAGTTGATAGGCTCCGCATATTGGTAGCATCACAGCAAGCTGGAAATAATAGTCATACTAATGAGATAGTGTCAATCATTGAGGAGTTACGTGAAGCTGACATTATAGTATAAATATTAACTTACATAAAAAATAGTTACATTTCTGAAATGAGCGTTGACAAGTTTGGCCGATCTTCTAAACGACAAAAATTTGGAGCAGTAGGTGATCGCGGACCACCTGGAAATCCTGGAAAAGACGGTGCTACTGGTTCTAAAGGTGAACGGGGGCCAAAAGGAACGGTTTTAATTTAACATCAGATGGTGACTATGATCTTTCATTGAAAAGAATAAAAAACCTAGGTGATCCAAAAAAAAACGTTGACGCTGCAACTAAAAACTATGTTGATGATGAAATACAAAAAAGCGTGAACAATGCAGTACAGAATCTAACGCTGTTTATTAATGGTGAAATTGAGAAAATTGAAAAATTTATATTCGCTAGCATAATTAAAAAGCCTCAAGATGGCGTCTATGAGTAAATGACAATAGTGAATGAGCTCCACAAACCTGCTCGTCGAAATTTTACTAGACGGAGAGTTATCATTAAAGGTCTGGATGATTTATGGCAAGCTGACTTGGTTGAAATGGATGCTTATAAACATGTAAACAACGGATTACATTTTCTAAATATGCTTGGGCTATACCAATTAAAAGAAAAACCGGACTAGAAATTACAGAAGCAATGCAGTCAATATTCAAAGATGGACGTACACCTAAAAATTTACAAACGGATGATGGGAAGGAATTCTACAAGTCTCACTTTCAAAAGCTAATGAGCAAATATGAAATTAATCACTACTCAACATATACATCGCCTAAAGCATCAATAGTGGAAAGATTCAATCGAACTTTAAAGAGCATGATGTGGAAGGAATTTAGCATGAATGGCTCCTACAAATGGTTTCATATGATAAAAAAACTGCTTTCACAATACAATACAAAAAAAACATCGAACAATAAAAATGCGCCCTTGTGATGTCAATAAAGCAAATGAAAAGCACCTTCTTGATACAGCCTATAATCGCATCAAAATTGCTGCTTCAACATCACATAAAAAAGGAGATCACGTCCGTATAAGCAAATATAAACATGTATTTGAAAAAGGCTACACACCAAACTGGACAGCTGAAATTTTCAAAATCTCCAAGATTCAACTAACTAATCCAGCAACATATCAACTTGAGGACTATCAAGGTAACCTAATACATGGAGGATTTTATGAAAATATTATCTTGCTGAAAAAATATTAAACTAGTTGGGATGTGGCTTTTGGCCCTTTCGGTCCACAAGATTAACTTCCCAGTAATCGTTCAAACAAAAAAACGACTCGAACGATTTTTATGAAAATCTTTTCAGACCATACTTCCTTTAGCACGCTTTGAACGGCATCTTAACGAAGTCGGTATCTTTTTTGGTTCGCGCGAAATCGTGCTGGTACAAAAATCACTTACGTCGTTCAAACAAAAAAACGGCACGACCGATTTTTATAAAAATCTTTTCAATTCATATGTCCTTTAATACGCTTCGAACGGCACTTTAACGAAGTCGATATCTTTTTTGGTTCGCGCGAAATCGTGCTGGTACAAAAATCACTTAAGTCGTTCAAACAAAAAAACGGCTCGACCAATTTTTATGAAAATCTTTTCAGATCATATTTCCTTGAACACGCTTCGAACGGCACCTGAACGAAGTCGATATCTTTTTCGGTTCGCGCGAAATCGTGCAGGAAAAAATGACCACATACGTACGCACACACACACATATTTCTTCTCAAATTTTTGCTTAAAATGCTATTGGGACCTTGAAACGTGTAAATACATTGAAAATTTCGAATCCGATTTTCGGACCGATTACAATAACTTCATACTGGGAAGTTAAAAAGAGTGGAGATAAAGTTTATGTTAAATGGCTCGGTTTTTCATCAGAACATAATACTTGGATAAATGCTAAAGATGTATTATAAGCTAAAGAAATATATATAAATAAATAAATAAAAGACATTTTTATAACATTTTAAAACTTGGTTTTATTTTCAAATCAAGTTTTGTATATTATCTCGCGATGATGTTGTTTCAATATGGGCTCCTGGATTTTACTTGTATTGATGATTCTCTGCTGAAATCTACATCTATCTATGACACATATATGCCATCGACCCTTGCGGTTGCGGCTGGCTCTATAAGCAAAATCGCATACATGTATGGTGTGTACTTCTGGGGTTAGTATAAATCGAACCCTCTTTTGCATTCTTTACAGTTGTTTTTGGTAATCCTCACATAAAAATTGATTAAGCGCTGAATTTCCTGTTTGTTCCGCTCTACAAAACAACATCCACACGTATCTGGTCCACAGGTTGCAATATTGCTCGACCATGGACAGTTCTTGTAATGTATTCCATGTATGGAATTAACTCTCCCAGCACTTTCATATTGCTGAACATATCTGTAGAGTTTTTCAATTCTATCTTTATGCTCTTTTAGCAGAATACCAGAGTATTCTTCGAGAAATTTTGCTATACTCATCTTGAATATTCGGAAATTACTTTTCTTTCAACTGCTGGTAACGTATTGAAGATGAAGAAGTTTCTTTACTTTCAGATGATGATGATGATGATGATTGTCTTGATTTAATTGATAGGGAATTTAGTTGATACTTTACTTCTTTTGTTTTGTTTCCTTTGTCTTCTTGTTCATTGAGCAATTTGGTGGAATCTTTATAGCTGCTCATTACCACAACCTATGAAATTGTTAGCAAACTTAAGCGACCATTCAAATCAAGCGTTGAAGTATAACTGAGTATTATTACAAAACTATATATCTGTAATCACTATAAATTCAATCGGAATAGAAAACCACAACAAGAAAACCATAAAAAAGATGCGCTTAAAGAACTTTAGCTGGATATCTGAAATCTGAAACACAAAATTTGCTGAAATTGGTTGGGGAGGGGGAAATTAATTAGGGTTTTTAAAAAAGAAAAATATTTAATTGGGGAAAAAATCCTTTTATTTAATTACTCATATAAAAGTTAGTGTTTATGCTTTTAGTAAAAACTAAATCGAAGGTTTTAGCAATTGGCCCTCTATTTATTATGAGGTAGCCTCCATCATTGATGGGGTCGAATCCCCTCTCAGACATATTGTTGAAGCGATTCGGCAAAAAAAGCTGGTTATCCGCCAAATCGAGCACAATCTTTGCGCCAAACTTCGTTGTAAGTATCCTACAAGATTTTGTAGAGATGATTTATCTCCATTTCTTTCAGGGGTAGTGTTGGTTTATAGGTGTGGGAATTTAAATCCGCCAATATTTCAACCTCAGTATTCAACTCGTTCGCTGATGAATAATCCATTGCTTTTGATATGTAAAAAAATTAACTTGAACTTTATGCTAAAAGAAGCTACTTATTTTTTCAGCTGCTAAAACAAGACTGACAACTTCGAAGTAACTCCAAGCAGGCAAGGCCTTATGTTAGGCTAAGAGATAAGAAAATTCATTTCCCCCCCCTATATATACTATATATATATACTTATAATGTATACATATATATACTTATAATGTATACATATAAGTATATTTATAAAACTTAATAATCTAAAACGGATGCCGTAGGTGATTATGGATCCAATTTCATACTCAGCATATTTCTTTGAATCATAATAAAAGGCATTCAACGCAGCGCCGGAAACGATCAGATTTCTTCGGCATCAGTTCTCATTAAGATAAGAATAGCTTACGTTTCAGAATTATATTTATCTTAAGATGAAGACGCTTATATCTGTAATACTAAATATCTTTAGTTGTCATATCTACAAAAAGAAAAATGAATAAATAAATAAATAAATATTATGTATATCTATATACGTACATACATTTATAGTGCTGATGATGGTAAGTTGCAATGTCCCCATGGAAGTGTTTCAGTACTATCCTCAAATAAATATCTTTTATTGTTATGGCGATCCAAAGCTACTTTACGTTGACGGATTGTGAATACTTGATGTTTTTTAGGTCTTATTAAGTTCTGATCTCTGGATATGCTAATCATGCCATCCAGACATTTAACATAGTCATCAAATTTAATATTATTTTTGATTACATAGTTCTTCACTCCTTTAGCTTTTTTATGACTTTCATCATCGGCATCATTATCGGTCCTAAAACAGTACATTTTCGCTCTCAGTCCAACAAAATCGGTAATAATATTTCCATGCAGCTCATCTTTCATTCAAGGGCGGATCCAGGGGGGGCCATGGGGGCCATGGCCCACCTCGAAGATATTTTTTCAACTTAAAAAACAAGACAGATGAAATAAAAATTAACACTTTTTATTTTGCGATTATGATTTAATTTGCTAAAATCTGTTTTCGTTTTGAGATCAACAAATCTTTGGATTTCGTTTCTTCACATTTACAAATCACAATAAAAATTTACCGACAAATACTTCAAACTATGATGTTCAACCGTCGATTTTTTTTCGAAGCAAAACGGTCAATGACTTTTTGTATATCTACATTTATATCGCGATGAATGTGCAAAAGAGCTAAACCTAACAGACGATCTTCAGTCATCGTACTGCGCAGCCAAGTTTTGAGACGTCTCAAAGTTGAAAAACTTCTTTCCGAGGTAGCGTTGCTCGAGGCAAACGATAAAAAAATTCTCTCTCCTTTTCTGAATCGCTTCATTTCCCGCTGGGATAATACTGAACTAGTGTCATTTAGAACCCAGCGGGAAATGAAGCGATTCAGAAAAGGTACTGAATCGCTTCCTTTGAATCAGAGGAGTGCTTCTCTTAGCCTTGCCTTACATTTCTTTTTTAACATTGCATGTCCTAGCGGAGAAGCGATTCAATTAAGTTCATTTGTACCAATTCGAAAGCGATTCATAGGAATGCAGAAGGAAGCACAATTGGCTCGGTTGCCTTATGCCAGTTGGGAAAAAGCTTTTTTTAGATTTGATTCTCTCTGGGGCAACATTCAGGGGAGGGAGTTTCCTTTGGCAGTGACATAAAAGCGATTCTTTTGTGCTTCGGTAGGAAGCACGTCTAATATTTCCCGCTGGGAATGGCGCGTTTTTTGAAACATCATAATATTGATGCAAAAGTTATCATTCAGCGAAAACACTACATTCGTGTAAGAAATTAATGAAAAAAGTCATTAAATAATTTAATAAAATTTATTACGGTAAAAAAATTGGTGGGGGGGGGGGTAAAAATATGAATGCCCCCCCCCCCCCCTGTAAAAAGTTTCTAGATCCGCCCTTGCTTTCATTAATCCAGGAACTTTTTTATTACAAAGCGGGATGTTGAAAATATTATTGTTCTGATAGTCGCTCGTATCGAATTTATTAACATTATTTTTAATCATCTGCTCATATGGATCCATATTAGTAAACTCATATATTAATGAGTCTGTATCGGAATACAAGCATCTTGCTTTATCACCGAATTCCTTTGTTATGAATTCATAGTGGAAGTCGTATATACAGGTTTTCGAGATATCCAGTATCGCTTGGCCAACATAAATAGGTTTATTCATTTTAGCTGCCATCTTGTTTAACTCCACGGCCACTCGTCGAAAATTTATGCGCTATGAAAGTTAGGTTTTGATATCATAGCTTGTGCACCATACCGCCCATCCCATTTTGTAAGGAGTTTTACAATCACCCTCTTCCAAACATTTCCATGGTTTTACCAAATATTGCATTGATCAGTAATTTGAAGAAATCCTTTTCGAAATTGTTTGTTGCTCTGGCTCTAAAATGTGTATTTAAGTCAATGTAGTGTTTTAACCACGGTGATTGATTAAATTGAAGTACACGATGAGTTTTCTTTAAAATCATGCCATTTTTTAAATATTGTTTCAAATTGCGATAATGCATTATATATTTTTCTTTATTAAATAATGTAAGTAATAGCTTAGGAGTTTTAGAATTAGGTGGATTCATGCAAGTCGGCGCTAATGGTAGATCTTTGTGAATATCATGTATTGATTCTGGATATTCCAGATCTACTTCAGTAGGTAGGGCGTCGGTTTAGACTGGGAACCAAAACCTGTTTTGTGGATGTAGGTCAGGGCCCCGCCCGTTGGAATGTGGGTCAAACCGGTCCATTAATTTTTACGACCAATTACAATGACATTTATTGTTTTTACGACTAAATTGGTGTGATTTATGACTATTGGGATTATTGGACGTGTCACCTTGGCTAATGACCTTGCAGTCGTGGGGCTTAGCCGGTGGGCCCGTCCTTGGAATCTAGGTCAAACCCATAAATCACGTACGGTGGCTTAGCCGGTGGGCCCGTCCTTGGAATCTAGGTCAAACCCATAAATCACGTATGTAGTTCAGTCTCGAGGTCAATCACCTGTCATCAATCAATCAATCACCTGTAATTGGCCTTGGGATGTAGGTCAAGGTGGTTGACCTAGAGACTGGACGAGTCGGTCTGGGTCGGTCGTTGGCTTTGGGCTCAGCGGGTCGTCGGCCTCGGCCGGGTCTTGGCGGGGACTCGGCGGGGGTCTGGAGAGGCCGTTGACCTTTGCGGCTGGTGCTCCCTGTTCATGCCCCCGCCCCAGCCTTGTGTGAGTTGAACCGGTTATGACACTCAGGCTAATGACCTTGCAGGCGGTCACTTGGCCGTCCGCTTTGGCATCTGGCTCCGTTGCCGCCACGTACTAAAGGACTGTTGCTATGGGGATCTTGCACTCTGCAGGCAAGCAAGTCAATAGGAGCCCAAAACGAAACCTGAAAAATGACTAAGGAGTGACTGTAATGAAAAACAATATGTTACTTGCTGAACATTTTTATTTTATTTTTTAAAACCGGATTTATTATTACACTCAGTTGTGAAATTCTGTTCTTAAACATTGTTTTTATTTTATTTTCTAAAATTGGATTAATTATTACACTAAATTGTAAGATTATATTTTTAAATCTAAATGTATCCACTGCTAATGTTTCCCAAGGTCCCTTTCGTGCTTTGTGATATGCAAACTTCCAGGTGTACAAATATTTGATGGTAGGTGTGTCGTTAAACCTGACTTGTTTTTTCATAGTTTTCCGTAAAAATATGAGATTTCACAACACATGCCTAGAACGAGTAAAGTACCTGCTAAAAACTTCAAGGTGTTGAAAGTGTAAATTAAGGCTTTTGATTCAGACTGTTTGGTGATGAGCGGTGTTGATGGAGGTGCAGGTGGTGGTAGTTCTGTCATTGGTAGATATTTACTACATACGTCTTCCCCAATTGATTTAACACGTGCACACCTTGGTGAACGACGTCTATGATCGCGATATATATCTGATGCACCGCTGGTTGCATCCATTTCCAAAGAACAAAAGTAACATTTAACATGGTCTTTGAAATTTGTGTAAAAAAATCCGTCTTTTGCTAACTGATTTGCTGTGTCTAAATCAATAGCAAGATTATCAAATGTTTTAAAACGATCGTATTCTACTTTCAGGTTTAACATCTTGAATGAATATTTGAGGATTTATACAACGTCTTTTATATATACCCAGCTGTTGTGACTGGGTGAAAAACCAAGCCATTTAACAAAAACTCTGTTTCCGCGTCGTTTTAAAATTTTTTCTACTAGATAGACATCGGGGTTTTTCACCGGGGCTATTTCTTGTTCATAAAATCTGCCTTGAATTATATTTCCTTGGTAATCTTCGAGAATATATGTTGTCGGGTAAACAGGTTTAACTTCTTTTATTTTAAATATCTCAGCGGACCAATTAGGTGTATAACCTTTTTCGAAAACATTTTTATGTCTACTTATACGAACAAAATCACCTGCTTTATATTTAGGCTTTGACTTTATTTTGGGGTACTTGTACACAGATAATAATAAACGTTTTTCGTTGTGTGGTCCAACATCTGCAGGTCTCATCTTAATCGTACGGTGTTTTGTTGTATTGTAGTCGTCTGTTAACTTGGCCAACATACTAATCCAGTGATAATTGCCATTCATGCTGAATTCTTTCCACATCATATTTTTCAATGTTCTGTTAAATCTCTCTACTATTGAGGCTTTTAAATTACTGTAGCTGGAATAATGGTTTATTTCATAATTTTTCATCAGTTGCTGAAATGGTTTATTAAAAAATTCCTTTCCATCGTCAGTTTGTAAATTTTGTGGTATGCGTCCTGTATTAAAAATAGACTGCATTGCTTTAACAACTTCTGGGGCCTTTTTACTTTTAAGTGGTAAAGCCCATGCATACTTTGAAAATGTATCAATCACAGTAAGTAGAAAACGAAAACCTTGGTTTTCTGACGAGTAAGAACCCATTTCGACCAAGTCTGCCTGCCATAAATCATCTATACCTTTGGTAGTGACATGTCGGCGTTTAAAATTTTTTCTAACTGGTTTATGCAGTTCGTTGATTATCTGTCTTCTACTCATTGCAGCGAATGTATAAATACCAGAGGTTGAATAACCGGTTTATATACAAAGCAAGAATGATGAAGTTTAATCACCCATTTACAATGATGGTTGCGGGACCTTCAGGATGTGGGAAAACAACATTTATAAAAAATCTTCTTAATACTAATCAGATATTTATACAGCCGCAAATTAAAAAAATTATATGGTGTAATGCAGAACATGGTGCACTGCCAACGGATATCAAACTACAAAACATTGAATATTTAAATGCTATACCAGAGGAGTTTGTAAATCATGTAAACGAACCAACGTTGATTGTTATAGATGACATGATGTTAAATGCGTTTAGTAAACAAGTTTGTGAACTCTTCACTAAGGGGTCTCATCATCGTAATTTCTCAGTAATTCTTGTAACACAAAACGTATTTCACCAAGGAAAATTCAGTCGTGACATATCGCTCAACTGTAAATATCTTGTTGTATTTAAAAACCCCCGAGATAAAAGCCAATTTACCCATCTGGCCCGACAAATTTACCCCGAAAATAGTTTAGAACTTGTGAGAATATATAAAGAGATAACTCAAATGCCTTACGGGTATTTGTTAATTGATTTAACTCAGGACATTAACGACGTCTTAAGATTTCGCACGGATATATTTAATAAACACTTTGTAACCTGTTTTTGTCCGCAAAATTCTTTAAATGGTAAGAATGGCATCACGAATGAAACGATTAAGGGACAACAAGCATATGCTATATGTGCTTAAAAAGGCTAAACCGAATCTAAGAAAGTCCATCATACAAAATGCAGACCCTGAGGTTATAAAAACTCTTTGTGAAATTACACTCAACACCTTAAAAGGTAACCATATGCCGCATGGAAATATCTACAACTCACTGTGTAAGTATAAAAAGGACATGCGTAAATTGATTTGCGCAAAGAGATCTGTTGCTAAACAACGTAAAATACTAGTGCAGCGAGGAGGTTTTTTACCAGTTTTATTAGGAAGTGTATTATCGGGAGTTATCGGCTCGTTAATTGAAAAATATGCATAGAAATAATGGACTTAACAAGATGCTACTTCTGTCGCCAGAGGTTTACAACAAGCTTAAAGATGAAATTGAAATGACTTCAAATCAATCCATCTTTGATAGAGCAATGAAAAAAATACTACAGAATAAAGACATGAATGATTCAGAAAAATGGTATAGCTATCGAAATCAACTAATTTCATTTTTAAATCACAAACGGGAATCTAGACGAACCCCTGATAAAAAAACAAATTTATACTTGCCTCGTGAACGCAATGTCAAACAAGAAAATTTAAGAGATAGCGCCACACAAACGAAATTTATATTTAAAGATGAAGTGTCAACACAGACTTCACCGGCATCAATGGATTTTCTAGACGAAGAAGTCTTTGAAGAAGCAGGTAGTATAACCCCACCGAGAAGATCTTTATCACCAGCGGCAAAAAGACGATTATCAGCTAGTGGTATAGCAAAAACGCTAAAACCACCACCAAAAATACCAAGAACAGCATCTGCACCTAACGCACGTGAAAAGGATTATAAAATAATTACGGGTGAAGATGGTATAACACAATATACTGTACCAATGAATATGACTGTCGATGAAGCTAACGATGTTATAGAAGAATTAGAACAACGTGGAAAACAAACAAAACCAGTCCAGAAACAGTCTATATTAAGACGCTCTGAAGTAGAATCTGGTCAATATACGCTTTCATTTCCTGTGCGCAAGCTTGGTGTTAGACAGAGTGAACGTTTGAAGAACCCAAAGGATAAACCAAAAAGTACTTCGGACATTCCTTGGGAAAGACTTTAAAAAAAAATGCCAGTGGATATAAAAGAAAATGATTTCTATGTTTGTCTTTTGAGTAATAACTCTTTAGAGTTTTATCCTGAAAATACATTGTCAGGTTTTACCAATAAGCTAGCCAAGTCGTGTAAACTTAATGACGGGTGGAGTGTTGGAATTACGGAAATCTCATTTCCTTATTTTAATTTTGATAAATCAAAAAAGAAAACAAAACGTTGTATAAATAAGAATAATGAATGCAATAACTCATATAGTAGTAGTAGCAGTAAAAAGATAAAGCGTCAGTTATATAATCCAGAAGAAGAAAAGATTACTATCAGAGTAAATAAACACTTTGAGCGTAAATGGACTAAGGACGATCTTGCACATCTCGCAAACGATAAAAATGAAATACAGTTTCCAAGATTTTTACAGTCGTTCTCTGGTGCACTGAAATCTGAGGAATCTGCTAAATTATTAGCTAATCTTAAAGTAGATGCAGGACGATTCATCGAAGATAATATGAGGGAAGATAAAATTCCTGTAAAGACGTATAAAAAAGATGCTAAAGATTTCATGTTACATATAGATAGCGCTTTTGTAATTGGAATTTCGATAACCGTTATTTTGAAATACAATCACTATGATCATATTTCTTCGTTTTTGGAAGATATTCTGAGTCAAATTGCTATAGACAAAAGAAGTTATCATGGAATATTTTCTGCTGTTGATACATATATACAACCAACGAAGAGTATGTATGAAAGTACACGAGACCTAAAATATGAAGCAATAGTTCCACCACACCCGTACCCAGAACTACTAGAGGAGGATGAACAAGAGTCAACAGAAGAACAAAAGTCAAAGTCCGAATGTAGCAAGAGCTCGATTGTATACGTTTATACTGATATTATTCAACCCAGAATTATTGGTAATAAGCTGGTAAGATACTTGCGTGTTATACCACTCAAGGAATGTGAGAACATAATAAAATTTAAGCATGTAGAATATTGCCCATTAGAGAAGACCTTTATTGAGAATATTTCCATTAAAATAACGGATCATCAGGGTGAATCAATTGATTTTAAATCAGGCTACATTCCAACCTATGTAATGCTGCATTTTAGGAGACAATAAAAACTATAAATATTCACACAACAACTTGTTTTTGCATAGTATAAATAGAACTACGAGATGAATTCCTATTATACGCGTTATTATTTAATACAAAGCGGCAGTGGTCTGTCGGATATTGGAGAATTATATCGTGGTCCACTTATTTATCAACGTGGAAGAGGTATCGGTAGCTTTTTCAGTGCATTATTTCGACACTTAAAACCTCTAGCTACATCGGGATTAAAAACATTAGCACAACAGGCTGTAAAAGCAGGACAAGCTATAATACAAGATAAAAACATCAACAGCAAATCAGTTAAAGATATTTTAAAAGAACACGGTAGAGTTGCTATTCAAGATTTAGCTCAGAAAGGTATAAATAAAGTGTTTGACGGCATGAGTGGAGCAGGTATAAAAAGACCGAACCCGTTTACAACCTTGCATATAAAACCAACTCTTAAACGCAAGAGACGTGGCAAAACACCTAAAGGCACGAGAAATTGCAAAACAAAAAATCAAAGAAAAGGAATAAAAGCAAGAGCTTTGAAAACAAAACGAAAGATACGTAAACGTATACTGGACATTTTTGATAAGTAATAAACATAATGTCGTACAAAGAATGTATGAAATCGGAATTGGATCTTTTTTCCACACCACCAGTTCAAAGCAATATTTTGAAAACAGAAGAAGTAGCATATAAGCCAATAGCCTCACTAGACAACTCCTCCGTTCTAGAGTTTGTAACCTTAGGTCATGGAGATACATACCGAGATTTATCTAGCATCTATCTTCGTTTAAAATTGCAATTAATAAAAATAAAAGATGGGAAAGAAATACTTTATTCAAAAGAAGGTGATGCTCCAGGTTTAATAAACAACATTTTACACTCCATATTTCGCCAGTGCACCGTATATTTGAATGGGAAACCAATTGCTCAAACCGACCACAATTACAATTATCGCGCTTATATTGAAAATTTATTAAATTATGGTAAAGATGCTGCATCAACCCATTTGGAGTCGGTCGGTTGGTATCTTGACAAAGATGACACGGAAATTGCAGATATCGATAAACCCGTCGCTGAATTACATCAAGGCTATTTAGATCGGCAGAAACTTTTCAATAAAAGTAATGTAGTTGAACTGATGGGGAAAATTCATACTGATTTGCTTAATCAGGATAAGTTGCTATTAAACGGTGTAGATTTACGTGTAGTTTTATCGCTTGAAAAACCAGAATTTTATATTTTATCCAAGGCTGGCGATGACTCACCACACTTAAAAATCCTGGATGCAACCATGTACATGAATCACGTAACACGATAATATAGTCATCGGACAGCTACCGAACTTAATAATTTTTGGAATGGTGGACAATGATGCGTACACTGGCAGAATAACAAAGAACCCCTTCAACTTTAAACATAACAACATTACCAGATTCAATTTATCAGTGAATGGCGTGCAGATACCAAATCAACCTCTCGAATTTGACTACTCAAAGGAAAATCCGATTAGTACACGCGGATACAACACGTTATTCAGAGGAACCGGTATTCATTATTTCGATAAAGGTCATCAAATATCCAAGAAATTATTTGACAAGGGATGTTTTCTTCTCGCTTTCGATTTAACCGCAGACAATTCATATAACACGACTTGCGGCAATTTACTAAATCAAGGGACTGTACGAGTTGAAGGAAAATTTAGAGACGCGTTACAAAATAGTGTGACATGCATTGTATATGCTGAGTACGATGGAAGCATTGAAATTGACAAGGATCGAAATGTTTACACAAATTTTTAAATCTATATAAGGCGGCTACGTGCAACAAACTGTTAGTCGACAAATTGCTTTATTACGGTAACAATGAGCTGTTTAATTAATGTGGAATACTTTTGCGGGGGTGAATATACCTTCTTTAAAAAAGTCTCTTTAGCTGGATTCACTGCGCAAAATAAAACGTTTGCGAAGGAAATAATTTTTAAGTATCCAACATCTGGTACAGAATGCACTGAGCAACAACAATCAACTAAATTTGGTAATCTTGAACTAAAACGGATTGATGAAGACCTTATAAAAACTCTGGCGAAATTTAAGACAATCTTTGTTCGTGGTACATCAACTAAGGAGTTTATAAATAACTACGTTACATCTCTCACTAAGGTCATTGATCTAGAGGCAACATTTAGCTGTGAACAAGAATGAACACGATCGAGCTTGCAGCCGCCCTGACAAATAACCGCTTAACAAACAAGTTTTTTAGAGGAGTCTTCCCCTGCAACCATCTACCGCAAAAAATAAAAAAACCCGCATGCGTCATAGCTAATACGGATCCATCACATAAAGGTGGAACTCATTGGGTTGCATTTTATTTTCCTAAACAGGGTCCTGCAGAGTACTTTGACTCGTTTGGAAGATATCCAACCAATAAATTTTTTCAAAAATTCCTTCTAGCTAATTCAAACACGTTTTTAAATAGCAAGAAACGATTACAAGGCCTGTTTTCATCAACCTGTGGACATTATTGCTGCGTGTTTCTGTATTCTCGATGCAGAGGAAAGAGCCTCAAGACTTTTTTAAAACAGTTTACTGCTAGTGACTTAAGATTAAATGACAATAAAGTGATTAATTTATACTTGAAGAATTTTACACAAAGTGGTGGGGATTTTTGTAACCAGTCATGTAAGGCTGAGATCAGCACTATAAAAACCTGAACACAAAGTTTCAATATTCAGTGTGCAAGTTTAATTTGAGTAACATGGAGCCATCAAGCAAGAAGAGACAGAGGACTGTTGGAGGTAAAGGAACGGATAAGCTGCCTAAACCTGAATCAGTACCAGCACCAGCAGTAAAATCTAAGAAGAAGAAGAAGAAGCTGTCCAATTTTGAAGCAGAAGTGGCAGGAGAAAACCTTTTGCTAAACTATACATACCACCTGGACGATTGTCATAACCGGAAAATAGTACTTGGGTTTGATCCATTATCTTTCGAGACGAAAATTGTATTTCATCGTCACGGCTTGTTTCCTGTGTCAGCATCTTTTTCCGAATGGACATCAGTTTACAAACATCTAAACGACTTGAAAACCCAGATGGGAGAGACGATTCCAGCAAATCAGGCTGAGCTGAACAATGAGCACAGGATCCCCATTAACAGCAACTCGAGCATCATACTAAAGCAGACGGAACTTTATAAATTGTTCGAAATGTTGACATTTTTCAATATTATCATGTATCACAACAACAACGCTTCCGAAAGTGTAAAGGAGTACTATAAGAAGTATGCTGAAAAATGTAAAGGAAAAGGCGTATTAACTTTAGCATGTGAAGATTTTTTTATTCCAAGTCGAACTTCCTATGTACACTTGAATTATTCTAGACTTTTTTATGAAATACCTTTGTTCTGTATTAGTAATCTTATTTTTGACACGATAAATTTTCAAGGTATATAAATAAATAAATAAAATAAAAAACTATAAAAAATTCTTTTATTGAAAACATTTATTCACTAACATGTACAAATAAATATTAATACAATTTTGAACAGCACATCGCACTGAAGGTAATTTACCATGGATGGGGCAGTATGTTTCAAAGTGTTCCAGAAGTGTTAGTTTTGGTATTTCCAGTTGTTTTATTTCAGCTTCCAGTAGGTATTTTTGAACAAACCTCGCTTTTTCCAGTCCTTTCACATAGATTGTTGAATTTGAATAATTTGTCAGTATTACTGGTAAATCGTTGTAGTCAATATTGCCGCCGTTCCATCTTAGGCCATTTATCTTGTTAAAGTTGAATTCATCCTGTCTGCGGGCTTTTGGTGTCAACTCGTTGTATGAATATGGAGGCTTAAAAAAGTACAAGTCTGGTAAAAGTGATCCATGACGTAAAACTGCCAACTCCTTAGCAAACAACTGTCCATTAACTCCGCTGGCAAACTGCACGTCTAAAATGATTCGGTCTGAGCTCATGACTTTGACTGCACAAATGGAAATACAAAGCAGGTGCGATTTCATGGCTTTATATAAGAACTCATTTCCACACCACCTTAAGAGGTAGAGCTTTATTTGGCGCGTTTTTTTTTATCATGTGGTTTCCCCAATAGGCCTAATCCACAAATATTATCCACATGTTGGCTCAAAAACACATTTTTCTCTTTAGGAGCTTTTTTGTCTTTTAAACCCATATGGTAGAGAGCTGCGATCTTCCAGAAATCTTCGTTTATTTGAAGTCACTTTATATTTTTTTATTTCCGGTATTGTTACCACTTCGTGATCTTTTGTGCGGCGAATATGTTTTGAGAGGATGGGAATATGGTCATCCTCGTTGTCGTTTAATATCATATTTTTGATTGATTCAAAATTTACATGTTGTGAAGCTTCATAATTCAGGCAGATTCCCTTTACCTTACTCTGGACCTTGATGGATTCATCCCTAGTGCTATAAACCGCGTATGCATAATTTTTAGGGCCTCCACTTGCAAAAGTTGTTATATAACTACCAGGTCCGTAGCATTCTAACTCATCAGTCATATCTCCAACGAATTCTCCAGTTGGCGGGTCGAATTCTCCCTCTCTGCTAATGTATATGACTGAATCGGTATCGTAATACAAAACTCTTTCTCCAAGCTGCTCCAAATAGCTAAACAACTTAAGTCGTGCCTGAGTAGTGGTATAAGCTGCAATAGAGACGTTAACTGTCCCCAGAGATTCGGCAGCTTCTTCTCTGTAACTCCAGTTTACAATAAGTGTTTCTTCGTTAATAGGGAGAATATGTTGCACCTCTACTGCAGGATTGATTAGCAACTGGTACAACTCTCCTGAACTGTTAATTATGCTCGTCTTTGGCTGGTTTTCCCTCTGTCCAAACTTTCCCCAAAAGGAGTTTAAAATTAGCTTAGCTAGCGATCTTAGTCCGGGATTTTTCTCAACTTCAGTATACTCCAGTTGTACACCTTCATTTTGTCGAAATTCCTCCAAGTATTTCCTCTTTTCATCTTCATTCGAGCTGCATTTGCTGGGCCATCCTGATGCCTGTTGTTTCATCTTTATAAATTTGTTCATCATTGAGGTGAATAGACCGCCGGAAAGGGTCGATTTGTCATACGCCTCAGTTTTGTAGCTCCATATTTCATACATATTCAGTATTTTGTATCCCCTACTTACGGCCATCTTTACCTCATCAATTACCCATGTTCCAATCGGCGCTCTTTCCTCATCCGTGTGTGAGCATTCTGGATGTTGGTTTTTCTCATCGCTACATCTTCGGCATAATGGAAACATTAATTTATTATTTTGTTTAATTGGTAGGACGGGGTGATACAAGCCTTCTGGTGGTAAAATCTTACATTTAACTACACCCTCCATTTTATTTAAATCTACCTCTGAGCATGCATCTGTTCCAACATATAATTGAGGGTGTCCGGTCGGGAATTTTCCATACTTACAAACCCATGGATACAAGGAGCATACATCTATGTATTTTATTTTTTCACCTGGCTTGCATTCGTAATGTGTATACGCATTACCTGTACGGCCTCCATAAAAAGCATCTCTTGGATTTAAAGGTGCATTTGCCAATAAAGGATGGTCTCTTAAAGCCTGAATATCTTTATTCACATCCATCAGTCTGTGAAAATCACACTCCCACATCTCAATAACCTCGTATCCATAGGAACGTAAGCGCTCTGTTTTTGCGGTAGTTACTTCATATCGGTGATTTAGAGTATCGCTTGGGTCTTCATGGAGAGGCTGATCACGGTTATGCTTTAAACAGGTGGGATGCCCGTGGTAATAGCAGCCATGGAATTCAAAAACCTGATTTGTCTGTGCACAATACCCATCTACTTTTACTCCGTTCAGCACAACTTCCCTTTGTTTAGCAGCATGTGTGATATTTATTCCTCTGGTCTTTTCCTCAGATATTAACCACTGAATCGCTATTGCTGACTGATTATCAGCATTTCGATATCCCTTTCTTGGGATAATACCAATAGTATTTGGTCTAAGGAAATTTCGACGGAAAACTAAATTGCATGCAGAGGCAATAGTTGTCGCCTCAACAAATGGGTCAACTTTGCACTCTGTTAACATTAATTTTCTAAACTTTAAGCATGCCTCGGTTAAAATCTGCACATCGCTGATGCAATAGTCGACAATATCACGCTCCATATTAAAGTCGTCATTTTTATGCTGTTCGTACCATTTGAGGAAGCTATCACGGTCTTCAGTTTTCATTGAGTCGGGACTGTAATATTCTGCAGCCGGCAATTTCCCAACATATTTCTCATTCTCGATTGTGTTAAATAGATGAGGGAAGTATCCTTTTTTATACACGGCTGGTAGATCAAATGCCTTTGGTAGCTGCGCTAGACTCATGGGGAAGTAATTTAGAGAGTCAATAAATTTAATGTTGTCCAACTGCATCATTATAATTTTTGTTCCTCGCATTATTAATTTGGGCTTCAGGTCTGTCTTTCTCAAAATGTAATTCAGTATGAATTGATGGTCAAATGCCTGACCATTATGAGCTATGACTACTAGCTTTTTAAAATTTCGTCTTATCTCTAACAAATCTTTTAAAAAATCACACACCACATCGGTTTTATAAATCTTCAACCTAAATCCACATTTTTGACAAAAACGCAACCTTTCTACTTCCATGCAGAGCTCACAACGCTTTGCAACAACACATAAATTTGGTTCATGCAGCTTCATGTCTCCGACTGATTCTTCTTCTATATATTTTTCACCTATAACCTTCTCCTGTCTTGTCTCCAGATCGTAAAAGATGAAAAGAGTATCTTTCGTCGGGGGTGTTCTGACGTCAGGCTGTATAAAACAGAAGTGTCCTTGTTCCACGTGTTTATCACAGATCTTGCAAAAATATTCGCCACATATATGGGTTTTGTCCGCCTTATAAGTCTTTAAACAGTCTCTGCATTTTTTTACTACCTCGCAGACACTTTTCTTACCTAACGACCCTGAAGCTTTGTGATTGTTAAAGCAACATTCTCCTCTAAAATGTCGATTACAATCTTTACATAATTTCTCTGCCAAGCCTTTTGTACATGCGGGAGCTTGTTGACAACACGGACATGTTCCACCGCATCTGTGTTTGTTTTTGTGATCGTACGGGGTATGACATTCCTCGCAATAATAAATACAACAAAATGCAGCAGTTAGGGAAACTATCACATTATAGTGGTTATTGTGGTACAGTAAATTTAGTTTTTTTCCAGTATTTTGTCCTTCAAATATCACATCTCTTCCTCTGGTACCATATCTATACACTATAATTTTATAATCCTTCAGATATTCTTGGAATTTTAGCAGCTCAGGGATTCCAGAACCTTCATTGGGAATATCTATTTTAGAGTCAGCCATCAATTGTGCAACTCGTAGAGTCTGTAACTTGCCAATATCCCGTCTTACCCTGACATATTCTGTCTCCTTATTCACGTTGGATATGGCAACAATCAATGCTCGTGGTAGGCACAGGTTATCTTTGTTTTTTATTACCACGATTCCTTTTCTCTTTGCACATTCCTCATCAAATGTGTTAAACTTCCTTGCTCTATCATTTCCTCTCCCTTGTGGCAGTCTAACTGTGGTAACACTCAAGCAGAATGTGTCGGTACTTAATCCACTTGAATTGCTTTGAAAATTTTTTCCAATGGTGTCCCACACATCAGATACATTCAGTGTGGAGGCCAGTCTGTAGCTTAACCACCCTGGGCCTTTCTCCATAAAGGAGGCTCCACAAAAGGTAAAACCAAGGAAATCATCTGGCTGAACTTCTAACAGCACATGTTGAACAATTTCGTCAACTGCACTTTTGATCCAATCTGAGGGTTCCACATGCGCAGGTGGGCTATTGATTTTAAAATTAATTTTGCGCCCCCTCAGATTGAAACGTCTGATATGCGTTGCCATATCGCTGGTGATGGAAAATTTACTCCCAAACTCTCTACCCAACAATTCTTTCAAGTCGTCAAAACACCTAACATTGACGCTATTCTCGACAACCAACTTCGCGGCTCCTCTAAGTAACTGCTTCGCGTACATATACTTTTGCACATCGTTCAAACCATGAACAAGTGCGAACTCTTCGAACTCCTTTATCCATTCTGTGTACTTTGTATCAGTATCTCCACTAAACTTTTGCACTGATTCTTCCACTAATTTCAACATTCTGTGTTCTTCATCTACCTGAGCCCTACGCATCCAGATTTTCTTCATATTTCAATTACTAAGACACTGCAAAAACAAAAAAGCAGTGTCTTTAATATTGTTATTTTAAAAATAATCGTCAACTTTTTTCGATACTAAATGCAAATTGCTGACATAAACTTAAAAACAGATACACGTAATTTATGAAAAACTAGATAATATAGATATACTATGTTTGCTTACCTTCTTTTTCAAAAAATATATCAGCTCCTTCTCAAAAACGCTTCCACTTTATAAAAAACACTTTGTAACACACACGAAATCCCGCCTAACTTAAAAATTCGAACGAACGAAAAAAAAAAGCACTTTTTACACTGTATAAAACACTTTCTAACACGCACAAAATTCCCGCTAATTTAAAAACTACGAAAAAAAAATAGCACTTTTTACACTTAAAACACTTTCTAGGCAAACAAAATCTCGACTAATTTAAAACTGTAAAAATCCACGTTCAACTTTCCGACTCACGTTCTTTGTTTAAAATCAACCTTCGAATGACGGAGATGCATTTGCGAGGGTTTTTATATAGAGGCTTTCCACTAAAAGGAATATAATTTACGATTATTATCGGCATCCCATGCGAAAAATAAATTGCATTAACTAAATGTATTCACATTTAAAATTCCAACCCAGTCATCATAAATTGCAATGGCAAAATATCATCTTCATTAATATACATCACATAAATTCCTCCTCAAGCCATAAACTTTTACGACCGTCTCTGGTAATAATCATAAATATCCCACTGAAATTGCCATGCGCGCTGTATAGAAGCGAACGAATGAAAGAAGAAAAAGGAAAATAATAATAATTAAAATTCCATTCGCATGCGCTCTGTATAGAAGCGATCCGGCAGTGTAGGAAAATAAAATGCATTAACAAAAATACTAAATGTATCCACATTTAAAAAATTCCAACCCCGTCATATCCTTAACGAACATCATAAATTGCAACAGAAAAACATCATCTTCATTAATATGCATCACATAAATTCCTCCTCAAGTCATAAACTTTTACGAGCGTTTCTGGTAATAATCATAAATATCCCGCTGAAATTGCCATGCGCGCGCGCTTTATAGAAGCGAACGAATGAAAGAAGAAAAGGAAAATAATAATAATTAAAATTCCATTCGCATGCGCTCTGTATAGAAGCGATCCTGCTTCAGTTATCTTCCCAGCATGTTAAAATTTATTGCTCTCTGATGTACAAGGAATGTTTTCCTGCGGGCATTAAGATTTATAAGAAATGTTTTCCCTGTTATTTTCTCCCACGGTACACACAGAATGTATTAAATTTTATATATACAAGTTTTTTCATCGAGAATAACAACAGTTGGGGGTTAATGTGCGCGGTGGAAGTGGAGGGGATATGATTTCTGTATATAAATCCTCTGTGCTCTGGAGACTGGGAATCAGAAAACTCGAAGCTCTTCAACAGAACATCGGTAAGTGGCCGTAAGCAATCGGCATTTTTGCCAGTATAGTTCTGTTTTAACTTGTTTTTTTTTCTTTTAGCAGTACAAGCGATAGCAACACCAACAGCAACAGCAGCAAAAGAAACCACATCAGAAACCAGCATAATGGTAAGTACTTTTAGACTCCAAAGTTTTTTTAAATTAATTTAATTTTTTTTAAAATAGAGTACCTTCGAACTTTTGTCTTCGGTTGCCGAAAGTACCTCAACGGAGAACATCCCCATCTCAGCCATGGAGGAGAACAAACCCTACCCCATCAAGTTTTTTAAACTTGTTACAACGAAGTATGGGTTAAGGGTAATTGTTTCCTTCATGGACAACACCTTTGTGTATCTACCGGAGAGATTTGCAGAGAAGATAAAAACGGAAGAGCAGATAAGCGAGCTGAATGCGGAGAGGGGCAAATCCATGATTTTTGAGGGAAAGGACATCAACAGAGGGGGACTTTTAAAAATAAAATTTATTTAAAAGAGGATTGAAGAATTTGCATATTATAATAGCTAATGTTTAAAAAAAAATAGTTTTTAAAAATAAAATAAAAATGTTCAGCCCGGTTTTAAAAATAAAATAAAAATGTTCAGCAAGTAACATATTGTTTTTCATTACAGTCACTCCCTAGTCATTTTTCAGGTTTCGTTTTGGGCTCCTATTGACTTGCTTGCCTGCAGAGTTCAAGATCCCCCATAGCAACAGTCCTTTAGTATGCTGAGGCAATGGAGCCGGATGTCTAGTGGCCGGCTGCAAGGTCACTAGCCCGAGCGTCATAACTGGTTCAACTCTCAAAAGGCCTGGGGCGGGGGCAGGAGCAAGGAGCGCCAGTCGCAAGTTCAATGACCTGCCCCACTGCCACCTTTCATATGGCAACACTGTCTGGCACACACGCACTGGCGCCTTTTCATATGGCACTACTGTCTGGCCAAAGTGCTCCCATAGTCCCCGCCGAGTCCCCGCCAGGGCCCCAGCCTAGGACCCCCGCCGCAGCCCCGCCGAGGTCGCCGACCCCCGCTGAGCCCCCAAGCCACCGGCCCTGACCGACCCGTCCAGTCTCTAGGTCAACCACCTTGACCTACATCCCAAGGCCAATTACAGGTGATTGATTGATTGATGACAGGTGATTGACCTCGAGACTGAACTACATACGTGATTTATGGGTTTGACCTAGATTCCAAGGACGGGCCCACCGGCTAAGCCACCGTACGTGATTTATGGGTTTGACCTAGATTCCAAGGACGGGCCCACCGGCTAAGCCCCACGACTGCAAGGTCATTAGCCAAGGTGACACGTCCAATAATCCCAATAGTCATAAATCACACCAATTTAGTCGTAAAAACAGTAAATGTCATTGTAATTGGTCGTAAAAATTAATGGACCGGTTTGACCCACATTCCAACGGGCGGGGCCCTGACCTACATCCACAAAACAGGTTTTGGTTCCCAGTCTAAACCGACGCCCTACCTACTTACTTCAAGTAGATACCCAACTGGTGAATCATCAGGAATACTATTATCATTAATGGATTCAATCCATTTAAAACCCCCAGTCGGTAGATATTGAGACATAGCCCATCCATATAAATTATTGGCATCTAAGTACATTAAGTACTTGTCCTCTTCATTGGGGTTATATTTCTTCATGTATTTATTATTAGCTTTACCTCGTCTTCCGCTACATTGTGCTACTCCAGCTCTGATGCCACATTCAACAAATAATAACATGTCAATATCTGTTATTAATTCCAATGTAACACCTGTATATAGCAACATCGCATCCCAAGTTAGACCGGGTGTAGTGAAATAGTGCGCTGGATCCAGTTTATGACTTTTTAAACATGTGTTTCTAAAGTTTTCAAAAATATCTGCTAAGAGCATTACATCTTTTTTGAGATATAAATCCGAATACTCCCCTAAAGTAGTAATATAAAAACTAGACCATACATTTAATGCATGCTGATAATCTTCTTCGCTTATATCGCTATCAGTTAGCTGATTATGAAAGAAATCCTTAGATGGTAAGGTTGGTTCGTCCAATTTCTCCCATGAATCAACATAATCATATGGGAAAACGCCTTTCCTATGAAGAAGATTATAGTGGTTATTTGAAAACTGTTTTTCCAATAACGGAAATGATGTGCAATTCTTTGCTAACGCATCCAATGATGATGGAAGGAAGCGAATTGAATCAATAAAGCGTAGATCGATGGAGGTCTCTTCTACACGTTTGGTGAAGGAGATATACTTCTCTTTTGTTAGCGGTAATAAATCAATCTGTCCATTGATATTAAGTGCGATATCTTTTATTATGAAGTGGCTATCATATCCAGAAAGGTTATGGAAAACTACTGGAATAACATGGCTATCCTGATAAAGTAAATTACAGGTTTGAAGAGCAACTCCTCGAAATTGTCCAGTAAGATGATCATGGTCACAAACTCTAATATCAGATTTTGTAAAGGTTTTCTGACAAATATGGCAACATTTGGCTGCTTTTTACTTCATCTCTCGGTCCTTTGTATTCATATCCAATGCAATTATCTTTTTAAAAATTTCCGATACATCTTTGCTAATCAGCTCCAATTCTTGAGCGAACCATTCCAAACATTTTTCTCCTCTATAAGAGCGATAATAACTCAATTTGTCGTCGTATGAACACTGGAAGAAGTATCCTATACTATGAGCTTCATGCTTTTGATATGGTGTTGTATTGCTTTGATTATCCTCACATTTAATGATTTTAATATGCATGAAATATCAGCATAAATAATGAAAGGGCACTTTTCTTTATACTTATAGTTATTAAAATATACCCATTTTTCTGTAGGTAATATGACTCTGCAGTTACATTAATTTCATTCTCAACATCGTCATCATCAGTAAATATCAGTAAGTGTATGCATATTCATTCTTAGCATATTCATTCTTACTGATATATATTGGTACTGTTAAGATTTTTTTATTTTCTTTTATTTATGTATACACATTTATTCTTAGATTATTATTTTTTTTTAAATTTGGGTATATCTTTTATTTTGATAGGAAATTTAATATTATTTAAATTTAATACACTAGCATAATGAGGATAGGATTAATACACTAGCATAGGTGGATAGGAGCTTGTACGTGATATATTTGATACTTGATGTGAAGTATTTGATATTGGGTGTAATGCACTTACTACACTCCGAAACATGCATTATCAAAGTTTTTACATTTACACATGCTTTTTTATTTTTTATCTCAGCGGGCAATTCTATATATGAGGATCCTTTAAACACCGAATTTCTGTTTATGTTAACACCTAAATTTATTATTTTCACTAATGCCCATCCACTATACCGTTCCTCAAATTCTTCCAACTCACTTAAAAGTTTCTCCTTAATATCATTCACTATTTAATTTAAATCAGTTCCGAAGTCAATATTTATATTAGCAGTTTGTATATATTTTAAATCTGTACACATATCACCATTTGACATTATTTTCTTAAATTCACCACACAATGTTGTATTCATTTTTATCATTGAAAATTGTTTTAAAATATTTTTAACTCTTATTATTAAAGTTTTACCAGCATTGTTTAAAAATATTTTTGGATCTTTATATCCTAGATTTTGAATAACCGATGACCTAATTCGAGAACTAAATGCTGATTATATATCTTTCCACACTAATAATTTCTCACGATTTTTAATACCCGAACCAGTATGCAGCAGTGGCGTGGCGTGCTTTGAATTGTAGGGGATGCAATCTGGCAAAATTTGTGTGGAAAAACTCCGTTCCGCGGATGCACGTTATATATTCAAATGGAGTATTAAGATTATCTATATTGTAATGAAAGATAAAGTCTTCCATTGATATTCCAGCGAGTGTGAGCTACTTTTGGAAGTTTTCGCTTTATCAACAAGTCGATGACAGCGGATCGTTTAGTTGAGTGACTAAAGAAATTTGAGAAACCTGTGATTGACTGAAAGAAGATTCGGCACTCACGAATCTTGTCACATGATTTCGATAAAACAATATTTAAACGATGAGCAAAGCAGTATACAAAAAGGGCATATGGAAATTTCTTTAACTCGGATTTGAAGACAGCTAACTTTACCCGCCATAACTGAAGCTCCGTCATAGCAATTGTAACTTGGAACCACATGCAAAATTCTCCATAACATGAACTATATTTTCATGCAAACGAACTGCTCTTCTATCATCGGAAATATTTTTAAAACTAATGAATGTTCCTTTCGTGTGGCCAAAAGAAGAAATGTATCTCAGAGTGGTTGGCAACATAGATCGACAGGAAATATCCGTGGTTTTATCACAAATAATTGCGACAAACTCAGAATTGTGGGTTTCAGAAGTAACTTTAATTTTTAGTAAGAGTGCAGGAAATAGCCACTATTAAATCATTTTGAATATTGTTTGATAATCCAGAAAATACTGAAGCTGATTTTTAATTTCAGGATTATGTTTGGCCAAAAGTGAAATTAATTCAACATAATTTTCCCGGTTAATAGAATCTTGACCCTCGCCCTGTCCGCGAAAGGCTTGCTCCTAACAAGCCAAGTGGCAAAGAACGTCTGTAAAAATTTTAATAATTTTCCGGTTCTTTTGAACTAACTCATTTTTCTCATAATTGAGGATTTATAATGAGTGTCTACTAGATTTTCAATTCTTTGGCCTTTACCGAATTTAGAAAGAGCCAAAACCGATTTTAAATGCTCGGAGGATTTTTGGCCATGCCTATCAACGGCGTTATGAAAATTATTTAAAGCATTAAATCAAACCACAAACGTTCTTTTCAGTTGAAAATAAAATGCAAGGCCAACAAAAAAAATTTTGTTAATCTTGACAACCGGTAAAAGCCAGTAATAATATTTTAATAGAAAAATACCTAATGCAAGTTTTATTTTCACTTAAAATATGTAATATTGGTTTCGGTCTACCATTTTTAATTATGAATTTATTTTCCGTAAATGAACATGAGCCAAAGGATTGCTGCAAAAAATCATCCATTATGCAAAAAGGCTTACCATTAACATCACCCATTATATTTAATAGAGCAAAAACAAACTAAAAAAAACTAACAAATAATATATATAAAAATTTTTCAATATCTCCAATTTTCTTTTCAAACTTACTTTTTAAAACTACTTGCACTATTTTTAACTCACAAAACAAATCGCACCAACTAAATTGCTGGCAAAACAAATTTATTTTAATTAATTAATAATTAATTACTCCAAAAATACTGCTTTTTACTATTTTCTACAATTAAGTCATTAATTTCAAACCACATTGTACAAATTCATTTCCAATTAGATTGCTCATAGAAATGAATTTCCTCAAATCTTATTAGAAAACTTCTCTCCGCTCTCACCCAACAAAAAATTACTCACAAAGCGTATGGATGCAAAATCTGAATTGCTTCCCTTGGCCCTGGTCACAGGAACAAACTTTCGTTGTGACTCCCCATATCCGCTTCCCTCTTCATCGTCAAGTTCGCACCGAAGTGCGTCCCAACGGACAGTCAAGGGAAGCAATTCAAATCCTGCTTCTCGAAGCTCGTTGGCGTGTTTCTTTGCGTATAGAGAATAAGTTTCGTTTGCGAATTCAGAGAGAAGGAAGAGAGAGCTTTCGCTCATGGACATAACTAAAATAGAGAATTTATATCTTAACAGTGGAGGCTAGAAAAAGCAGCAATAATATAAAGGTAATCTCAGAATGATAAAATAAAAAAGAAAAAGTTTTGTAAAAGAAAAGAATAATTATTGACAAAATTTGAATTTTTATTTTTATTTTTTAAGAAATTGTAAGGGATGCAATGCGGCACAATGGAGCTCCTTGCTGGTGACAGCAAGGCTACTGCCATCATGCTTGGGTAGACATAAAAATTTTGAAAGACAACCATCCTCCCTAGTCCCGAAATAGTGATAGGGGGTGATTAGCCGGTCACACGGTATACGCTAGCTCGACGGTAGGGGTCGTGGGGTGTGTGACCGGAATGCTACATATATGATTCACCACTTACCTACTAGTCAAAAGGGAGAGTTCTTCATACCGTTCTTGTCCTAGGTTAGCCAAAGTTATTCATCGCTGGAAGTTCCCAACGAGGTGGATGTTCAACGCGACTTCGAGAGAACCCTGAAGAGAAAACACAACCCAACCATCCTGGATAAATTACCCCCTTAGGCTGTCATGCCTAGTAATACTCGTGGAGTCAAAGAAATTGATAACAAATATATTATATAGTAATTACAGCCCAATACAATATAATTAATTAACAACAAAATGAAGGTATTTATTTATTTATTTATTTATTTTGTTTAACTATGTAACAGTCGTTTACAGTGTAAATTTATTATTAGTTCTAGAGTTTGGAATTTATATCTCTTCCTTACAACTATAACATATCATTTTGTATAAATTTATTTTTTGTTTTAATTATTCTTGTTGAGGAAAAGTATATAAAAAACCTCTTTAAAACCTTACTACTCTACTTATCCTAAACTTAAAACTAATCTACAACTAGACTTAGTTAACTAGGCTATTTTTAGTTGCCTAGTTGTCGAATTATCGGATTTGACAATTCTTGGCATTGGTATTTGAATTTAATCTCTTGGTTTCCAACTATTTCCTCGACATATTTCATATTTGCTAGTGAGTGCAATCGAGTTGTTGAGAAATACCATGGAAGGTTATATATCATTTTTAAAAGTTTGTTCTGGGCTGTTTGTAATTTTTTTTATGTGTAGCTGCACAGTTTGCCCACACTGGGGCCCCGTATAATAACATTGATTGAAAGATTTGTCTATAGATTAGGACTTTGTTTTTTAAGCTAAGGGCGGATCTTCTGTTAATAAAGGGATACAGTGTTCTTGTTAGTATGTTAATTTTATTTATTGTTTTTGTTATATGGATGTTGAAAGTAAGGGTTTTGTCTAAGATGACCCCCAAATATTTTACACTATCTGCCCATTGAATTCTGTGCCCGTTCAGAGTTAGATCTCTTGAAGGTAGGTTGGAACTTTTCCTTTTGCGTGTGAAATACATAGCTTGAGTTTTGTCGCAACTAAGTTTTATTTTCCATTTATTGTAGTATTCGCTCAAGGTATTTAGGCTATCCTGCAAGGTGTTTGTAAGGTTAGAGGCCTCTTCAGCTGAGGTGTATATTGCGGTGTCGTCTGCAAATATAGATGCATTGCAATTACCTAGTTCTGGAAAATCGGCTGTGTATATGTTGTATAGTATGGGTCCAAGCACAGATCCTTGGGGAACACCCGCTACAATTTGATGGGGCTCAGTACATTCATTTCCGACGTATACTTGTAAATATCTGTCAGTGAGGAAGCTATTAGTTAGTAAACTTAAATAAGTAGGGAAGTTAAATTTTATCATTTTGTATACAAGTCCCTCGTGCCAAACTGTGTCGAAGGCTGACTGAACATCTAATAGCACAAGACCAGTTGATTTTTTGTTTGATAAATTAGTCTTGATGTGCTTAGTAATTCGAGTGATCGCGTGTAGAGTGCAATGATTAGCCCTGAATCCAAATTGTATGTCTGGGAGTAGTTTATTTTCTAGCAGAAAGTTCTCAATTTTTGTTTTTATAATTTTTTCTAGTATCTTACCCATTATGCATAACAAACTTATAGGTCTGTAGCTTGATGGATTATCTGCTGGTTTACCAGGTTTCGGTACTGGAATGGTTTTTGCAGTCTTCCAGGTGGATGGGAAATAAGGCATGAATTGATTATATGGGTTAGATAAATCATGCCCGAGCGAGGTAGATATTTTATGCAACAACTTGGAATACCATCTACGCCAGGCGCTTTTGAATTATGGAGTTTTCTTACGAGTTTTTTCACTTCGATAACCTTAACCAACGGTACGTTTTCGGTTATGGTATTAGATGTGAGGAAGTTTTTAACTGTGTTCCTAACTTCGGTTTCAGTTAAAGGGTCGCTGCAGTTTTGCGAAGCTAAATTATTTTCGGCAAATTTTGCTAGGAATACGTCTGCCTTTTCCTTGCGAGTCATGTATCTAATGCCCTGATGTTTAATAACCGGTAGTGGTCGTTTCCTCTTTTTAATAATTTTCGCTACCTTCTAGAAGGTTTTAGAGGATGTTTTCATACTTTGTAATAAATTGTTCCACTGGTTGTTTCTTAATTTAGTCATTTCTTCCTGTATGCGTTTGTTGTATTTTATCATATTTTCCCTGTATATTTCTAAGCGTGAGCGTTGCCAAGCTCTGCGCATGCTGTTTCGCTCACGGATCATACCTATGATGTGGTTTGGTAATTTCATGGAATACTGTGTTTTTGTCACGCATTTGGGAACGGAATAATCAACTGCTCTTTTTATCAAGTTTGCGATATACTCTATCATGTCATTGATTTGGAGAGCAGAGTGTATATTATTGAGTGAAAAGGAATTTAGGTAAGATCGTAGATTGGTTTGTATGAAAGATTGATATTTTTTCCAGTCAGCCCTTTTATAATTGTAGATACTAGAGTCGTCGCTTGGGGCATTATTTAATATTTCTAACATAACCGGTAGATGGTTAGAAGATAGTTCATTCATAACAGTAGGCTGAGTAATATTGTCAGGTGAATTAGTTAAGAATATATCAAGTATTGAGGGATTTGCTCTTATGTTAGTTGGTATGAACGTGGGATCTGGTGGGTAGAACATGACATAAGGGATGTTGGGAAGCATTTCGTGGAGAATATTTCCCCAGGCGTTTGCTCGTATACAGCCCCACATCTGGTGTCTACAGTTGAAGTCACCACCAATTAAACAAGGGTCTGGGATTCTTGTGAGTTTACGAAGATCTACTCTCAGCTGTCTTCTCTTAATATCATTAGAAGAACCACCTGGAAAGTAGACAGAATATGTTTTTATTTTTGTGTCATCTTCGAGGTATATCTCAACCCCAATAGCTTCAATAATTGATAAATTAAGTGATGGGAGGGGGTTGTGTCTTATTTTTTTGTCTATTACTATAGCAACACCTCCTCCTATGGACGTTTCTCTATCTAAGCGATAGCAAAAATAGTTTGGATTTGAAAAGGAAATAGTTGGGTTTAGCCAAGTTTCTGTTAATAGGGCAACATCAATTTTGTGTCTTATCATATAATTGAAAAATTCTATATTTTTATGCCGGATTGATTGGGCATTCCATGTAACTACCTTAAGATTACTAGTACTACTTATCATTGTATAAATACTTGATTGCTACTTGAGTAATAACATTGAATTGTTCGAACCTATCTTTGCATACTTTTAGGTGACTAACTATTTCGTTAGTCAAGCTTATTATTTCATTGTAAGTAAATAAACCTAAATTACTACTACTATTTGAAGAGATGTTTCCTCTAACCGTGTCGGACCAAGATATGTTTCCGCTTTTCATATCAGTTCTTTTGTCACTGTTAAAGCTGTTCCTTGCCAGATTTGGGAAATTGCTGGTATTGTACACGGGCATCCTTGTACCTAGGTTTGAATTCCGAGTATTTTTACCCTGAATTCTCTGCCGTATTTCAATATAACTTCTCCTACTTGGACATTGCAGATCATTAGAGTTATGCGCTCCATTACAGTTTGCGCATTTTGTTACGTTTTTGTCGGGGCAGTTCGTTGTATGATGTTCACCCGAACAGAATGCGCAGAACGTCTTTACGTGGCAGCGACTCTCACCGTGTCCGAACATTTGGCAATTATGACACTGGGTAGGTCTATTAGGTATTCTTCTTTGGTAGTCCCAACGGACTATGGTTTTATTAATTACGTGGAACTTCCTTCTGAGATCGTTCATCGTGACGGATTTCTTCTCTAGATAAACGATATAGAGGATCATTTCTCTTTTATTAGTGTTTTTAATATTCCTGACGACTAATTTAACATCAATGCATTTCAATCCAGCATCGCATAGCACTTGCTTTACTATAGAAGGCTCGATTTTATCAAGGCCAGATAACACAGCTTTGAAAGGAAGTTCTTCTTTACTACAGTGTGTGTAATATTGGACCTTCTTCTCGGTGAGAATGCTAGTTATTTGTTTATGCAATTCAGAAGAGGTGGTTAATATTTTAACACCTATCGATACATGTTTGATCGTATAGTCGGAGATGTTATTTTCCGTTAGTAGGTCATGTATATACTTACTCGAGCATTTGATGGCTGTTATCGGTGGTACTGAAACTTTAATTGTTTTTGCTGCATGGGTTAGCCGCTCAGCATTGTTTTCAATTTCGTCGTCGGCATCGACTGTTTGTAACGGAGCAAAATAGTTTGCTGATGTGCCGATATCATCATTGCCGGTAGCCCGTTTATGACGTTGACCTTTGGACCCAGAGCTCATGGGAACGTGAATTTCACTTATTTTGTTTCGGATGTGGATTATTTTTTTATTGGGATGGAGAAAGTCTCCATCTAAAACATTATTGTCGCTTTCGCGATTTAGATAAGTACGTTTGCTAATTTTGAGTACTTTTTTACTTTTATTTGCTTCTTTAAACACTTTAATTTACTTAACCGCGTTTTGATTTGCTCAATCGGAGCGCTCGCTATGAGAACTTAAATTGATAAGTGTAAATCAAAAAAAACTACCCTTACAATATAGGTAATGTGGATGCAACCAACTATTACCACAAAATAACAACTTCCATACAATAACGGAAAGGAAAAACCCAAATCGTCGCTCTGGTACCAGTCGATGATTCCTGTTTTTCGTACAACACACAAAATAACCCGAAAATATTTAAGTGATATAAAAGTAATTTAAGGTAGTATTATTATCATTAACGGTGTGTAATATACGTAAAAAAAATGTAACGAGTACAATTATAAGTGGATAATATAATTTTCTTTTGTGTTAATTAATTAGTGTATCTGAGTAAATATTTGGGGGGAATATGCATATAGTTAAAAGTTTGAATATAAATTAATTAACTACCAAAACTAAGGTACAATACCCAAAACAAAACGAACTTTCTTAATAAGTTAGTTGATAAAAGTGTAGATATATATTTAGTGTGATGCAATATAATTCAAAAATGGTAGATATATTTAATATAGTTAATATGTATGTTAATATAAGTGGAAATATATTTAGGGTTAAGCAATATATTTAAAAAAATTGGATATATATTCAATATAGTTAATATGTAACTATGTTAAAATTACTTAAGGTAATAACAGTGTAAATATAATTAAGAAAAAAACTACGAAAAATAAGTATTAATAGGATACAAGAACGATCTTACATTAAACCCTCTTCTTAGATGATGGTTCCTCAATATGTTTATACATATATATAAGTATATCCATGCTTAAAAGATTTAAATCGTACCCATGCGTTGCACTTTCTGCGATTGCTGGGTCCAATTAGCAATAATTCTCCTTTAGTATTTATTCACAATCTTCAAAATTATATAAAAGGCTTCCAATAAGGTTCGTTTCTTTGCCAACTTTATGCGATGTTACTTGAATTGCAGTAACACCCACAATTTGGGTATTGATATTTTCCAGATAATACAAACTCCGTCACCGCAATGAAATGTCCGACCTCTACTACAAAACCCCGTACTCAACTAGATAATAAATATTGCACCGGTATTAGTAATGCACATCCTGTGGGTAATGGTAATAAGTTATGAGATAGAAATTCAGAACGTTATGGTAAAATTGAAATAGATTCTGATAATATAGAAGCACCACCAGTCTCTAGACGAGGTTCAACTAGTCGCCCTGGAAAGAAATTGCAAATGCCAAAACCTGTGCACTTGATGGTACTGAAGCTTTAGGTCCTTTTGATAGATTTTCTGCTGCCCGACGAACTCGAGGAAATAAAACGTCCTTCTATGTTTCAATTCGACTCTTGAGATTAGGAAAAAAAACAGTCTTCGGTCCACAAAATGTTCGCCGTGCCTTTGGCCTGTCTGGCTTCTCGTTGGTTCTATTACAGAATAACGCTTTGGTCACACAAAATTATGTTCACATATTCTTGGTGTGGATCGCACGACGATATAAGGAAGTATATGTAGCAGTCGCTACTTATCATGTATATACGTTTTTTTGTAGTAAGTTTTATTCAGGTAGTTACTCAGTTTCTGTACTCGTTAATTTTTAATAGAGTGTTTTGAATACGTCATAGTTTGGATTCTCACTACTACTAGGAAATACACTTGGAGAATTTAGCTTGACATATCACGTATGTATACACTGTACACAGAAACGAAATTTAAAAAACATAGACACACAAATATTGTTCAATAAAATAATTTTGAAATATTGTAATAGTGTTAGTTAGAAGTTCATTCGATTTGGAACTTCGACTATGTAAGATTATAACGGTTATATAAAAAGATTATGTAATTTTAATTCTTTCAAATACATAACTATTAAAGTTTGTATATTAAAAATAAAATAACGATATAAAATAAAAACTTAAAGTTTATCTAAATATATATTAATGAAAATATTATTGGCAATATGCGCATAGCATATTGCAATGAGATGGAGTTTGGCCAACAGGATATTTAATTATACCAACACCCCATTTCATTTTGGTGACCCCGAGCTGAGAAGAGCAGACAATCTTTTTCAAGAGAAGAAAAGTAATTTTAAAAGAAGCCCTGAAGAAAATGTAGAAAATTTGTGAAGAAACAAGAGAAGAAAAACGAAGAAAGAAATTTTGAAGAGGAATTTAAAGGAAAAGAAGAAACTTATTTTACAATGAAGGGGAAGTTAATTACTCTTTTCAATTAAATATATTTTTCTTTTTCTCTAAAATATAAATTGTTCAGAATTACATACACATACATTACATTTACATAATTGAATATTGGTGACAATCCAACTTATTTTTCTTTCCGCATAAGGTGAATATTTTTCATTTTTCAGAGAGTTAAACGTGAATAAAATTTCGGTACAATTTATTTAAATTTGACTACTATTCGACTCTTAGCGCGAACGTCCACGGTTGTCGTATATAGTATCGCGAAGTTAAAGTAAAGTCGAAATTTTATTGAACTTCTTTTTACGTGAGTGTTAATAAATAGTGTTTAATATGAGTGTCCAAGGTGGTGAAAATGAAGGATTGAATAGGAATGGTGAAAGTATCAGTGCATCTGCTGTAAAGCTACCAACTTTCTGGTCCCCGTGCACAGAGGCATGGTTTATTTTAACAGAGAGCCAATTTAACTCTAAAGGAATTAGATTGGATGAGACTAAATACGAACATGTCATCCAAGCTCTTCCTCTAGATATCATAATGAATGTATTGGATTGCATTCAAAACCCACCACAAGAGAACAAATATGAAGCTTTAAAAACAACATTAATTCAACGTTTTACCGAATCTGAAGAAAGAAAATTGGAACAACTATTATGCAATTCTGAGATGGGAGATAGGAAACCAGCAGAATTTTATAGATCAATGGAGATACTTGCCGGAACTTCATCAAATTTAGGAAAGGACTTGATTAGAAAGCTTTGGATGCGAAAATTACCACCCAGTATTAATATCGCATTGATGTCTTCTGGAAAACAAAGCATCCAAGATCTTCTAATGTTAGCGGACAAAATTTTTGAAGTTTCAAGATTGCAATATGTTTCATCCATCAGTGATTGTGCTTCAAATCCTTTTATAAACCAGTTAGGTTGCAATGTAAGTAGCATAGATTTTACTAAAAAGATTGATTATTTGGAAAATAAAATCGAAAATTTAACGGATTTAATTAAGAAACTTACAATTAATAGAGGTAATGAATTTCATCATAGGTCAAGGTCTAGAAGTAGAAGCCGTGATTCACATAATAATAATAATAATAGTAAACCATTTTGCTGGTTCCATTTTAAATTCGGCGACAAAGCGAAAAGATGTGTTAAACCATGCAAATTTAATAACCAAAAAAACTAAATATCCCTTCAGCATGTTTTAAATATAATACCCCAAAAAAATCTAATCGACTATTTATTTTGGTTAAAGAGAATAAGTTTAAATTTTTAGTTGATACTGGAGCTGATTTATCAGTCATACCGAATGCATTTTATGGAAAATGTAAGAGAAATCCACAATTAATTCTTTCTGCAGCTAACGGATCAATTATCCATACCTACGGAACAAAGCTTCTTAGATTGGACTTTGGATTAAGACGAGATTTAACGTTTCCGTTCATTATTGCAAGCGTCGACAAACCTATTATTGGCGCAGACTTTCTTTCAAGATTTAATTTGCTCGTTGATCTTAGAAATAAACGAGTGATAGATGGTGTTACATACAGAATTTCTAAGGGTCTCGGTGAAAAATGAAATCCTTGGATAAATTCTCATATCCCTTCATACAGGGAGCCTTTACATGAAATTCACACTTAATGAATTTGATGCAATATGAGCTCCCTGCGAACAACAATCCTAAACGGAAAATTATTATCCAATTTCCATTTTCAAATGTACAAAAATCCTTAACGGAAAAAATATTCAATGTACAAAAATCCACATCAACGGAAAATGTAACATTCCCAGACGCAACCTGATCCGCGCGCATTTTGTGGAAAAACTTCCACCGTGAGATTTGCAAGGTGTGCATTTACCTTTGCACAAGCCCAAACTTTTTTGGCGGTCGAAATGATAAAAACTTCTAACGTGGAATGATCTTAACCTTGACCGCGCGGCGTGGAAACCGTTTTTTTCCCCTATTTGTTTTTGAAGATCCACGGCCCATCGGCGGTGAAAAATATGGATTGAGTTGAGTGTTGACTTAACTTTTCCGGCGGCGGGCGGTTTACTTTATAGAGTGTTGTTTAAAACCTAGCGGGCGGCAGTCGATTTCCTTTTAGTTTGAAATTGTAGTTGAAAATTTGGATGCTAATTAAGTGATAAAAACCTGTAAAAGGAGTTCGAAAATTTGGATGTTAGTTATATAAGTGCTAAAAATCTGTCAAAGGACAGTTGATGTTCTGATTTTGATTTTAGTTAATTACTAAAAAAGTAATTCCGGATTCCGTGAAATAATAGTTCGAAAATTTGGATGTTAGTTATATAAGTGTTAAAAATCTGTCAAAGGACAGTTGATGTTCTGATTTTGATTTTAGTTAATTATTAAAAAAGTAATTCCGGATTCCGTGAAATAATAGTTCGAAAATTTGGATGTTAGTTATATAAGTGTTAAAAATCTGTCAAAGGACAGTTGATGTTCTGATTTTGATTTTAGTTAATTACTAAAAAAGTAATTCCGGATTCCGTGAAATAATAGTTCGAAAAATTGGATTGTTAAAAACCTGGAAAATCAGTTCGCAAATTTGAATTATACTTAGTTAAGTGATTAGGCCTTGTTAGAGGACGTTTGGTGTCCCGAGTTTAGTTACCTAAGTGTAAAATATTGATGAAGAAACTTATATCTGAATTCCGAAAATAAAAATTGTTAAAGAACTCAAAGAGTTTTGTAATTACACAAGAAGAAAGGAAACAAGCAGGAGACCAGTGAGGATTAACCAGGTTAGTACACTTTAAAGACAAACAGAAATATAACAATTGGCGCAGCCGGTAGGATCCGAGCGAGCCTAACAATTATTGATCAAGTGCTGGATATAGGCATCTAATCCTTGAACTCAGCCTGAGCCGAGGCTGAGGGCACTAGATCAATAGAGGCGTTGACCCCGGATCCTATGCGAACAACGAACAGAGTAGCTTAAACTATAGGTGGTAGAAACCACTCTACTCTGCAACGCACCCAAAAGGTGCCACCGGTGGACTTTTGTGGGCTTCATCCCTGCCCTGGATAAAGTCCATAAGGACCAACAAGGGGACGATCTATCACAGACGCTCCCCCGACGTGGGATTGAAGATATCATCGGCCCCCATTAAATAAGCCATCGCTACTTCACCAAGGGCCCCGAAGTTCAACCTATCGTTCGATTGACACATCATCCGAAATAAATCTACCTGTTTTGCTACAATTGACCCAGGTGAGGCCAATAAACTTAGTCGGTTGCAATCTAAGGCCGACGACCGAACCTTATTAAGATCTTCGCTCGGGGGTGTTCAACCACGGTGCCTCTGCTCCAGGTGGGCACGCGCTCACCCCCCATATAATTTCATTGCGGGAATTTTAGTGGGCTTCATCCCTGCCCAGGAGACGCCCTATGTCCGAGGGCCAACCAGGGGACAGCAGCCATTCTGAGACTCCCCCACCGAGGGACCAAAAAACCCCAACTAGTGAGATAGACACACCAGGACCCTCAACCTTGCCAGGGCCCAACGGAACCCCGGTGAACTACCAGGCCCTGCAACGAGGGAACACCTCGACACCAACAGCGACCACCTCATCAACAGAACCACCAGATTCCCCCAGACGACTACGAAGCGGGACCTACATAGGCAAAAACGTTAGTCAAGCAAGTGTAAAAACTCTAAACGATATCGTCAAGCGAGCGCAGGAGACCGGCGAGTTCAATTTAGCTCATTTGGAAGCCGTCGATAAACAAATCGAACGTGCCGGTAAAGAGCGAAAAGTTAAATTAGTAGCTTACAAAGAGGCGGCCTTGAAATTCCAACGCCACCTAGACGAATTTAAAGGCAATCTCCCTCGCCCCCTTGAGGATAAGAATTTAGATTTAGAAGTTAAGGAGGATTCAGTTGTAAGCCCCGACAAACCTAATAACGAACCGCTCGAGTCAAATAACGCCACTTTAGATCTCCTAGCGGACTGGATAGAACTGTCCAGCCGTTCCCTGTCGCTTCTAGAGGAAGAAGAAAAAACTTTTAAAACTAACCCCCTTTTTAAACCTTCATTCCTAAAAGAAGACTTAACAGCTATGGCCGACGACTATATAAAGGTCGCCAAACTAACGGCCCAGCTTATACCCTTATTTTCTGGCGGGCAAAGCCCGACAATAGGGACAGAACTAGAGATGTTTCTGGGCTGTTGCCGTCGGGTACTCCAGTGCCTGACGGAACAGGAACAAGCGGCATTCCTACAGATATTCCCCACTAGGCTCCGAGGAGAGGCCTACCAACTGGTAGGCACCTCCCAACCCGCCACTTTTGAGGAGGCCGAAAACCTCCTAAACAGGACATATCTCGCCAGGGAGACTTACCAGGAACTCACAACCTATACTACAAGGATAAAACAACAACTAACACTGTGTGAGGAAGCGGCCACCACCAAATATGGCGCGACAGCAGCGCCGGCCGTTAAGGGCCAATTACAAGATTTTGCAAAAAATGCCCTGCGGAGTGGGGTTACAAATCCCCACCTCTGCCAGTACCTGTTTACTTTGGGAGAGGACACCCTAGACAGCCTGACTCAAAAGGCACTGGACATGGAGAAGCTTCAGCAGAACTCCATGTATGCACCCTACCAAATGTCAGTGCCCCTCCCAACCTTCAACCCCTACGGGCAAACAGCCCCAGTACCCCAACTGGAAAATATTTACAAAATGGCTCCCACGACACCCCACCAAAACAACAACACTCAATACACCGCCCCGCCAACGACAACAACTCCTCAAATAACAACACTCCAAAATCCGATAAACCCTCAGGTAATGTACACTACATACGCCCCACTACCAGGTAACCCTCCAATTGGCCCACAGGCACCAATACAAAGCGCCCAACAAATAACCAATAAAAGCCCCTCGCCAAAACCTGTAAACAATCCGTTGACAAACATCACCTGCAGCTACTGCCGCAATAAAGGGCATACCTATGCAGATTGTCTGAAGCGGAGAAACACTCCTTTTTGCATAATTTGTAGGGCCAACTCACACGATGCTAGGGACTGCCGCCAGCCAGCGGAGTCACCCAGGCCCCATTACAGCAATAACAACCAATATCAACAACAGGGCCTCTCATTTAACAATACTAGTCGTTACCCCAACCCAAGGTCTCAATTCCAAGGTAATAACCGTTACCCAGACCAGAGGTCACAACCAGTAGATAACCACCGTTACCCTGACCAAAGACCTCGCAATCAGGGCGTTAATCATCAACCAAACAATCGACCCACAAGTAATGTTAATTGCCCTCCAAATGACCGTCAACAACCAGCCAACACCACCAGATCAGTGTTCAATATTAGACATAGGTGTGATTTCTGCCACAGACGTGGCCACACAGTAGACGACTGCCGTCAAAGGCAGCGTTGGGAGTCGCAGCAAGCGGGAAACTCCCCGCAGTCGGACCAAGAAACCCCGGCCCGACAATAATTTTGCAAAATCCTACTACGGGGGAACCTCAAGAGCCCGCACCAAGTGTCCCACTCGTCACCCTTCCACTAGACATAAGCCTTAACGGCAAAGCCATCCTAGCAGTGGACACCGGCTCTCAGGTCAGTATACTAAAACACAAAAAACTCAAGGATCCCAACCTCATGGATCCCGCTAAAAAATGCACATTACAAACGCCATACGGCCAAGGAAAAACCCTAGGGAGCTGTCAGGGGAATGTTCTTCTAAATACCCCCCTCCCATGTACATTCCAAATTGTGCAAAACATGTCGGAGATTCCCAAAGATGGCCTATTAGGATACGATTTTGTTACCAAACACTGTAACGTTGAGGGCCCAAATCAAACACTGCGATTCCCTCGAACAGAAATCAACCCGTTGGAAATAGCCATTCCACTACATAGTGGAGTCCGTAAGTCGAAACCCAGAGAACAGCAGGAGCAAACCCAAACCAGGGAATTCCCCGGTGGTGTCTCCCCAATATTCTCAGAAAAGAATACCAGCTGCATAACTCAGGATGGGCCAAGGTTGGAGGACAGCCTCAACGACTTCGAAACCACCAAAGTCACAAGACATAAGGTAGCACTGGACAAACCCATCTGCCTCCCAAGTCGGTCTCAAATGGTGGTTCCTATTTCACTAGGGTTAGAGGAGGAAATGCTTTGCGAGTCATACGAGCCGAGCGAAGGGGTATTCCTAGCCAATGCCCTCTTACCATCTGGGACGAGAACAGTGTCAGTCGGCCTCCTCAATGTAAACACCCAACCGGTAGTCCTGGCGAGCTTAACTCTTACGCTGGCCCCATCAAAAGACTACAAAACCATTCAACTAGCCCCTAACAATAACCCAAAGCCTCTAACGAATGCTAAAGACGAAGCAGGGTACCTTTCAAGCTCTGAACCAGTCGGTCTCAGGAACGCCAGTGCCCCATTGTCTCCAAACGCAAGGCTTCAAGGTATGCCCAAACATGGAGCAACCCCGCAGGGTATACCAAAGGGTAAACGGGCAAAATTGAAGTTGGAAAAAAGGGAAAGGGACAGCCCCCTCTGCCAATTGAGATATCTATTCCCGGACTTCGAAGATCCGGACCCCGAGCGCCACTCGCGCCTCAAGCAACTGGACGAGGAACTCAACCTCGACCACCCCTGACGGCCGAAGAGGAACGGTCCATCAAGGATCTCTGTTATGAATATGCCGATATCTTCCACTTAAAAGGAGACAAGCTAACCTACACGGAAGCTCTGAGGCACGAGATCCCTATGGTCTACGACCAATATATTAACCAAAAAATGTACAGACTGCCCGAAACTCAGAGGCAGGTCATAAATGACCAACTAGAAGAAATGTTGGACAACGACATTGTCCAACGAAGCAAAAGCCCTTGGAACTCACCCCTCCTTGTGGTCCCTAAGAAACCGGGCCCCGATGGTGAGAAAAAATGGCGGGTAGTGGTCGATTTCCGAAAGATCAATGAAAAGACCATAGGCGACGCGTATCCGCTTCCAAGGATCGAAGATATTCTGGAACAGCTCGGTCATTCGAGATATTTCTCTACCCTCGACTTGGCCAGTGGTTACCACCAGGTACTGGTGGAACCCCAAGACCGCCCCAAGACAGCTTTTAGCACGAATTATGGGCACTATGAATTTAAACGTATGCCGTTCGGGTTAAAAGGAGCCCCAGCTACGTTTCAGAGACTCATGAATTATGTCCTCACAGGCCTACAAGGCCTCGAATGCTTCGTGTACCTAGATGATATAGTCATCTACGGGAAGAACCTTGAGGACCATAATTCAAAGCTCCAACGGGTATTCGACCGGTTGAGGGAGAACAACCTCAAATTACAACCGGAGAAATGCCAATTCCTAAAGAAGGAAGTAGTCTATCTGGGTCATGTATGCTCCGAAGAAGGAGCCCTCCCGGACCCCAGAAAGACAGAGTGTGTCCAAAACTTCCCGGCACCCCGAACAATCAGGCAGGTACAGTCATTCTTAGGCCTAGCCAACTACTATAGAAAGTTTATTCCAGACTTTTCTAAGATAGTGCGCCCGCTAACGAATTTGTTGCGAAAGGGCGTGAAATTTTCTTGGACGCCGAAATGCCAGGAAGCATTTCAAACGGTAAAGCGTTCCTTAGTCTCCCCACCACTGCTGATCTACCCTGATTTCAATAAACCGTTCAACCTAACAACGGATGCCAGCAGTGAGGCTCTCGGAGCAGTGCTCTCCCAAGGCGACGCACAGTGGGGCCCAATGGCCAAAAAGCGGAAAAAATTCAATATCTCGAAAACGGATTAACATAGAAACCTGGGGCCGGTCTCATTCGACTCAGAACAAAAAAGTACATCAAGTTCAACTGTTTTTATTGACATTTTGAAGAAAATTAAAGAATTAATGAGGAAATGAAAGCCTATTGGCAAGATAAAAATTTCTGAAAATTTCGGAGTAGGTTGTACTCATCAAAGCAAGTTGCAACAAGTATTTTGAGTGTATATTTAAATTAAATAATGCTTACAATTAAAAATTCAAGAAAGCTTAAAAGACTGGAGAATTTGGTTAATAATAAAACTAGGGATTCAAAGTCAAAGGTTGTTCAAATTAAAAATATACTTACGATTTCAAACTCAAGGAAATTAGATTAACAGTTCCTTAGCTGCATCACTGATTTCCAGGTGCTTTTTCTTTGGTTCGGGTCTCATTTTCGTGATAAAAGGATCCGAAGTCTCCAGTAGCTTGTGGAACACGTCTTCGTTGGTAGATAAACGGGACATTTTCCGCGAGTTTCTGATCCTGAAAGTCTTGTAGTCCTTATTTCTACTTTCTTGTGCTTCTTCCGACAATATTCCGACTGGGAGAATCGACTTCTGCACTATTTCAGCACCATGCAACAAAATCTTATGTACCGTGGATGGCATGTAGTACCATGAATACTTCTTAATGGCCATCTGTGCTGTTTCTCTTGAGAAGAGCCGGAATTTTTCTGAGTCGATCATTACATTGCTATTTATGACTTCCAGTCTAGTATGGTAGCGACCCGGTGCATTAGAGTTTCGTCGACTCCCGTTATTGCACTTGTGACCTTGCAATCATTGAAAAAACGTCTGGCAGTGTTGCCATTATTTGAAAATCCGTAACCCTGCTTAACGAAGTCTACTTTGATGCCGACTTTCTCAAGAAACTCTTCTTGAATACGTTTCTTTTCGTTTTCGTGCATGACTCGCGTGTCTTTTGTAGTCCTCCATTTTTCAAAATTTTTGTTGTACGCAATGTGAAGAATGTATTCCATACACTTGATTCTGGCATTTAATGGAGAGATACCAAATTCGAGAGCATTCACATTAAGAGGTTTTTGTTGGATTTTTGCCAAGTCGTTCATTTCGGATGGTAGAGCACCGCATATGTAGCAGGCACTTGCAGACTTCGTATTTGTGATGGCTTGTGCTACCTTGCCGTCCAACATTGTCATCACCAGAATATGTCGAATACGGATGACATTAATGCCGATCAGCACTTCGGTAGCTTCCAACTTCTCTATTTCTTCTTCAACCCGTTTTTTTCAGCTCGCGCCAAATCAAGTGTCTCTTTCTGGAAACTGTATCTCAAGGGCCTGCAATGTCTTGTTGAGGAAGGTCGGTTATTTTCCCAAATCACATTTTGATCAACATCAATTGGGATTGTGAGCTTCAGAGGAACTATTGACGTTATGAATAAATTCGAGTCACTTATTTCGTTATTGTCTATCGAATATTTTTGGGCAAATTCACTTTGGCCTGAGGCACCGTCGAATCCCCATTTCGTCGTCAATATTAATTCATGATTATTTAATTTTTCTAGTTCTTCTGGAGGTTTTGTTTCCAGAATTCGTTTGGCAGTATGGTCAAGCATATTCTGCAAAGGGACCATTGCGGATGTTTCATTAATTGACACATTTTCAGGGTAGCACTGCTTCTTTGAGAGGATTAATTTTTTATAACTTGGAAATACATGGCTCCCAAGGTCTTTTAGCGCTTGTCGAATCACCTCGTACTGATATTTTGTCAGGTTGGCCTGGAGAAATATAGCTAATGCCTGATCGGCTGACAAAGCTTCGGGCTTATCGTGGTCTTCATGTGTCACAGCTGCGTTAATCAAGCTTTGTGGGTACGATGCTTGAAGGCTGCGTATTTTATTCCTCTTGCTTCTTTCACCACAATCATCAAAGTCTTTACTTGGTCTCCCAACACATCCTACGGATTCCTGGTCTCGTATGTTAAAAACATATTCATTTTCCATCCACTCGCTGAATTTGTTTTTGAACCTCGCCCGGTCCCGATTTACCATTTCTTTTTTTTTTATTAAAATGAGGCAAAAAACTCTTGCTTAGAGTTGTCAGCATTGAAGAAATGTTTTCCTCGTCAAGTTCAGGGTGATTTTCTCGAAGGAATACGTTGAAGTTTGTACCACCCCACAAGCACTCACACAAATCGCGGTATTTAATTTTGATAGAACTCATGACTAGACAACATTCGCAACTAGACTGAACTCGAATTAAAAGTGTTTTGAAGTGGGGACATGCATTATTTGAGCCAATTGGGTAAACAAGAAATTGCAACAAACAAAGGCGCACTCTAATCCTTTCTTTCTTTGCGGTGTTATGACCGGATAGGCAGATAAAGGCAGATGATTTTTGTTCTAATCTTTACTTTAACACGTCTAGTTTGAAAAGTGACCTTCCACATCTCGGAGGAAGCCGGAGCTTTTTCTGTAATCACAGCTGTTCTCAATCCTTATTTAAAATTCGTAACTTATAACGTTGTAAAGCGCTCTAATTTTTTTTTTGCCCAGTTTGACTGATGTGTGGCTTAGTTGGTCATTGTAGAGCAGGGAAAAAATTTGATAATTTTTTTCTCCCTCCTTTACAATTATATATCACTCATTTAGAGTTGTGCGTAATTTGGTCAAACTTCCATTATTCTGACAGTGGGCCTAAATTAATGGGAATACCCTTTGAATCAGCAAAAAAATCTGCTGTTCCTAGATCCTGTAGCTTATATAGTGTGAGAATCCCTAACTAGATAATCGAAATCAGCGCTTTCGAAAATCGATTTTTTTCCGCTCTGGCACCACTGTGCGACGTAGGCAAGGATCAGCCCATAGCATATGCGAGCCGCACCCTAAATAAGGCGGAACGCAACTACTCCACCGTCGAAAAAGAGTTGCTAGCCATAGTATGGGCTGTTAAAAATTTCAGGTGTTACTTAATGGGTCGAAAGTTTACGGTCTACACTGATCATAAACCACTCAAGGGCGTTTTTAACGTCAAAGACCCCACCACTCGACTCGTTAGGTTTCACCACAAATTGTCTGAATACGACTACCATATAGAGTATAAACCGGGTAAATACAACACGAATGCTGATGCTCTCAGCCGGATTCCCCAAAGAGCAGAAGAGCCCAATACCTTCACGGTGGAAGCTCTAATTCACCAACCCAGTGAGCCCCTACCCATATTTCTCGCGGAAACTGGGGCTGTGGCGCCTCCTACGGAAAGACTAAAACAATGCAACGCAGTCACAAGGGCGCAGGCACGAAAGATGGAGGACGACGACAAAATCGAACACGTCCCCAATCCAAAAGCCCTCGATAGCGACGAAGGGCCTAAGGAAATAAACCTTGAAGAGATAGCCCAACTTGCAGAAGCCCCCGAGGACACCTCCATCACAAAGCAACGTAAAGTTGAATTAATAACAAGCCCCGAAGAAATTCAAGTCATTTTAAAGGACTACCACGACTCCCCTTTCGGTGGACACCAGGGAGTCGTCAAAACCTATAATAGAATTCGCCAAAAGTATTGGTGGAGGCGAATGTTCCGTGACATAAGTCGTTATGTCCGGAAGTGCAAAAAGTGTCAAACCATGAAGGCATCGAGACAATTCCGAATGCCCATGGTAATAACAGACATCGCGGAAAAACCGTTCGACAAGGTTTATTTGGATATCGTAGGTCCACTGGAAGAAACTATTTCGGGAAACAAGTACATCCTAACCTTCCAGGATAACCTAACTAAATTCGTCGACTGGTATGCCATTCCCAATGCGGAAGCTCAAACGATAGCACAAATTTTCTTCGACGAAATCGTCACGCGCTATCGCATACCTAAACAAATAGTCACCGACCAAGGGTCGAACTTCCTCAGTGACTTGTTCAAAGGCGTGTGTAGGCTGCTAAAGATTAAGAAGCTCCAGACTTCAGCCTACCACCCCCAGTCCAATGGTGCACTTGAACGGGCCCATAGGCCGCTGATCGAGTATCTACGCACCATTGTAGATGAAAGCCCAAATGGTTGGGACCAATTCTTACGTACGGCAGCGTTCGTGTATAACAATAGCGTACACGAGGGAACGAAATTCACACCTATGGACTGCCTCTACGGTTTCACCGCGGACGTCCCGTCCAATCTAAAACGCAACCCGGAGCCACTTTATAATAACGAAAGTTATTATCACCAATTGCGGTACAAGCTGCAAAAGTCTTACGCTCTAGCAAGGAGAAACTTGCTAGCTAGCAAGACGCGCTCCAAAGCATATTATGACGGGAACGTCCGACCACTATCCCTCCACGTAGGCGACAAGGTTCTCTTGCGCAACGAACCCCGGAAACACAAATTGTCCCAAATCTGGGTTGGACCCTACACCGTAGTAGCAGTCCCAAGCGCAGTGAACACCACCATCAAAATAAATAGGAGATTGGTTACGGTCCATAATAATCGCTTGAAGCCGTTTTATGAAAATAAAACGCAACTTTAAGCCACTAAAGCCAGTCCTGCTTACTAACGCCTAACTGTGCTTTAGTATAAAGCACCGACTTAGACGGATGGTATTCGGACAAAATATCCACTATTCTTATTAGTTCATCTGGCTACAAGCAAACGAAAACTAATCTCCTATTTACCATCTCGTTACAGCGAAAAATGTGGACGCTAGTATTCCTCCTAGCTCTACAGATGGCCGCGAGTGAGCACGGGCCCGTACCTTATACCCTCACCCCGATAACCACGCATGGGGTACTCTACGAATTATTAGGAGACATATGGCTCTATAACCGTGAGTGGAACCTACTAACGGAATTGGACCTCCAGGAACTGGAAGTACATACTGAGTTAGCAGAACAGGCCGAGGAAGCGGTGCGCCGATTATGCAAGGATGACGGTTTGGTAACATGCCAGGCCCAACAGATAAGTATTCACTCGGTTATCACCCACATAAAGCAGCGTACCCAAACAATTCGTGAACTGGTGCCCAATGGGCGGTCTAAACGATCCCTGTTCGACGGCATCGGACATGCCCTACATCTACTTTTCGGGACCATGGACGGCAATAACGAGGAAGAAGTCTACAGCCGGTTAGGAGAGCTGGAATCTAACCAAAAAGCTCTAAATGAATTGGAGAAGCTCCAAATAACAGTAGTTAACAACACCACAACAGGTGAGAACCTTAGACAACGCAATCGAAGGAGTGGCCAAGACCCAAGTGAGACAGGGGATAGTTAGCAACATCCTATTCCTGGTGATAGAAATCGAGTCTCGACAAAAGACGATTTTAGATATAATAATAGCTAGTAGAAACAATAAAATACATCCTTTATTAGTATCTGAGACTTCTCTAGCAAAGGTCTACCGCAAGACTCATCCGAAGTGCGAAAACTGTCTGACTCTTTTACAACAGACCACTCGACTGCAGTCTCATATCATTAATGATAAATTAGTAGTAAAATTAACCCTACCCATTTTGGATATTCCTAAAATGTCATATCACCAAATCAGGTGCTTCCCCGTCCTTACCGAGTCAGGACATTCCCTAGTACCGGACATTCCCTATTCATATCTGGCGTCGGACTTTAAATCCCAACAATTTGCACTTTTCGTCCAATCGGACACAAGAAATTTCAACAAAATTACGGGAAATCTGAAAAGCAAAACCTACGTAGGGCCACTACGGGTCCCTTTCCGACAGTACCCCGCAACCAAAGAGTGCGCAATCAAACTCCTCCACAACCCCCTAGAGGAGGAAGTTACCTGCCCAACAAAAATACAGGACCCACCACATAACGTGCTGACTAAGTTAGCACCCCCGAACACCTGGCTGTATTCGCTCGTCAACCCGACCAAATTCACAATCACTTGCAATAAGATGGCGCATGGAGTTCTAGCAACCAAACAAGGAATGCTCAAACTGAACGAACCTTGTCAAGTGGCAGTGCGAGACAGAACGATACTGTACGATGGCCTCTCAACCCAACACAGTCGAGTGGTGCACGCACCCTACTTTCCAATACTGAAGGAGATCAACTTCAGTACCCTCAACCTCGGAGTACCAACAATAAACCCTAATACTACCATAAAACTATTGGCAGGTGAGGATACGAATGAGATCATCCAGGAAGGCACAAAGCCCCTGCAGGATATCTATAACAAACTAAACCACCTGACCTGGAAGCGTGCACATACCCAATCAACAGTCGCCATCTCGTTCAGCGGCATCTTAATACTGGGCCTCATAGGTTTCATGGCCTACAAATGCACCCCGTTATTAGTGGCTATGCTCAGCGCTAGATGTGCCAGAAGGCCCAGAAATGCATGTCCTCCGGAGGAGAGAACCACCTCCGAGGACCAAACGTCCTCAAGAGGGGCCCCAATACAACTCGAGCCCCCACAAGACACATCGGCGACAGTCACCACTATGCCGAGGCCCCTATGTAGATCCCACACATTACCAAGGGCCTCTTCCATACAATTAGTACAACCAGGGTCTGGGACCCCAATAACCACAGGGTAAATCGGGCCGCGAAACCCGACCCTTACTCAGTGGCGCTGTACTAGACACAATATACGCCACTAAACTCAACCGTTAGTATGCAACCGCCACCTAAAACAATAATCGCCATGCGCCTCGTTATAATGCGTTTCTATGCCACACCCTACCAACCCATCTTCATACAAAAGGATTTAAAAGATCGCCAGAAAAATCTCACCCACGCCACGTCAATCCCCTAAACTCCCCCTAGTTCGCGAGACGAACCCAAACAGTCAACCCAAGCTGTCTGAACAGAGAATCGCCCCAACTACGTCGTAGCGATTCTCTTATTCCAGGGGGGAAGGAATGTTACATACAGAATTTCTAAGGGTCTCGGTGAAAAACGAAATCCTTGGATAAATTCTCATATCCCTTCATACAGGGAGCCTTTACATGAAATTCACACTTAATGAATTTGATGCAATATGAGCTCCCTGCGAACAACAATCCTAAACGGAAAATTATTATCCAATTTCCATTTTCAAATGTACAAAAATCCTTAACGGAAAAAATATTCAATGTACAAAAATCCACATCAACGGAAAATGTAACATTCCCAGACGCAACCTGATCCGCGCGCATTTTGTGGAAAAACTTCCACCGTGAGATTTGCAAGGTGTGCATTTACCTTTGCACAAGCCCAAACTTTTTTGGCGGTCGAAATGATAAAAACTTCTAACGTGGAATGATCTTAACCTTGACCGCGCGGCGTGGAAACCGTTTTTTTCCCCTATTTGTTTTTGAAGATCCACGGCCCATCGGCGGTGAAAAATATGGATTGAGTTGAGTGTTGACTTAACCTTTTCCGGCGGCGGGCGGTTTACTTTATAGAGTGTTGTTTAAAACCTAGCGGGCGGCAGTCGATTTCCTTTTAGTTTGAAATTGTAGTTGAAAATTTGGATGCTAATTAAGTGATAAAAACCTGTAAAAGGAGTTCGAAAATTTGGATGTTAGTTATATAAGTGCTAAAAATCTGTCAAAGGACAGTTGATGTTCTGATTTTGATTTTAGTTAATTACTAAAAAAGTAATTCCGGATTCCGTGAAATAATAGTTCGAAAAATTGGATTGTTAAAAACCTGGAAAATCAGTTCGCAAATTTGAATTATACTTAGTTAAGTGTTTAGGCCTTGTTAGAGGACGTTTGGTGTCCCGAGTTTAGTTACCTAAGTGTAAAATATTGATGAAGAAACTTATATCTGAATTCCGAAAATAAAAATTGTTAAAGAACTCAAAGAGTTTTGTAATTACACAAGAAGAAAGGAAACAAGCAGGAGACCAGTGAGGATTAACCAGGTTAGTACACTTTAAAGACAAACAGAAATATAACAATGGTAACACAGAGTTAAGTGTTAATGGAATCATTATTAAAACAAATTCTCCTTCACCCAGGCATTGTTCCTTTGATAGTGAATACAATAAAGTTTTATCTAGATTTCCCTCACTAACTCAGCCTCCACGCTATGATGTACCTGTTCAACATAATGTAGTGCATACTATCACCACTAAAGGTCAATTACCATTTTCAAGACCTAGGAGACTCGACACGAATAAATTTAAAATAGCCAAATTAGAGTTCGAGCAAATGGTAAAATTAGGTTTATGCAGAACATCGTCATCATCAGTCTCATCAGCACTGCACATGGTTCCAAAAAAGGATTCTACAGACTGGCGACCATGCGGAGATTACCGGAGACTAAACTCAATAACAATTCCAGACAGATACCCGATTCCTCACATTCAAAATTTCACGTTGAATTTGAATGGTTGTACCATATTTTCGAAGATTGACTTAGTGAGAGCTTATCATAACATACCTATGGCAGAAGAGGATATCTTTAAGACAGCGATAACTACACCTTTCGGTTTATTCGAATTTACTCGAATGCCCTTTGGACTTAGAAATGCTGCTCAAACATTCCAACGATTTATGGATAGAGTTCTAATTAGTTTGGAATTTGTTTTTGTCTACATTGACGATATTTTGGTTGCAAGCAAAAATGAGGAGGAACACAAGAAACTGTAAGATAATGAACATCTCTCTTTGTGTAATAGCGGTAGTCATCAATAACCGCTAGCATTCTAGAATAAGATTAGGCGACTAGTAATCAGAGCAGTCATCATACAGACGTTTCCACTGTAGTTCATTAAGAGTTAATAAAGAGATTGTTTACTTCTAACATCAAGTCTTTTATTAATATAATATAACATGGCGACGAGGATAAAAGTGCATTAATAAACAATAAGTTTTAAAGTGATTTTCAAAGTGCGCTAAAAAATCATATTAAGAAGCATTTTATTAAAGTGGAGTAGCGGTTTCCCATTGTGTGAATACAATTACGGCGCACATGGATATGAATGATGCCGAGATACGTTAATTAAAAGTCAGTGTGGCAAAAGTGGAGTTAGCTAAAAACGGCAGCAATATAAAAGTCAAATTCTTATGGGAATTGCTAAGAAAGAATTGGAAAACTTGTATAAAAGTAAAAGTGTTGGCAAACGACCGCGTGGTAGACCTCCGAAGACGCGTACAGTTATCATACAAGAAAGCATGGATTTCTTGAACAAAGTTGAACCGCTCATAGTAGATGGCAATATCTCGGAGCATTGGAAAAAGTTCAAAAGAAATTTTGGATACTTTTACACGGCGGCAGAATTACATAAAAAACCAGAGGAGGTTCAAACTGCAATTTTTATGAATACAATTGGACCTGAAGCTGTTGAAGTGTTCGCCACGTTTTCATTAACAGAGGAACAAAAGAAAAATTACAAAGAAGTGGTAGCGGCATTTGAAAAATTTTGCCAGCCAAAGAAAAATTAAGTCTACGCGAGCTTTAAATTTCATAGTAGAAATCAGTTCCCATCTGAGCCGTTTGATAATTTCCTAATGGAAATAAAAAAATTATTGAAGGAATGTGATTTTGGCGAATTCAGCGACAGAATGCTACGGGATCGCATTATTTTGGGAGTGGCAGATAAAAGCCTTCAAAAGCGGTTATTAGAAACTGAGGACATAAATGCGGAGAAGGCTATTGGTATGGCGAGATCAGCAGAAGTATCAAAGCACCAAGCAACAACAATTCAAGGTGGAAATTCTCATTCGGAAGTCGACGTGAGTGCAGTGTGCAAACAAGAGGATAAGTTTATACAAAATAAGAAAAATAATGCTTTTAATAATAATAATTCAAAAAATTTTAGGAATAGTCAGCAGAGTGGAGACGTCATAAATTGTAAATATTGTTCAGGGTGCCACCAGAAAGGAAAGTGTCCGGCGTGGAAGAAGACTTGTATGAAATGTGGCCGTTTAAATCACTTCGCATCTGTATGCAACCAGAAGAAAACAAGGAATGTCAGAAAAACTGACAATATTCGGACTGTTTTTATAGATTCAGTTTTGCAAATAAATCGAAAAACATGCAACGCGTGGTTTAAAGAAATCAAGGTAAAGAATTTATATATTAATTTTAAATTAGATACAGGAGCCGAAATCAATGTGGTTCCGTTTAGCATGTATAAAAATATGGAAAATGTGCGAATAAGTAAAACGAATATTATACTAGAAGTATATGGCGGTATGAAAGTGAAACCAATGGGTAGTGTAACCGTGAATTGTGAAGTGAATGGCAAATTTATACCTCAACAATTTATAATTATAAATAAAGAAACGGTACCGATTTTGGGGTTAAAAAGTTGCGTGGATTTAGGTTTAGTTAAAAGAATTGATAGTGTAGAAAAAGTAGATAACATAGTTGAAGAATTTGCAGATGTGTTCGAAGGTATGGGGAAATTTAAGAGAGAGTGTAGTTTTAAAATAAAAGCAAACGCGAAACCTGTAGTTAAAGCAGCCAGGCGAGTACCTTTGTCTATATTAGAACCGCTAAAAAGGGAAATGAAAAAATTATGTGAACAGGACATTATTGTCAAAGTAACCGAGTCAACGGAGTGGGTGTCTAACTTGGTAATAGTGGAAAAGAAAGATAAATCACTACGGTTGTGCTTAGACCCTAAATATTTGAACGAGGCGCTAATTGATGAACCATGTTTGACTCCTTCATTTGAGGAAATTTCAGCTCTGTTAGCAAATAAAAAAGTGTTCACAGTCCTTGATATGAAACAGGGTTACTGGCAAATTCCCCTTGACGAGTATTCATCAAAGCTATGCTCGTTTTCTACCCCGATTGGAGTATACAGATTCAAGCGCCTTCCATTTGGTATTAAAGTAGCACCAGAAATATTTCAAAAAATGAATAGTGAAATCTTCTCCAACATTCCCGGTGTCATAGTTTATATCGATGACATCTTAATAGCAGCGAACTCGTTAGAAGAGCACGACAAAATTTTTGAAATTGTTATGCAATGTGCACGTAGGGAAAACGTAAAGTTCAATAAAAACAAAATACAATATAGGGTATCAGAAGCATTATATTTAGGACACCGAATTTCGGGTGAAGGCATTAGATTTGACCGTTCATACTTACAAGCTATAGAGAAACTAAAATCCCCAACCAACAAGAAAGAGCTTCAAACGTTATATGGTATGATTAATTATTTAAGAGAATATATTCCAAATCTCGCAGAAGTGTCGCAACCTTTGCGCGAATTGTTAAAAAAAGATTCAGTTTATCAGTGGCTCCCCATCCATGAGACTTCTCTAACCCAGATAAAGCAGTTGATTGCCAATGCACCTCCATTGCAAGCTTTTGACACAAATAAAGAAATTACAATTCAAGCTGATGCGTCGCAATCAGGATTAGGGTGCTGCTTGATGCAGGAAAATAAACCAATTTATTACGCTTCACGAAGCCTATCGCAGGCCGAATGTAACTATGCACAGATAGAGAAGGAACTTCTGTCAATAATATTCGCTTGTGAAAAATTTTACAAGTTCATTTATGGTAAAGAGGTTACAATATTAACCGATCATAAACCACTCCTCGGTTTAATTCAAAAAGAAATCGGCAAAGTTCCTTCGGCTAGATTGCAAAGAATGCAATTACGTCTCTTAAAATATAAACTACGTTTCCAATACTTACCTGGTACGAAAATGTTGATTGCCGATCTATTATCTAGAAATTTCATAGAGTCGAACAATGTCTCAGAGCTCGAAGAGTTAAATGAAGTCATTCATTCAATAAACATGAGTGATGAAAGACGAGAAATGTTTAAGAAATGTACAGCTGAAGACCCAGTTTTAAATGAGTTACTTTTAGTAATAAAGAAAGGCTGGCCACAAAAGAAAACACAACTGCATGAATCAATTAAGTTCTATTGGAAATTCAAGAATGAGTTAACTACAGAAAATGGTTTACTATTTTTTAATGATAGAGTTATTGTACCTATAACCTTGCGAAAGGACATCTTACAGATTTTGCATTCACCTCACTTAGGCATCGAGAAAACTAAAGCTAGGGCACGTAGTCTAGTTTATTGGCCTGGATGTAATGCTGACATAGAACAAGTAGTTGCCTCGTGTAGCATTTGCCAAAAGCATAGGTGTGCGAAGATGAAAGAGCAAATGATAGCTCACGAAATCCCAGCTTATCCTTACTTTAAAATAGGCATGGATATAATGGAATTTGCTGGAAAATCATACTTAGTGGTCGCAGACTATTTCTCCAAATATTTGGACATTTTACCTATCAAAAATAAAAGTACCTGTGAAGTTATGGGGAAATTGCAACATTTATTTTCAATACACGGCATTCCCAGACAAATAATTTGCGACAATGTTCCGTTTGGTTCATTTGAATTTAAAAAATTTGCTAAAGAGAATGATATAGAAGTCACAACCACTAGTCCACGTTACCAGAGACCGCGGAACCTTATTTTAACTGGGGTTGCGAGTATTCCCCTCGGGGGGGGGGGGGATGAAAGATATTCGTTGCTTCGCAAGAACAGTGGCACAACTCAAAAACAAATGAACTTACAGGAGAGCCATTTAAAAGTTTCTAGTTTCATACAAGCCCTTGTCATGTTCTTGGAGTCCAGCGGGTTTCCTGCGGTCATTTTTAGAAGTAATAATATGCTGTTTTACCACATAAAAATATGCGGATTTAGCTATACATTTTCAAAATAAACCCGAAATTGGAAATTTGTGAGTTGTGCCACTTTTCTTGCGAAGCGACGATGTTGAAGATAATTGCAAATTCTGCGTTTTTTATGATACACAAACAAAGACACACAGTATACACACTGAGACCATCATGAAGAAAAAAAGTCGTCGAAACCATATATTTTTCAAGTGCTTTCAAGTGTTCATTCATAGAAATGGATATGCATTTGTTGGCTTTTGTTTTTATAACTACCATTCTAGAAGTTTGACCGAATCTCCCGCTGATCTGTAAACACTGGAAAAGATTCGACGATGGTGCGATCGCTTATAGTCTTTGATAAAATGGTTATGAAAAATTTTTTATTTGTAATTTAAGGCCTGTGCCAAGTTATGCTACCCAATCAATTTGAATCATTTTTTAAAACTCTTTCAAATATGTACAATGCTTCTAGCATTCCACCCCGGATGATGTTCGTGAAGCAATTCCATTTCCATTATTTTAAAAACAAACATAGCCCTGGGGGTCAATTCTGGTTCGGTGTAGTAAAAACGCGTAAACGTCTGCACCGTTGTTTGCGATTCTTACATCGTGCAAACATGGTAATAACTGTCAAAAACTTTACACGTTTAACCCAAGGTCTCCACGGGCAATTTTTGGCATTGGCAATCGGAAATTATTGTCATTCCCTGAAAAAATTGTCCGTGGAGACGCAGCAGCATGTTCGGCAATATTCCTCTAAAATATGTATTACTAAAGCAATAATTGCCTATGTAATAAGTTCAGGAATTTCTGAAATCAAGATGGCGGAAAATGAAAATAAACAAAAAGAACTTTTGTTTTTCTGGGTTAAAGCCGATACATAAAATGGATGATATTTTTTATATATTCTTCCATTTTAAAAACAATTAAAATTAGTATTTGTTTTTTAACTTTTGGTACTTTTCTCGAGTAAACGCATATTTTAAAAATAAAATTGCCAATAGATGACATTCCGGTTTAGATACGTTGACAAGCAATATTGTCAGTTACCATTGCTGGAAAAAAATGCCCGTGGAGACCCGGGGTAAAAAATGCGTGCAAAAGTGCAAAGCAGTCGTGAAAACTTTTATCAAAAAATATTAGATTTAATTTGATAAACTGACACTTGACAGTTTAAAAATCAATACAGCCCTTGACTCAGCATTAAGTTTTCACGAATGCAACGAGAATCGCTTTTTCTGGTTCAGTGCAGTGAAAAAGTGAAAAAGGTGTGTAAAACGTCAAGTGTAAGCTTTTTTTTCCACGTTTTCACTACACCGAACCAGAATTGACCCCCTGGGCTTCTTTAAAAAAAATATTAAAAATTTTATAAATTACAAAATTTTGTTGTCATCTATTGTCAAATGAAATGCGTGAATTGTATTTTGGTATACTTTGTAATTTCAAAGTGTCCGTGGTGAAAGTAGCAAATTCCGAATTGTAACTTGGCACCCACCCTTAACAGCAAAATTTTAAATTCGGTATAAGAATAAATGTAAAATTAATTTTCTCTGTTAAATGTGAATGTTGTTTACAACTATCGAATTTAAAAATGTATATACTTTTCTTACAATTTTTAAAAAATAACTCAAATTTTTGCTATTTTGATTTCAAATACACAGGGGTTGCGGCGCCACCCCGAGAAATTATCAGGGGTTGCGGCCGCAATCCTTGCAACCCCACTTCCGCGGTCCCTGCACGTTACCCACAGTCAAATGGATTTGCAGAACGCAATGTCCAGATAGCAAAATCCATTTTAAAAAAGTCAAAAGAAAGCAAAATCGGATTATGGGAAATATTATTAGAATATAGAAATACACCTATTAAGGGAAGTCTTCTTTCTCCTTCAGATTTACTATTTGGTAGGAAAACCAGAACGCATCTGCCAGGAAAACTCAGTCTGTTTCAAAATAATATCCAAAATAAATTTGGGAAATTCCTAACAAAAAATAATTTAAAAACAAAATTTTATTACAATAGAAACGCATCTAGGAAGGAAGATTGTTTTAGTGAGGGTGAAAGAGTGTTGTATCGGAATGAAAATAATAAATGGGTACCTGCGAAAATTATTAAAAAAGATACAAGTCCTAGATCTTATTGGATACGAGTAGAAGTGCCAAACGGTTCCACATTGAGACGAAATTCACGAGTTCTTAGACACATAAGAAACCATTAGAATATATTATAGAAGTCGCGAACGACACACTTTCCTTTCTGAAGCACAAATTAATTAAAGATTTAGTAGTTTTATGAATGTGAATTAACTATGAAGTAATGTAAGTAAAAGATAATAGAGTTCTAACAAAATGATGAATTACAGTAAAATAGCTATCCTTAAGATTATAAGATACAATTTATAACAATAGAAGAAAATTGTAGTAATGTTGAATTAAGATGTAATGAAGTATGTAAACTAAGCAAAAAAGATATTTGTATAATTATTGTAAAGCCATTTACTATAAAAGGAAAATTTATAAAGTTGTGAATTAGAGTTATTGAAATGAGTAGTAATTAGTTGCGAAATTTGCATTGTATATATTCCCAAAAGGGGAAGGTGTAAGATAATGAACATCTCTCTTTGTGTAATAGCGGTAGTCATCAATAACCGCTAGCATTCTAGAATAAGATTAGGCGACTAGTAATCAGAGCAGTCATCATACAGACGTTCTCCACTGTAGTTCATTAAGAGTTAATAAAGAGATTGTTTACTTCTAACATCAAGTCTTTTATTAATATAATATAACAGAAACATTTGGAGCAAGTTTTTGAGCGTTTAGAAGAATACGGGATAAATATTAATCCAGGGAAATGACTTTTCGGTGTAAATACTATTGAATTTTTAAGTCACAAGATTACGAAGGACGGGATTCTTCCATCTGAGAACAGAATTAAATTCATTCAAAATTTTCCTTCACCAACTTCAATTAAACAGATGTAACAATTCATCGGAATGGTAAATTACTTCCATAGATTCATTCCACGACTAGCAGAATTGTTAAGCCCCATTCATATGCATTTAGTTAGGGAGCTCAAGAAACCTAAGAATTTAAAAAATTTTGAATGGACTGAAGAATGCGAAGACGCGTTCATAAAGGTAAAAAAGGCATTTATTTCAGCAACTTTATTAGTGCATCCAGCGGAAAATCCTATTTTGAAGTTGACTGTTGATGCATCAAACGTGGCGATTGGAGCGATGTTAGAACAAGTTAACAACGACGAGAATTAACCTTTAGCATTTTACTCCAAGAAGTTAAGCGGAGCAGAAATGAAGTATTCTACTTTTGACAGGGAGCTATTGGCCATGTATTCAAGTATTAAACATTTTCGACATTTTTTAGAAGGTCGTGAGTTTACAGTATTCACGGACCACAAACCTTTAACATCTGCAATTTGGACTAAAGCGGAGAGGAGTCCAAGACAAGCAAGATATTTGGATTACGTTACCCAATTCACCTCTGATATAAGATACATCAAGGGAGATTCTAATGTCGTGGCAGATACTTTATCGCGAGTAACTATGGAGAATAACAATTGTGACGCGGTAAACGAAACCGAAATAGATTTAAACATTATCGCTGAAGCACAAAAGGACGATATAGAGTTGAAGCATTTGGTTGAAAATCCAAGCAAGAATTCGAAATTTATTTTAATGGAAACAGATGTACCTTTGTCGGAAAGTAAAATCTGGTTAGAGTTTCCACTAATAAAGATCGTCCATTCGTACCAAAAATATTACGAAGAAACATGTTTGACAGAATCCATAACTTGTCACATCCGGGAATAAGAGGTACTAGGAGATTAATTGCAAGAAGATATTTTTGGCCGAGGATGAATACTGATATTAATTTATGGGCGAAGTCCTGTATAGCATGTCAGAAGGCAAAAATCCACAGGCATACAAAATCTCCAACACAAAAGTTTCAGATACCAGTGGGAAGGTTTGAACACATCCATGTAGATCTGGTAGGTCCGTTACAGCCGGCAGAGGGATTCATATATTTGCTAACGGTCGTGGACCGATTCACCAGATGGCCGGAGGTATACCCACTGAAGAGTATGACAGCCAGCATAGTTGTTAAGACATTATATGAGCAATATTTTCCGAGATTTGGAATTCCATTATCAGTTACAACGGACCAAGGAGGTCAATTTGAAGGAAAACTTTTTGAAGAATTTTCTAAACTTTTAGGAATGCATAGGATTCGAACAACAGCGTATCATCCACAATCAAACGGCATGGTGGAGAGACTCCACAGGCAGTTAAAAGCATCACTTAGAGCTAAGATGAGTAATCCAAATTGGTTGTTGCACATTCCCGCTATATTACTTGGTTTAAGAACAACGGTTAAGGAGGATCTTAATTGCAGTCCGGCTGAATTGGTTTATGGGCAAACAATACGTATTCCAGGGGAATTCTTTGTGAGGGACCCGCACCACGTATCAGATCCAACAGACCTAGTGACGCAGTTGCGAGGGCACATGCGGAATATTGTTCCAACGGACTCTAGAGATCAAAGAAGAAGTTTCTATATCCCAAAAGGATTACAGGACTGCGAATTTGTTTTCCTAAGGATCGACAGAAAGAGGGGATCCTTGCAGAATCCGTATGAAGGTCCTTTTCAAGTTATGAAGAGAGATAAGAAAGTTTTCACTATTAACGTCAACGGAAGAGTAACGGTGGTATTAATTGACAGATTAAAACCCGCTTTTATTGAAAAGAGGGAAGACACTGAAAAACCAGTAACTAGAAGTTCAAAGAAAAAAGTTTCATTTCGATTATAAAAATTTTTTTTCTTTTTCGTTTCTCGATGGTGGTTTTTATTTGAGAAATTATTGTAATACAGGCATGGACGCTCGCGCTGAAGGGGGAGTTATGTAGCAGTCGCTACTTATCATGTATATACGTTTTTTTGTAGTAAGTTTTATTCAGGTAGTTACTCAGTTTCTGTACTCGTTAATTTTTAATAGAGTGTTTTTGAATACGTCATAGTTTGGATTCTCACTACTACTAGGAAATACACTTGGAGAATTTAGCTTGACATATCACGTATGTATACACTGTACACAGAAACGAAATTTAAAAAACATAGACACACAAATATTGTTCAATAAAATAATTTTGAAATATTGTAATAGTGTTAGTTAGAAGTTCATTCGATTTGGAACTTCGACTATGTAAGATTATAACGGTTATATAAAAAGATTATGTAATTTTAATTCTTTCGAATACATAACTATTAAAGTTTGTATATTAAAAATAAAATAACGATATAAAATAAAAACTTAAAGTTTATCTAAATATATATTAATGAAAATATTATTGGCAATATGCGCATAGCATATTGCAATGAGATGGAGTTTGGCCAACAGGATATTTAATTATACCAACACCCCATTTCAGTATATATTTCCTTCCGGTTTTAATTATTTATTTAACTCCAAATTCTTGTAAATATTGGCATAAACTATATAAAAACCCGTGCACATAAAACCAACCGTTCATTTTCATTCCACAAAACAGACTCCTTTTTAAATTCTTAGAACCGACTCTGCATTCCAAAATTCTCAAACCAGACTGTCAAAAATTTTCAATTTTTTTTTCTTCTCAGAAAAATTTTGTTTTCATTCGCCTACGTGATTCAAAAAATTTTCGAATAAAAAAGCTCCTGAAGTGATTGGACTATTAATTTCTGAAATTTCCGCGAGAGGGGGGAATAATTAATAAGAAGAATTTTGCAATAATTAACCGACCGTTACATACCCTCGGGTCCACAAGGCCGACTTGCGAGGCAGTGAGGAGCCGAAAAAACGGAAGGTTTTTCTGTCATAAAGTCCGGTATGTGGCGCCAGGGGGGGGGGCTCATCTCATACCCTGAGAACCAGAGTCTCATGCCACAGCTGCAGAGCTATAAATCGCTAGGGATTTAGTCGTAAGGTCAAGTAAATTGTTGGAAAATTGAACAGTCTGACGATTCTCACGGAGGGTATCCCTGGAGTTGCAAAGATCCGGCGGAAGGCAATACCACATTGTCCCCCTCCGGGTCTCTACAATCATCCAGACCTCCACGCCGAAAATGTCTCCTTTCGGTCCATCGGGTCAGTCTCCAGCAATACCACATTGCCTTTGACATTCCCCGGTGGATCGCCAGGACAACCATTCGCCAAGAGTTGTTCCCCAGACTGACCGAAAAGCAAGGAGGTGTACCAGCCGCTAGGGAAGCTACCTAAGCGGATTAAGGCACGCTATTAATAACCGGTGAAGCCGGCGAGATGCCTTCTTAGGGCTACTCCGAGGAGCGCTTGCTTCGCGGACAATCAGGGACGTAGGTCTTTGGCGTGATAAACGCCTATGCTTTTACCAGCCAAATCCTCCAGCTCCTACAAGCTAGTTCCAATTTGTGTCCGTATCCGCGCTTTCACAAGCCTCGGTGCCAATTTAGCACTGAAGCGACCTGCTCGGTTACTCGCCCAGAAGGTTCTTCGGTATACCTCATCCCCAGGTCGAAAACTGCTCACTCGGCAACGTAAGTTGTATCGAGTAGTATGCCTGGTATGCGCAGCGGCTAAATTTAGCGCTACTCGTTCACGCAGTATCTGCAATTTGTCCGTCAAGGGCAAGAAAGCGATGTCCCCTTCCTGGAAAACGTTCAGTTTCTTCAGGACTGGATAAGCTGATCCGTGCAGGATCATATGGCTACCAAAAAGGGCCTGATACGGTGACATGCCTATTGCCTCGTGGTGGGCGCTACGAAGAGCACATTCGATGGACGAGATGTCTATCCCACTCACGATGATCCTCTTTTAAATACGCTCTGATGGCGGCTAATACCGATCGATTCACCCGCTCGGAAGCGTTAGGGTGAGGCAAATATACGGCTGTGCGCACATGTCGCACGCCGTAATCGGATAACAATTTAGCAAACTCTTTGGATGTGAATTTCCGACCATTGTCGGAGAAGATGGTTTCAGGTGTTCCGTCCTCAGACGAACTTTAAATCTGAAAGAGAAAATTCCAGGCAAAGAAACACCCAATTATGTTAAAATTACAATTTTTTAAATCAATTTGGTCAAATAAATACACTTCACAAAAATGGTCAATTTGCCATCGGCATTCCACTCAGAAAAGAAAAAACTCAACCCATGAGAAAAATAATAATTGAAACACAGATTTCAGGAAAACACTCTAAACATGCAAATAAACAAGGGTAAAGGATACACATCATAAATAAAACACGGATTTAGTTACTATTCTACACTAAAAAACGCTAAACACGAATCTAAGTAATAAAACAACAATTAAACAAACACAAAATTCCGCAACGTCCGTCAAACACCGGCAACATCAGCTTGTCTAAAAACTAAACAAACGAGAAAAAATCTGATTAACGAAAATAGTACATTTAAATTACATAAAATACTTCCCTTCATAAAAAACGGGCGCTTCCTCAAAATCCGATGAAAAAAAAACCAAAACATCAAAATGCCGTCGGCATTTTGAACATCTGGAAATAAAAAACAATCAGAAAAAACATAAACACATTCCACACAAAATCTTTACCTGCCAACACTGACGATGAACTCCGCCTTCCAAAAATCCCCACCGATAACGAATATTCCTAAAAACAGAAATTAAAATCAGTAAATAAACTAAAGATAAGGGTAAAAATACTTACCATCCATAACACACAATTTGACGTCTATACGTAGGAAGGGAACAGCTGATCACAAACCGATCGCAGATAAAACACAGAACACGGAATCATGTATTTGACTTCAAGTGAAGCCCCCACCAGAAAAATTGCCCAACAATCTAGCGCCCAGGCTCGAAATAAATACCGGCACTCAGACGGAGTTGAACTCAGATTGCTCTCAATCTTCCTAGCGACTTGAGCTAGAAGAAAAAATCGTTCTGAGATTTTTGGAGACAATTTCACCCTAAAAGGCTGTAGTGAAGTCTAACTCTAACCCATCGGCTAACGCATTGAGTTAGCAATCCAGAGACTGTATTGAGGTCTAACCCTAACCCATCGGCTAACGCATTGAGTTAGCAATCCAGAGACTGTATTGAGGTCTAACTCTAACCCATCGGCTAACGCATTGAGTTAGCAATCCAGAGACTGTATTGAGGTCTAACTCTAACCCTTTGACTAACGCATTGAGTTAGTAATCCAGAGACTGTATTGAGGTCTAACTCTAAAGCTAACATATCGAGTTAGCAATCCAGACTGTATTGAAGTCTTTTCCTCGCAACAGCGCAGCAACGCAACACCGCAACAACGCAACAACCTCGCAGAGGCACAAATTTCCAAGCAGAAATCAAGAGCTCATACAAGCAGCAGATTCTCTGGCAAATTTGGGCCTTCATCGATCAAACCCACAGGAGCTTCAAGCACCGCATTAACGCAGCATCCTCGCAGCAGCAACACGAATTTCCACACAGAACCCAAGAACGCCGTACAATCATCAGATTTACGAACCTTAAGGAAACTTAACCAATTCCACCCAGGGAGCTTAAGGAAACTTAACACCAGACGGTAAATCCACTTACGAAGGGCATCCAGCACCCAGACCCAAGTGAGAAAACGTAACTCGATTACCTTACGCAAACGCACCTAGCAGGAACCATCGAATAATCGGGCCATTTTTCGGGCAACATTGACAAGGGAGCCATTTAAAAGCTGTTTTACATTGAACTACTGAATTAAAGGCATATTTAACTTCTCCAAATAATAATAGCTGTTGACATTAAAGTAATAAATTAAAGGCAGATACGCAAATAATAATCGAATCAACAATTGAAAGTCCATTTAATATTGAATTAATCAGTTTGTTGTGAAATAATTTTTTACATTGAATTAAATATTGAATTTATTGTAAATCGAATTTATAAAACTTGTAATTGCACGAATTGAAGAATTTGAAATAAAATTAAGGTTACTGGATCAAGGTGATTTTTTTTAAAAGGGTGATTGAGTTTATCACGGCACATTTTGGTCCTTCGAGCCGGATTCCGAAAGGGCACATCCAGCCTTACATCACCTCAAAAAAAATCTACAGAGCCAGTAACCTAGAGAAGAAACGAGATAAAAATTGCGCAAGATGGAAAAGGCAATCAAAACACAATTCGTGCAGAAAGAACTTCTGGAGAAGTGCATCATAAATTATAGGAAGAATGGGGCCAACAGACGAACCATTTCCTACTATCAAAACCGCCTACAGGATTTTCAAAAAAAATTCGATAAAATAGAGAAAACACACAGCGAGATTCTCATGGCCAAGAATGACGAACCTGCGGAGTCTGAAATACTAAACCACAAATATTTCAAGGACGATATCTACGAAGAAATGGAGGAATTCTTCTTCACAAATTACGCAGCAATCCAAGAGCGTTTTAAAACTGAGTATCCTACATCAGAAGGAGAGAACAATCAGTCTCTCAGAGAAGAAGAAGTTAAAATGATGACAAATTTACACAAGGAGCATTTGATAAAATTACCAAAAATATCGTTAGAAAAATTCTCTGGAGATTACCGGAAATGGACCACATTCCACGATCTGTACACGAGCCTAATACACAAAAATCACAGTCTATCAAATGCACAAAAGCTCCAATATTTGAAGATGCATCTAAGTGGAGAAGCAGAGAGTCTTTTGCGACAAGTACAAGTCACAAACGACAACTACGAGCCAGCGTGGACACTATTAAAGGGAAGATATGACAACAAGAGAGTGCTGGTCAACGCTCAATTAAAACTTCTCTTCAACCAACCCACCGTATCCACTGAATCAGCAGCAGGGATTGCGAGCCTAATGGATGTCACTACCGAATGTCTGCAAGCATTGTATAATCTAGGAGTAGCCGTGGAAGGTTGGGACGCAGTCATCATCTACATTATCGTGCAAAAATTCCCAGCTGAAACTCATCAGTTGTGGGAACAAAGCATCAACACAAATACAGACATACCCTCATGGGCAACATTGAGGTAGTTCATGGAAGGACGGTTCCGAACATTAGAGGCCATTGGAAAAAAGGGATCTTCAAGGGACAAGAATCATCAAGGGTCCTCACCACGAGCAAGAATAACACCACAATCATTCCATGCGACCGCCAGCCCAAATTGCAGCTATTGCCGAAGCAATCACCACGTCCGGCAGTGCCAACCATTCATCAAATTGACCGAGGAGAAAAAATGGGATTTCATAAAATCACAGAAGCTTTGCGTAAACTGCTTAGGCTACGGGCATCTAGTCGCACAATGCCCAAGTAAATACACCTGTCGGATATGCCACCAGCATCATCATTCATTGTTACATCGCCAGACTGAGAAAAGGAGTATGAATCTCAAACCAATCAATCAAACATCAGAATCTCCCGAAGAAACACAAATCCAAGCAAATCTAGCTACATTGACTTCCGGTAAACCGACCAACTCATCAACATCCTCTCCGAAGCAGACTCTCTCACCAACAGACGAATTGCATACCATGATGATAAACGAACCCGCTCAAATGCAACAAGTTCTCCTAGCAACAGCCCTAGTGACACTCCGATCCGACACGAGCGAGCAAGAGCGTTAATCGACCAAGGATCACAAGTCTCCTTCATAACCGAATCCGTCGTCCAAAGGTTACACATCAGAAAAAGACCAATCAAGGCGTCTATCTCAGTTATCAACGAAATAAACACCGGCAAATTCGATGCCCAAGTACAGCTCACGCTAAAATCCAATCACGACAATAACTTCGCCATAAAGATAAATGCATTAGTTTCAAGGAAGTTAACAAACTTCCTACCATCAACGGAAATACACACGCAAGATTGGCATCACATCAATCATCTCAAGCTAGCAGACCCCTGGTACTACAGTCCAGGCAAAATAGACATATTGTTAGGCGCCGATGTTCACGGCCAAATCATAAGACACGGACTCATGCTTAGTGAAAATGGATCACCAATCGCCCAAGAAACCTCATTGGGATGGATTCTATCTGGCAAATACAAGGACAGTTCGCCAACCATACAATTAACCAGCTTCCATATCACCACTGACATACAACAACAGCTAGCCAAATTTTGGGAATTAGAAGAAATCAGCATGAAGAAACCCCTAACCGAGGAAGAACAACGATGCGAAGAGATTTTTCGAACTACACACAAGAGACTCCCAAATGGACAGTATGAAGTTCAACTTCCATTTGATGAAAATCAAGGATGCTTGGGCACATCTCGACCACGAGCCATCTCATGTTTATATCGCTCGGAGACTCGACTAAGCAGAGATCCGGACCTACAAAAACAATACCACGATTGTCTTGAAGAATACATTACCCTCGGACATATGGAACCAAGTGAACCCACAACAACAGATCAACACTTCTATCTGCTACACCACTCGGTCATAAAGGAAGACAGCACCACAACGAAGTTACGTGTAGTCTTCAATGCATCTGCCCCTTCAAGTACCGGCACATCCCTCAATGACATTCTATTAAATGGACCCGTCCAACAAGAAGATCTATTCTCTATCCTCCTCCGATGGCGCCTACATCATATAGCCTTCACAGCGGACATCGCCAAAATGTACAGACAAATCCGCATAGCAAGACAACACTCTGACTATCAAAGAATAGTATGGCGAGAATCACCACAAAGACCAGTTCAGGATTTCCGACTACTCACAGTCACATTCGGGACGAAAAGCGCCCCATATCTAGCTACTCGAACCATCAAGCAGTTAGCCATTGATGAAGAAACAACATATCCCCTCGGATCAGCTACGGCCAAAACGGATTTTTACGTGGACGACTTACTGTCAGGAGCACACACAATAGAAGAAGCCATCCACAAGCAAGAACAACTTCAAGGGCTCATGAAGACAGGAGGGTTCCAACTAAGAAAATGGGTTTCAAACTCTCCAGAATTGCTAGAATCCATACCGGAGGAATTGAGAGAAATTGGAGACCACTTCAACATCAACAGTCAGGACAAGGTAAAGGCCCTTGGAATATACTGGAACCCCCAAACCGATATACTATCCTATACACTAAAGGAAGGGAAACCAGTAAATCCAATAACAAAACGCACCATGTTGTCGGAGATATCGAAATTGTTCGATCCATTAGTATGGGCATCACCAATCATTATACCAGCAAAACTGATGATCCAACGGTTATGGTTAGCACAACTAGACTGGGATGATGTTCCGCCACTCGAATTACAAGCCGAATGGACTAAGTACCAACAACGTCTACGCATCATTAATCAGATTCAAATTCCAAGATGGTTAAACAACAGGGACTCGCAAACTAAAGTGGAGATCCATGGATTTTGCGACGCATCCAATCAAGCTTATGCGGCAGTAGTCTATTACTGTGCGATTCAAGAGGGAATCAGTGGCGTGGCGTGCTTTGAATTGTAGGGGATGCAATCTGGCAAAATTTGTGTGGAAAAACTCCGTTCCGCGGATGCACGTTATATATTCAAATGGAGTATTAAGATTATCTATATTGTAATGAAAGATAAAGTCTTCCATTGATATTCCAGCGAGTGTGAGCTACTTTTGGAAGTTTTCGCTTTATCAACAAGTCGATGACAGCGGATCGTTTAGTTGAGTGACTAAAGAAATTTGAGAAACCTGTGATTGACTGAAAGAAGATTCGGCACTCACGAATCTTGTCACATGATTTCGATAAAACAATATTTAAACGATGAGCAAAGCAGTATACAAAAAGGGCATTTGGAAATTTCTTTAACTCGGATTTGAAGACAGCTAACTTTACCCGCCATAACTGAAGCTCCGTCATAGCAATTGTAACTTGGAACCACATGCAAAATTCTCCATAACATGAACTATATGTTCATGCAAACGAACTGCTCTTCTATCATCGGAAATATTTTTAAAACTAATGAATGTTCCTTTCGTGTGGCCAAAAGAAGAAATGTATCTCAGAGTGGTTGGCAACATAGATCGACAGGAAATATCCGTGGTTTTATCACAAATAATTGCGACAAACTCAGAATTGTGGGTTTCAGAAGTAACTTTAATTTTTAGTAAGAGTGCAGGAAATAGCCACTATTAAATCATTTTGAATATTGTTTGATAATCCAGAAAATACTGAAGCTGATTTTTAATTTCAGGATTATGTTTGGCCAAAAGTGAAATTAATTCAACATAATTTTCCCGGTTAATAGAATCTTGACCCTCGCCCTGTCCGCGAAAGGCTTGCTCCTAACAAGCCAAGTGGCAATGAACGTCTGTAAAAATTTTAATAATTTTCCGGTTCTTTTGAACTAACTCATTTTTCTCATAATTGAGGATTTATAATGAGTGTCTACTAGATTTTCAATCCTTTGGCCTTTACCGAATTTAGAAAGAGCCAAAACCGATTTTAAATGCTCGGAGGATTTTTGGCCATGCCTATCAACGGCGTTATGAAAATTATTTAAAGCATTAAATCAAACCACAAACGTTCTTTTCAGTTGAAAATAAAATGCAAGGCCAACAAAAAAAATTTTGTTAATCTTGACAACCGGTAAAAGCCAGTAATAATATTTTAATAGAAAAATACCTAATGCAAGTTTTATTTTCACTTAAAATATGTAATATTGGTTTCGGTCTACCATTTTTAATTATGAATTAATTTTCCGTAAATGAACATGAGCCAAAGGATTGCTGCAAAAAATCATCCATTATGCAAAAAGGCTTACCATTAACATCACCCATTATATTTAATAGAGCAAAAACAAACTAAAAAAAACTAACAAATAATATATATAAAAATTTTTCAATATCTCCAATTTTCTTTTCAAACTTACTTTTTAAAACTACTTGCACTATTTTTAACTCACAAAACAAATCGCACCAACTAAATTGCTGGCAAAACAAATTTATTTTAATTAATTAATAATTAATTACTCCAAAAATACTGCTTTTTACTATTTTCTACAATTAAGTCATTAATTTCAAACCACATTGTACAAATTCATTTCCAATTAGATTGCTCATAGAAATGAATTTCCTCAAATCTTATTAGAAAACTTCTCTCCGCTCTCACCCAACAAAAAATTACTCACAAAGCTTCGTATGGATGCAAAATCTGAATTGCTTCCCTTGGCCCTGGTCACAGGAACAAACTTTCGTTGTGACTCCCCATCTCCGCTTCCCTCTTCATCATCAAGTTCGCACCGAAGTGCGTCCCAACGGACAGTCAAGGGAAGCAATTCAAATCCTGCTTCTCGAAGCTCGTTGGCGTGTTTCTTTGCGTATAGAGAATAGGTTTCGTTTGCGAATTCAGAGAGAAGGAAGAGAGAGCTTTCGCTCATGGACATAACTAAAATAGAGAATTTATATCTTAACAGTGGAGGCTAGAAAAAGCAGCAATAATATAAAGGTAATCTCAGAATGATAAAATAAAAAAGAAAAAGTTTTGTAAAAGAAAAGAATAATTATTGACAAATTTTGAATTTTTATTTTTATTTCTTAAGAAATTGTAAGGGATGCAATGCATCCCTTGCTTCCAAAGACGCCACGCCACTGGAGGGAATACGAACAGTTAAAACTAATCCTGACAGCTAAAACTAAAGTGGCACCAATCAAGGTAGTCTCATTACCCCGATTAGAATTATGTGGAGCAGTTCTACTGGCGAAATTACTCAACTGCATACGAAGGATACTAAGACTTACAGAAGTTACCCCCACATTTGCCTGGACTGACTCCGAAATAGTACTAGCATGGCTAAATGGACATCCTTCACAATGGAAATCGTTTATAGCCAATAGAACATCACTCATCCATGGAGAACTCAAAAACGTAAAATGGGGTCATGTCCCCTCAAAACAGAATCCAGCAGACTGCGCCACAAGACGGTTATCACCGGAGGAATTAAAAGAGTACACTCTATGGTGGAAAGGCCCTGAATGGCTACAACAACCTAAAACCGAATGGCCCATCATACGGACAAGATCGACAACAAATTTAGAAACAAGAAAACAGCCACCTTGTTGCTCCACCGCAGTACAAGACGAAGACATCATAACAAACTTCTCCTCATTCACCAGACTCCTGAGAGTGATAGCATATTGCCAACGATTTATCAACAATTGTCGGAAAATTCCAAGGAACAAACCCAACAACTATCTCACCAATGTCGAACTCAAACATGCATAACGAATTCTTCTAAAAATCGTCCAACAGCGACATTTTTATGAGGAGTTCCGCCTACTATCCAGATCCCAACCCATCAGCCACAAAAGTACGTTGAAGAAATTAACTCCGTTCATCGATAATGACGGGCTCTTAAGAGTAGGCGGACGATTACGACATTCAAGTTTACGGTACGAGGAGAAACACCCCATAATAATACCAGATAAGGACCCATTCACCACGCTGTTGATAGATAAGTATCATCGAGAAACCTTACATGGAGGACCCCAGTTAATGATGAGCGTCATCTTACGAAAATACTGGATAATGAATGCCCGAAACACTATCCGCCATCAGATCCACAAGTGCATCGCCTGCTACCGACAAAAAACAGAGGTACAACAACAATTGATGGACGACCTACCATACCAGAGAGTGAAGGCTTCCCGACCATTTACCCATACAGGGGTTGACTATTGTGGGCCTTTTGAACTAAAGGCGTACAAGGGCCGAGGATCAAAGAAATACAAGGGATACATCGCAATATTCGTATGCATGGCGTCCAAAGCATTACACATCGAGATAGTGACAGACCTTAGTACCCAAGGTTTTATTGCGGCATATCGTCGGTTCGTTTACCGGAGAGGTATGGCCAGCGACATCTACTGCGACTGTGGATCTAATTTCATAGGAGCCAATCGAGTGCTCACTCGGCAGGCAGCACAAATGGTCAACGGCATAAACCTGGATATTGCATCCTCACTGGAGACCGAAGGAGTACAATTCCACTTCAATCCACCATCAGCACCACACTTCGGAGGCCTCTGGGAGTCAGGAGTTCGATCAACCAAGTATCATCTGAAGCGAATTTTGGGAAACTCGGTACTCACCTATGAAGAGCTTAGTACAGTACTAACCCAAATTGAAGCTTGCCTAAATTCCCGTCCATTATGTGAAATCAGCAGCGATCCAACAGACCTCACCCCTTTAACAGCAGCACATTTTCTCATTGGAGACATCATGATTACACCTCCCGAATCATCAGTCCTAGACCGAAACATAAACCGACTAGACAGATGGCAGCACTTGCAACATTTGTATCAATCCTTCTGGAAAAGGTGGAATTCCGAGTATTTGACACGCCTACAGCAAAGACCAAAATGGACAAAAATACGCGACAACGTAAACGTCGGCCAACTAGTACTACTAAAAGAAGAGAATCTACCACCTTCTCAATGGTTACTAGGTCGTATAACCGAAGTCCACCCTGGCGCTGATCAGTTAGTTCGAGTTGTCACCATCAAAACAAAAAACTCAATATTAAAACGTCCGATTTCAGAAATATGTCTCCTACCCATCAATAACAAATCATAACTCATGTTCAAAATTTACGATACGAAAATCATGGCCCGAATGCCTAATGAACTACTTCCGATCAAGGACACAAACCACGTACAACCAAAGGACACCACCCAATAAACATCCGAATAAACCGTTACAACTCTCAAGTAACTTCCGTCATCATTCCTAGTAAATTCTCTTACGAGTACAAGGACACGTTTACTATTTTTCTCCGCGCTAAAATTTTTTTACCACAATGGGAAAACTAAAAATATTAAAAACTAAAATAGCATCACCACAACAACCCAGGATAAAACGACCAGTTGAAGCCACTCCTGCCGGTCCAGAAATCAGGAAAAGAACTCAACCGAGGAAACCTCCCACCAGTAAACGCATCACTGGCCCGCAGAAGTCAAAGCCTTTGCCTCATCAACAAAAGGTGCCATCAAAGCGATCCCTCACGCTGGATGAATATCGGGCCCTAAGAAAGGTACACCCCCCAGCCGACATCATCATCACACCAGAATTATGGACACAGATCAACCAGTTGTCACTACCTTGGCATCAGATCCGACATGCAAAGAAAAATTATCGCACCAAGGTGCAAGGAGGTAACCTACGTTTCATCAAAGTCAACGGGGATAAAATTAAGGTAACCTTCAACCCAAGAATAGACGCCGACACCCAAGGGACAACAACCATCACTAACATCGAAAGGTCATTAACCAACCTGGTGCTTAAATAAGTAAATAAATATGAAAATGAGTTAAACAAAAAAAAAACAATTCTCTTTTATTAATTATGTTGACACCTCAACGGTGTCAAGGCGGGAGAGAATGTTCCGTCCTCAGACGAACTTTAAATCTGAAAGAGAAAATTCCAGGCAAAGAAACACCCAATTATGTTAAAATTACAATTTATTAAATCAATTTGGTCAAATAAATACACTTCACAAAAATGGTCAATTTGCCATCGGCATTCCACTCAGAAAAGAAAAAACTCAACCCATGAGAAAAATAATAATTGAAACACAGATTTCAGGAAAACACTCTAAACATGCAAATAAACAAGGGTAAAGGATACACATCATAAATAAAACACGGATTTAGTTACTATTCTACACTAAAAAACGCTAAACACGAATCTAAGTAATAAAACAACAATTAAACAAACACAAAATTCCGCAACGTCCGTCAAACACCGGCAACATCAGCTTGTCTAAAAACTAAACAAACGAGAAAAAATCTGATTAACGAAAATAGTACATTTAAATTACATAAAATACTTCCCTTCATAAAAAACGGGCGCTTCCTCAAAATCCGATGAAAAAAAAAACCAAAACATCAAAATGCCGTCGGCATTTTGAACATCTGGAAATAAAAAACAATCAGAAAAAACATAAACACATTCCACACAAAATCTTTACCTGCCAACACTGACGATGAACTCCGCCTTCCAAAAATCCCCACCGATAACGAATATTCCTAAAAACAGAAATTAAAATCAGTAAATAAACTAAAGATAAGGGTAAAAATACTTACCATCCATAACACACAATTTGACGTCTATACGTAGGAAGGGAACAGCTGATCACAAACCGATCGCAGATAAAACACAGAACACGGAATCATGTATTTGACTTCAAGTGAAGCCCCCACCAGAAAAATTGCCCAACAATCTAGTGCCCAGGCTCGAAATAAATACCGGCACTCAGACGGAGTTGAACTCAGATTGCTCTCAATCTTCCTAGCGACTTGATCTAGAAGAAAAAATCGTTCTGAGATTTTTGGAGACAATTTCACCCTAAAAGGCTGTAGTGAAGTCTAACTCTAACCCATCGGCTAACGCATTGAGTTAGCAATCCAGACTGTATTGAGGTCTAACTCTAACCCATCGGCTAACGCATTGAGTTAGCAATCCAGAGACTGTATTGAGGTCTAACTCTAACCCATCGGCTAACGCATTGAGTTAGCAATCCAGAGACTGTATTGAGGTCTAACCCTAACCCATCGGCTAACGCATTGAGTTAGCAATCCAGAGACTGTATTGAGGTCTAACTCTAACCCATCGGCTAACGCATTGAGTTAGCAATCCAGAGACTGTATTGAGGTCTAACTCTAAAGCTAACATATCGAGTTAGCAATCCAGACTGTATTGAAGTCTTTTCCTCGCAACAGCGCAGCAACGCAACAACGCAACAACCTCGCAAAGGCACAAATTTCCAAGCAGAAATCAAGAGCTCATACAAGCAGCAGATTCTCTGGCAAATTTGGGCCTTCATCGATCAAACCCACAGGAGCTTCAAGCACCGCATTAACGCAGCATCCTCGCAGCAGCAACACGAATTTCTACACAGAATCCAAGAACGCCGTACAATCATCAGATTTACGAACCTTAAGGAAACTTAACCAATTCCACCCAGGGAGCTTAAGGAAACTTAACACCAGACGGTAAATCCACTTACGAAGGGCATCCAGCACCCAGACCCAAGTGAGAAAACGTAACTCGATTACCTTACGCAAACGCACCTAGCAGGAACCATCGAATAATCGGGCCATTTTTCGGGCAACATTGACAAGGGAGCCATTTAAAAGCTGTTTACATTGAACTACTGAATTAAAGGCATATTTAACTTCTCCAAATAATAATAGCTGTTGACATTAAAGTAATAAATTAAAGGCAGATACGCAAATAATAATCGAATCAACAATTGAAAGTCCATTTAGGGCCTGTGCCAAGTTACAATTCAAATGTCAATTTGTATGAAAAACGCATTTCGATTTTACAATTCAATTTTCGGAGGTTTGTGTCTTTGGAATTGTAAGGAAATTTTTGAATTGTAGGGAAATATTAGCCAAACATTCATTTGACAGTTTGTTGGATTTGCTTTTTAGTGGTTGAACGTACATATTTTCAATTATTGGAGAACAATATCGCGAATTCTTTAAATTTTCAGTACATGATTGTCCCCACCGTATAATATGACACATTAAAGGCTGATAATACTACACGTTGCAGACGTAAATCAAAATAAAAGCATGAACAGCATAAATTCCGCATAAAATTTAAACTATTTTTTAAAACTCTTTCAAATATGTACAATGCCTCTTGCATTCCACCCCCACTGGATGATATTCGTGAAGCAATTCTACTTAAATTATTTTAAAGACATAAACATAGCTCGGGGCTTCTTTAAAAAAAATTTTAAAAATTTTATAAATTACAAAATTTTGTTGTCATTCATTGTCAAATGAAATGCGTGAATTGTATTTTGGCACACTTTGCAATTTCGAAGTGTCCGTGGTGAAAGTAGCAAATTCGAAATTGTAACTTGGCACCCACCCTTAATATTGAATTAATCAGTTTGTTGTGAAATAATTTTTTACATTGAATTAAATATTGAATTGTAAATCGAATTTATAAAACTTGTAATTGCACGAATTGAAGAATTTGAAATAAAATTAAGGTTACTGGATCAAGGTGATTTTTTTTAAAAGGGTGATTGAGTTTATCACGGCACACAGGAACTCCAAAGGTGTGAAAAATAGTTTGCTCGAGGAACTTGACGGCCACCGCCGTAGTCTCAGCGGACACGGGGTGCAGGAAGGCAAACTTGGTGAAGGCATCCAATATGACGAACACTGCCGTGTGGCCTTTCTTCGACCGGGTGTAAGGACCTAAGAAGTCTACGTACAAAAATTGGAACGGTTTCGACGCATCCATGGGGTTGCCCATAGGTGGTCGAAGTACAGAACTGGGGGCTTTGGGCGATGAATTCCCGCGCCTGTTTGGACATACCTGGCCAAAAGTATTTAACTCTCAGACGGGTTAAAGTGTTCCCTAGTCCACCATGCGATGTTTGGGGAGGCAAGTGAGCCGACTCGATGAGAGGCGTGGTCAGTTCCGTTGGGACCCACAACTTCCATGTTAGGTCGTCAGCAACGGAGTCTCCAGTACGTGGGGAGGTACGCTGGAATACGTACCCATCTTCAACTCGCAAGTCTGGTAACTGCGGTGAGGCTTGCCTGATTCGTTCAACCAGACGAAGATAATCAGGGGATTTGAAGGACGTGGCATTTAAGTCCACGTCGAAGCACAGGGACAGATCGTCAACGCAATCCATGCGTGACAAGGCATCGGGAACCACATTGTGGGTGCCTTTACGGTGTTCGATCGTAAAATCGAACCCCTGAAGCTTAAGACTCCACCGGGCTAAACGTCCGTTGAGCTCCTTCTGGCCCATGAGCCACTTCAGACTTGCATGGTCGGTAATGACTGTGAAAGCCTGTCCCTCAACATAAGCTCTAAATTTTTTTATACTCAGAACGGCTGCGTAGCACTCGAGCTCAGTAATGGTGTAGTTTCGCTGTGCTCCGTTCAATTTCTTGGACATATAAGCAATCGGATGTTCTCCTCCATCCATGTCCTTTTGAAAGAGCACACTACCTACACCAGTCCTGCTGGCATCGCACTGAATATAAAAAGGTTTAGAAAAACCTGGAGTGACTAGAAGAGGAGCTTCCGTCATCAGCTTTTTCAAAGTCTCGAACGCCTGCTGGGCCTCATCATTCCAACTAAAAGTTTTTGTCTTCAAACAATCCGTGATTAAAGAAGCCACGCTAGCATAATTGGGGATGAAACGCTGATACCATCCGGTCATACCCAAGAACCTCCTAGTCTGCTTATGAGACTTCGGAGTCGGGAATTCCGTAATGGCCGTCACCTTGGTAGGATCCGTTTTCAGTGTCCCATCACCAATTATGAAGCCGAGATACTTGACTTCAGTCACGCAAAATTTGCTTTTAGCCAGATTGAGTGTTAACCCCGCACGACAGAGACAGCTGGCGACTTCGTCCAACAGCTTTAAGTGGGAGTCAAAGTCAGGTGAAACTATGAGCAGGTCGTCCAGATAGACAAAGACGTTCTCACGTAAATGTCCAGGAATGCTTTTGTCCATCAAGCGACACATGCGCTGTGGGGCATTACACAAGCCGAAAGGCATAACTGTAAACTGGTACAGGGGACGACCGGGGACAGTGAACGCTGTCCGCTCTCGCGAGTTCACCTCGAATGGAATTTGCCAGAAAGCGTCCTTAAGGTCCAAACTCGTGATGAACTTGGTGTCTTGAAGACGACCAAGAAGACCATCGATGTGTGGAAGGGGATAGGCGTCTTTGACCTTGCGAGAGTCAAGACACAGGCGGACCTTACCTGGTTTTCGAACTAACACCACTGGAGAATTCCAGGGACTGTTCGATGGCTCAATCACCCCCAGGGCCAACATTCTGTCCAACTCGCCATACATCAAATGTTGAATAGCGGGTGAGACAGGATAATGCCTCTGCTTAATGGGAACTGAGTCACCAGTGTCGATCGTGTGTTCTTCCAGGTGGGTCTTTCCCAGTCCTAAGACATCGAAAGAGGGAAACCTGGCCTTGACCCGCTCCAACTGCTCGCTTTGCAAGGACGTTAAGTCGTGCATGTTAGCAGATGCAGTGGGAGCGTTTAACTCGCAGACTAAATGGGGAGCGATGCTGAATAGTTTCCAGAAGTCGATCCCTAGATACAGTCTCTGGCTGAGACTGGGCACCACATAGATGGTCATATCAAGGGTCCGACCTCCACAGCAGACCGGAACCCGGATGTAACCACAAATTCTTTGTGAAGCCCCGTCAGCAGTTTGCAACGCAGTGTGCAAAGTGTAGACTGTCACTTCGGGATGTTTGGCTAGAAAGGATTCAGCATCTCTTCCCAGACAGCTGATACTAGCGCCACTGTCCAATAAACCATTCACCTCCTCATTAAGTAAGGTGACCTTAGTAAAAGGACGAGGATCTGACAAGTCAGAGATGGAAGCAGAAACAAGTACCCTAATTTGTGGAGGGGTATGCTGAGAATGCAGGGAGTCCACAAAAGGGGGCTCCGAAAAGATGCGGGCTCGAGTGGAGATATATCTCTTCCAACGGGAAATAAATGAAAGTCTGACCTCCTCGGAGGGAAAAGACGGAAGAGCATCAGTTGACGTGAAGTCGCTGATGGTAGACGTAGTAATGAGGTTTGAAATGGTCGGGGAAATGACGGGCGAGCTTAGCTCGGGCGCGGACTCCCGTACGGTCTCGCACCCCGGCTCCGGTTTCCCTGGCAGGTGGGACATACAGGTGTCACGACTCCTGGCTTGCCACACTTGTAGCAAAACAGGCCACGAGTCTCAGATGGGCAGTCCATAAAAGGATGACCCTGTTGCTGGCAATTCCAACAACGGAAAGGTCGTGGGTTCGTCGGGAACTGACGCGGCGCGGTCATCTCCTCTACTCCTTGAGAGGATACGTCCGGTGTGACAAGGTTAGGCTGGTACATCGTTGAATATTCAACTTCGTGAACTTGTCGTTCGGGCCTACGTTCTAAGCGTTTTTGCTTCTGCCAGCGTTCAACTCGGATACATGTCTCACGCAGTTCTGGCATGCTGGTAAAGCTGTGCCCTATCACTGCCGAACCTAAGGGGACATTCAGGTTGCGCACAACCATCCCTATCAACCGGGTTTCCGCCATGGGAACAGCCATCCGGTTGTGCAAGGACAAAAGCTGGGCGGTAAAGTCATCGAAGGTCTGGTGTTGTTGTTTGCAGTCCATCATTTGTTGAATGATTTCTTCATCCGATTCCCGGCTTCGGAAATATCTAATGAACTGGGCTTTGACGGTTTCCCTATCGGGGTCCGGGAATTGGCGTCTAAACTGGGACCAGTACCAATCCGCAGCACGGCCAGACCACAATGCCGATAGGTTACGGCAGACTTCCGATCGCCTGATCCCCTCATCGTGAGCCCTCAGCTCCACCCGGAACAAAAATTCCTCCGCCGACAGCATATTGTCATCGCCGGAGAATTTAATGTTCCAGGACGTAACCGGAGACTTGCGATGATAGGTGCCGGACGACAAGTCTATCCTACCTTCGTTAGGCACTGGCTCGACTGGGGAGAAGTAATGATCCGTAGCTGTTGCCACCAGACACTCAGCAGCTCGTTGTTGGGCCCGGAGCGCCTCGAGTTCCTGTCGAATTTGTTGTAATTGCTCCACGAGCTCCGGGGTAGTTGCCTCGGGGGGGGGGGGGGGAATTTCTTCCGAGATGGTTTGAGAACGGCCCGGAATATCGCTTCCATCAGAAGCGGGGGCGGTATTCTTTCCACTTCGAAGTTCCATTTATACAACGCTATTACTCAGAATTCCAACAAATAACTATAAACGGGGATTTTCGTCTGGGTACTAACCGTTATATATACAATTAACCTATAAAAATCTACGCCACTCTAAGCACAGCAAGTGGATAAAAATAACACGCCACACAATCGGGACTAAACACAAAAAAACAACTTAATAAATCTGCTGCCAAAGTCAGTACTACTACCGTAACTGCAGCTATCCTAATCAAAAAAATTCCGTGCGCAGACAATTCACCATATTTCTAATCCTATTTGGTCTCAAAGTTAACCCAAAGTATATATACTGAATCGCAACCAGCAAAACCCATACACTAGGTTGTGTGATACTATAATCTACGTAATTCCTGAACACAATAAGTTGCACGAACAAGATTAATATGCAAAATTGTTTGGGTTTATTTTTAAATGTTTGTGAATTTTCCAGGATGGTTGGAAAAAGAATCTCTCCCTCCAGGATTCTCGGTGGCCGATGTCATCGGGGTCAGTCGGTGGTAGTTATGAGACATAGCCAACCCCGAAGGTCATCGACAAAGCCGGAATCACCACACGTCTTCATCTACTCGAACGACATGACGGGTCTACCTCAACATAAAAGACAAGGAAATCTTCTTCGCAAATAATAAAAATTTAGTTTGATTCCGCTGTCCAACCACAACTGAGCTACACTACGGAAAATCAATCAGCCGTGGGGACAGACTGGAGAGAAAAATTAAAAGCACAAGGAAGGAGCCGGATGTCCCTCAACAAAAGTCCACAGGGCGCAGGTGATTAGACAGACGGTTAAGCCTGTGCGGACTCATAGAGGTTCACCTGAAGTGACCCCAACCCTTACCACATTTCGACGAATTGTCTAAATTGAAAGAAAAGAAAAAAAAGAATTTGAGGGGACTGAATGGATTAAAGGTGTCCACGGGACGCAGTGGGCAGGCGATAGCACGCCTGTTACGTCAGACGGTTAAGCCCGAGTTACAACTCAAACGTCCATCAGTAAAAAATTAAATGAAGATCCTGTTTCCTGAACGCAGCATTGGCAGGCGGTATGACGCCTGATACTAGAGACTACGAGCAAAAAAACAGAACAAAAGAACTCCAGACTCAGCCTTCACCCATGGCCAAGCGGTCATTCGCTTGTTAGCCAGCGGTGCCGGTAAGCCTAGTTCAAAGATGCCTAAAGCGAAGAAGATAACATGATACGGGATAACCTAAAAGTAAAAGCAACTCAAAATTTACACTGAATTTAGACAATTGAGATGAATCTGTAACAACGAGGCATTGGTGGTGAACCATAGACAAAGATAATTTTAATAAGTTAACCGAATTTGGGGCGTCATTTATGAAATAAATGGGCGCCGTAATTTAATATCGAAACTTGTTTACCAAAAGCGTTGCCATGTAAGCATATCGTTGGGCGCCATTTATGTACCGGCACAATGGAGCTCCTTGCTGGTGACAGCAAGGCTACTGCCATCATGCTTGGGTAGACATAAAAATTTTGAAAGACAACCATCCTCCCTAGTCCCGAAATAGTGATAGGGGGTGATTAGCCGGTCACACGGTATACGCTAGCTCGACGGTAGGGGTCGTGGGGTGTGTGACCGGAATGCTACATATATGATTCACCACTTACCTACTAGTCAAAAGGGAGATTTCTTCATACCGTTCTTGTCCTAGGTTAGCCAAAGGTATTCATCGCTGGAAGTTCCCAACGAGGTGGACCTGTAAATGTTCAACGCGACTTCGAGAGAACCCTGAAGAGAAAGCACAACCCAACCATCCTGGATAAATTACCCCCTTAGGCTGTCATGCCTAGTAATACTCGTGGAGTCAAATAAATTGATAACAAATATATTATATAGTAATTACAGCCCAATAAAATATAATTAATTAACAACAAAATGAAGGTAAATGTGAATTAAATATTAGATAAGTGTAAATCAAAAAAAAACTACCCTTACAATATAGGTAATGTGGATGCAACCAACTATTACCACAAAATAACAACTTCCATACAATAACGGAAAGGAAAAAACCAAATCGTCGCTCTGGTACCAGTCGATGATTCCTGTTTTTCGTACAACACACAAAACGGGGGCCTCGGTAGTCTAGGGAGTAAGGCGCCTGGCTACTATCCCAGAGGTCCCGGGTTCGAGTCCCGGCAGAGCCCCACGGTCCTTCGCCTTTCCCACCTTCCCTCCTGTCATAGCCTTCCGCTAGCACTGCCCCGCTCCAACAAGCGCATGCCATCGGTTGGTTGATGGGATTCAGCTTGTTTCAGGAGGCATAACACTCCAGCGAGTTGTTTCTCATTGCCCCGATGCCAGAGTCGCGATAGAAATGGTTGGGGTTAGGTGGTTGTGGCAGTTCCTTCCTAATTCTCTCTTCCCTTTCACTATCTATCGACTAGAGCTTGCTGTTCGACATTGCACTCTATACGAAGAAAATAGATTGTCGACAGTACAAAGGGCTTTCCCTGAGCTCTAGTCTTCCACATAAAAAAAAAAAAAAAAAAAAAAATAACCCGATAATATTTAAGTGATATAAAAGTAATATACGTAATATACGTAATATACGTAAAAAAAATGTAACGAGTACAATAATTATAAGTGGATAATATAATTTTCTTTTGTGTTAATTAATTAGTGTATCTGAGTAAATATTTGGGGGGAATATGCATATAGTTAAAAGTTTGAATATAAATTAATTAACTACCAAAACTAAGGTACAATACCCAAAACAAAACGAACTTTCTTAATAAGTTAGTTGATAAAAGTGTAGATATATATTTAGTGTGATGCAATATAATTCAAAAATGGTAGATATATTTAATATAGTTAATATGTATGTTAATATAAGTGGAAATATATTTAGGGTTAAGCAATATATTTAAAAAAATTGGATATATATTCAATATAGTTAATATGTAACTATGGTAAAATTTCTTAAGGTAATAACAGTGTAAATATAATTAAGAAAAAAACTACGAAAAATAAGTATTAATAGGATACAAGAACGATCTTACATTAAACCCTCTTCTTAGATGAAGGTTCCTCAATATGTTTATACATATATGTATATAAGTATATCGATGCTTAAAAGATTTAAATCGTACCCATGCGTTGCACTTTCTGCGATTGCTGGGTCCAATTAGCAATAATTCTCCTTTAGTATTTATTCACAATCTTCAAAATTATAAAAAAGGCTTCCAATAAGGTTCGTTTCTTTGCCAACTTTATGCGATGTTACTTGAATTGCAGTAACACCCACAATTTGGGTATTGATATTTTCCAGATAATACAAACTCCGTCACCGCAATGAAATGTCCGACCTCTACTACAAAACCCCGTACTAAACTAGATAATAAATATTGCACCGGTATTAGTAATGCACATCCTGTGGGTAATGGTAATAAGTTATGAGATAGAAATTCAGAACGTTATGGTAAAATTGAAATAGATTCTGATAATATAGAAGCACCACCAGTCTCTAGACGAGGTTCAACTAGTCGCCCTGGAAAGAAATTGCAAATGCCAAAACCTGTGCACTTGATGGTACTGAAGCTTTAGGTCCTTTTGATAGATTTTCTGCTGCCCGACGAACTCGAGGAAATAAAACGTCCTTCTATGTTTCAATTCGACTCTTGAGATTCGGAAAAAAAACAGTCTTCGGTCCACAAAATGTTCGCCGTGCCTTTGGCCTGTCTGACTTCTCGTTGGTTCTATTACAGAATAACGCTTTGGTCACACAAAATTATGTTCACATATTCTTGGTGTGGATCGCACGACGATATAAGGAAGTATATATTTCCTTCCGGTTTTAATTATTTATTTAACTCCAAATTCTTGTAAGTATTGGCATAAACTATATAAAAACCCGTGCACATAAAACCAACCGTTCATTTTCATTCCACAAAACAGACTCCTTTTTAAATTCTTAGAACCGACTCTGCATTCCAAAATTCTCAAACCAGACTGTCAAAAATTTTCAATTTTTTTTTCTTCTCAGAAAAATTTTGTTTTCATTCGCCTACGTGATTCAAAAAATTTTCGAATAAAAAAGCTCCTGAAGTGATTGGACTATTAATTTCTGAAATTTCCGCGAGAGGGGGGAATAATTAATAAGAAGAATTTTGCAATAATTAACCGACCGTTACAAATGTTTGCTTCAAATCCTCGTTTTTCACCAATTGTATCACTACTTCTTTGATATTTATATATCATTCGGATGTTATAGTTACTTACAATACTTTATCCACTTTGTAATTTCCACTTCATTTTTGCTTTCCTTTATTAGAGCTAAAGCCTGGTTTATTAGCGACGCAATTTTTTTCCCGATGTCAGACATTACTTTTAATTAAATGAAAAATCCGTTGTTAATAGGTTGAAAGTAAAAACACGAATAATTCATATCAACCATTCACCATACATATAAACTCATATCAATCGTATTCATCTACGAGAAGTCGATATCTGCTTCTCTGCTTATTCCATTCACACATTCACACCCTCATATTGGCCGAAAGAAAGATAAAAATTCTATTCTTCGATCGCATGTTCAGCGCTTTTATAAACAAATCCAGAATTCTTCGCGCATGTGGGTAACTGAAAATAATATACACGTTCAGCGCCACGATAACCGTATAAAAAAATTAAATAATAGCATCCAGAAAGCGTAAGACAGGGAGGAAGGTAAATATGAAGGCGTATGCCATACAAGGTGATGTGTGTGGGAAGGTATAAAGTTTCTTCGCCCATGTGGGAAACTGAAAATAATATACAAGTAGTCCTATTGAGAGGAAATTTTGAGAGCCAAATTTTCTACAGCATTGCTTGTAAATATAGAAGGCTTTGGGCGGGGAGCTTTGCGCACAACGGCGTAAGACATGACAAGTTTCTTCGCGCATGTGGGGAACTGAAAATAATATACACGTTCAGCGCCACGATAACCGTATAAACAAATTCGCGCATGTGGGCAACTGAAAATAATATACACGTTCAGCGCCACGATAACCGTATAAACAAATTCGCGCATGTGGGGAACTGAAAATAATATACACGTTCAGCGCCACGATAACCGTATAAACAAATTCGCCCTTTGGGGGGAGGTAAATATGAAGGGGTATGCCATGCAAGGTGGTGTGTGTGTTATGTATAGATCGGGCGGGTAGGTAAATATAAGGGGTAGAAAGCTTTGGGCGGGAAGCTTTGCGCTCGTTCAGCGTGGGGGGAAGGTAAATATGAAGGGGTATGCCTGCGAGGGAAGGTAAATATGAAGGGGTATACCATACAAGGTGGTGTGTGTGTGTTATGTATAGATCAGGTGGGTAGGTAAATATGAGGGGGTGTTTTCCATAGAAGGTGTGTGTGTGTGGCTCCTTCGCCAGGTTGTGTAAGAGGGTGTGTGTGGGTATGGGTGTATGTGTGGGTATGGGTGTATGTGTGGGTATGGGTGTGTGTGTGGGTGTGGCTGTGTGTGTGCGTTGCACACGCATACATTGAAAGCTCAAAGTGAGGGTATCTGAGGGGGGAGCGGGAAAGGCAAATATGAGGGGGTCCCAGAACCCCTCTTGTATATCTACTCATAAAGATTTTCCATTTTGTCCCACTCATTCGAAGAAGAGCTTTAGAGATTATATGATGTAGCATATTTTTTTCTATTATTATTATATGATGTAATTATTATGAGGAACATGAGGAATTTTAAACATGTTTAAAAGTGTTAAATTTCACACTTTAAGGTAAAATACTCTTCACAAAGTGAAATTGGTATGCTGCGAATTTAATGTGAGCCAGTTTCCTAAAATAAGCAAAGATAATTATGATCAAGTGCAATTCAAAGCAATTATTAAATGTATGTGAAAAATAGGATATTAAATAAAAAATTATTAAATAGAATAAATATTATTTTTTTATTTTTGTAAAATCGTACAATTATTATTTATTACACCGCAAGGGCGCAGAGGCGCTTTTTATTGTTTCTGGATATGATGCGCGTTTTATATATTTGTTTTAAAACCGTAAAAATTATGGTTTCCGCTGGTGTTGAGCCGGACTTACACGAGGCAGTACATTTGTCCCTTACACAAATTGTACTGAGGCCTCAACTATTTTAAATGTCCTGGTTCAAAAATAATGTCCTACAGGTATATGAGCCGAGCGTGTATCGAGAAAAATGAATTGAGGTGTGATTGTAAATTTCTTCCTTCTTTTGCGGCAGTAAAATATCAATTTGAACTGCAGTGAGGTGAGCTCGTAAACATGAACTAGAGAGACATTTTGTTATTTCTTTTGCGACAGCAAAATATCCAATTTGAACTGCGGCGAGGTGAGATTGTAAACACGAACGGGAGAGACATTTCTCACTTCTTTGGCCGCAGTAAAATATCCAATTCAAACTGAGCCGTGGTGAGATTGTAAATACGAACTGGATGGAGAGACATTTCTTACATTTTTCGAGGGAGTGTAATGTTGTACTTGAGAGACAATTCTTACATTTTTCGAGGGAGTAAAGAGGCAATTCTTACATTTTTCGAGGGTGTGAAATTTTATAGTGGAGAGACATTTCTTACTTTTGCGGCATCAAAATTCCTAACTTTAAATTAGGCGAGGTGAGATTGTAAAATATAAAAAAAGCTTTACATTATTGGTATTTATTTATTTTCTTGCTTGTTTTTGTCATTTCGGTGAGGGACTTAAATTAAGCTATCACCTTTTGTAATTTAGTTTGCGAATTAAGATTTCAGTGATTTTTTTATAGACAAAAACGTAAGTAAACAAAATTGTTTTTATTTAAATTTTTTCGTAAGGCAGTTTTAAAAAAAAATTAACTACTTTTCTTCTTACACGAAAAAAAATGTAAAAAAGGATTATACTATTTTTTTCCTCCTACGTATGTCACGTCTGCATAAGTATTTATTTTTTAACCAACATTTCTAATATTCATTTCTTTTTTTCTGTGATTTGTTTCTTAATTTAATATATTAAAATGGCTGAGGAGAAAAAGACGTCGAGGGCATGGGAATATTTTGTGGACTTAAAAAATGATAAAGCTAAATGCTATTTCTGTGCTAATTTTGTCTTACAAAGGTGGCGGTGCTTACAATCTAATTCGGCACACAAAGAGCAAGCATCCTCATGTTTTATTTGCAATTTGTGAATCTCAGATTGTAAACACCGATAGCATCAGAAATGCTTCGCTTACTTCCACTTCAACATCAAATGCCCCGGAACCCGAAACACGTGAATTTTGCACGCCCTCCACCTCATGTACTAATAGATATTTATCCTACGTGCAGCTCGCCTCATTTCAACTTGAGAATTTTACTGCCTTAAAAAAAGTAAGAGAGAAGAAACCCACCAATGCGACAATCACATCTCGCCTCATTTGAACTGAGACATTGTACTGATTCAAAAGGAAAAAGAGGCTCCTCTTACAAACTCATTTTATAATCGTGTCCTACCCAACACTAGTTTCCGCTTCCATTTTCAGCGTAAACATTATTATAGTTAAAAGGGAGGACATCAATCTGTATGAACTTAAATATATATGTCTTCCCCTGCGGCCCAGTATTAATTAAGTACGTGGAAATTTTTTTTATTGTTGATGTCCTGTAAGGCTGCATCTGATAGTGAGTTGTACCTGGCCGGTAGCAAAATCTGATATTCTTCTAAGTCCAGGCGAATTCGAACGTCTTCCCCTGGTCAAGCCTGCTGGCAGATTTGATTTTGTATGGAGTTCCAAACTGCATATCAGAAATCCTTAAGTAAGGCGAATATTCCAGACTGTTAAGTTCTGCTGCTGTATCCATGTCTTCTTGCTGCTGCTGATGCTCTTGATCTCCAGTTGGTTGGGGTTGAACTGCTGGCGATCTTCTTTACAATGCTCATTATTTACCTCAATTTAGAAACATGATTGAACTTGTGATGTGGAGCTTGGTTATGAATACCCTTGTTTACAGTACAAATCAGCCCTACTCCAGGCTTGCTACTACTATTAAAATCGCAACGAGCATCCAGCGAGTAACTCAGAACATATTACTGAGTTATGATTCATTCGGCTCGAGTGCTGTGCCTGTCCGAGAACGCAAATGTAAAAATATGTATGTATATACCAAACCCAGAACATATCCCGAGTTATAATTCATTCGATATTCTCCACGATTTTGAGATAATTTTCGGCTCGAGACATCATCATCACTAATATATGGTATCCCAAACCCAGAACATATCCCGAGTTATAATTCATTCGATATTCTCCACGATTTTGAGATAATTTTCGGCTCGAGACATCATCATCACTAATATATGGTATCCCAAACCCAGAACATATCCCGAGTTATAATTCATTCAATATTATCCACGATTTTGAGATAATTTTCGGCTCGAGACATCAGCATCACGAATATATGGTATAGCATATGTACCTTTGATGAGTCATCGGCGACAATCGCAGTAAAACCGTGCCGCAGATTGAGGTCGATATTTACTACGTATACATGTGGAGTTGAATAGTTGAGTTGAGGTTGAGTTTAATTTTCCACAATCGACAAAATTCACAAACAAAACACAGAAATGCTACTGTCAAATAAATTCAACTACTCAACTACTGAGATCGCGTCTATATGCATAATTTCAACTCAACCCAGGTAGCAGAGCTGAGTCGAGTTCAGCCGACTCTCTCTCAACTCGACTCGCGTCTACATGCATTTGAACTCGGGTTCAACCTGGGTTCAACTCATCATGTATACATAGTAATTATAGTCAAACTGCGGCAGTTTTAAGGGCATCACGGTTAAACTCAGCGATTTGTAAAAATTGTTCTGCTCGAGACCTGTTGAGGATTAGATTTCTGAAAAAGATTTTTTGCGCCTATGTAAACAACACTTATGGGCTAGAAATTTGCTACATCAGCAGTTTTGCACCAGCGTGTAAAGCGTGATTGAACTTGTTCATCTTGTGCAATTGTTGACACTATAAGGCGGCCGTTACACGTTCATGCAAGCGGAAATCAATTCCACCAGTCATGATTAATGGAAATCAAAATATACGGAGGATTACGTCAGTCATCACCTTAGACGTTAGGTTTTCCGTCAGTCGTAGGAAAAACTGTGGCAAAACTGTCAGCAAAACCTATCGTGTAATGGGCGCCTAATAGTAGCAGTAGTTTTGTAATTTTCACAATTCAAAACGAGCGTCCAGCGACAACAACAATGTAACAAAATAACCGCAACCTAAATATGAGCCCAGCCGCAATGTAGCACACAAGTGTGAAACAAAGTAGAGCACTTGAAATTATTCAATTGCTAAAAGGCAATGAACTCCAAATTCCCTTGTCATCGATCTAACCGCAACGAAGCCACAGTCACGGCGACGAAGTAAATGTAAACAAATAAAGTTGCAACATGAAGTGTGAGATTGGGGAAATTGGGAAAGACCCGGAAAAGAACGATGGCATGGAAAATTGACTTGTAGCTTGGGGAATTTAGGTGGGGGTAGAGTAGAGTGAAAGTTTTTGAATAGGGGACCTTAGAATTAAGACTTTACAATGTAGCTCGGAAAACATAAGACTAAGAAGGCACTACCGGCAGCTCACTGCTGGAACGCTCCCCAACATTGTAAAGAGAAGTGTGAATTACTACTCCTACTACTACTAATAAAATAGCAACGAGCATCTAGCGAAGTGAAGCGTTAAGTGAAAGTCCTTTTTTGTGTTATTAATTACGACTACTACTATTAAAATGGATATGTGGTGACACCGTAAACGCACCCCAACCAACGTGCGCGGTGTAAACGCACCCAAAAATTCAGCAAGCTGTCAGACAGCTAAAAACATTTCACAATCGCGAAAAGAATTACGACACGCATTTTTCGAATAGCAACCGGCGTTCTACAAAAAGGCTGCGCATTAGTTTTTATATGTTACGGCGAACAATACAATTTCAATAACTATTCCCGGTTAAAGTTCGCATTATAAAATCGATTTAATAAACTTTGTTATAGTTGTAGAGTGTGTAAATTATGTATTAGCTTCGGAGTTAAATAAATGTTTGTAATATTTTAAAGTGTGGTACCTTGACTTTTCCTACCCCACAACTGGGGTACCCCACAACTGGTGACCCCGACGTGATTTGAACACGCAACCTTCTGATCTGGAGTCTAATTTTGGAAAGGTTTGGAGACACAGAGCAGCAAAAAATTAAAAAGGTACTGTCGGAAGTAGATTTAGGGGACAAACGCCCGTCTCAACTCTTAAACGAACTAAGAGACTTAGGAGGAAAGAAGATAAACGACGATTTCCTAAAGACCTTATGGCTACAAAGACTTCCGAACCAGGTTTCAGCAATTCTTCAGGCATCAAAGGAAGAACTGAACGGACTGGCACAATTAGCGGATCGCATCATGGAAGTGGGAGATTTTACTTGCGCATCCATTGGAACCAAGCCGACGTCATCTTCTTCGCAACTGGAACAACTAGTCGAAAAGCTGACATGCCAAATGAACCAACTTTTGTCTCGCAGTAACGAACGAGAACGTAGGCGGTCGCGGAGTCGAGACTTTACGACAAGAAACCCTCCCACCAAAGAAAATACAACAGTAGACAACACGATTTGCTGGTACCACAGGAGGTTCGCGACAAAGGCCAAATGTTGTCGCCTACCATGCTCCTTCAATCAAAAAAACTAGACAGAGGCCAGTCGCTTTCGGCCACCACGGAGCGAAACGCCACTGGCCGCAGCATACAAAGACTTTTAATCACCGAGTTGTCATCTAAAACTAAATTTCTTGTAGATACCGGAGCTGACATTTCTGTCCTACCACCAACTAAAAGCGACAAGAAAAATCGAACAACATTTGCATTATACGCGGCAAACGGCACGACGATAGCGACTTACGGTGACAGGCACTTAGTCCTAAACTTAGGTCTACGCAGGCCATACAAATGGAAATTTGTAATAGCCGATGTAAACATCCCCATAATTGGCATTGATTTAATGGATTATTATGATTTGCTGGTGGATGTAAAGCAAAAGAAATTGATAGACAGGGCAACATTGCTAACGATATCAGGCATAGGTACGACAATAAATTCAACTTTACTGACAACTTTCGACACAGGGAATCCGTTCTCTGACATAGTAAAAAGGTTTAAGGACATAACGGTTTTCAACAGGTCATCGATTAAGCCAAGTTGTAACGTGAAGCATTATATCGAAACACGGGGCCCACCTTGTTTTAGCCGGCCCAGAAGACTGTCAACGGAGAAATTGAAAGCGGCAAGAGAAGAATTTCAATACCTGTTGGAAAATGGCATTTGCCAGCCGTCCAAGAGTCCGTGGGCGAGCCCGCTGCATATGGTGCGGAAACCGAATGGTGAATGGCGCCCGTGTGGTGATTTCAGAGCGCTGAACGCGATGACGACACCTGACCGTTACCCGATCCCGTTTATGCAGGATTTGGCAAACATGTTGTACGGCAAGACTATCTTCTCAAAATTAGATTTACAGCGAGCGTATCATCAAGTGCCGATCAACGAGGAGGACATACCGAAGACTGCGATCACAACACCCTTCGGATTATACGAATTTAAATTCATGACGTTCGGTCTTCGGAATGCTTCGCAGACCTTCCAGAGATTGATACACGAGGTGTTGCATGGTCTGGAGTTTGCATTTCCGTACATAGATGATATTTGCATTGCATCAAGTAGCCTGCAAGAACATAAAGTTCATCTAGAAACCGTTTTCAGAAGACTACAACAGCATGGACTGGCGATAAATGTAGCGAAATTCGTGTTAGGTAAAGAGGAGATTAACTTCCTGGGACACACCATCAACGCTCATGGTATCCGACCGGTGAAGGAGAAGGTAGAGATTATAGAAAACTTCAAGCGACCGATAACAGTACAGGAGCTCAAGCGATTTTTAGCGATGATCAACTTCTATCGCCGTTTCATCCCGCATGCAATGAACAATCAAGCAATTCTACAAGGACTCATAATAGGCAACAAGAAACGAGACAAATCACCACTGGAGTGGACGTCCGAGGCAGAAATGGCTTTCGAAAACTGTAAAACGGATCTTGCCAACGCTAGTTTTCTGGCACATCCCGTGGCAAACGCACCACTAGCCCTACTAGCCGATGCATCAGATATAGCGGTAGGGGCAGTACTGCAACAGGTGATTGAAGGAGTGTCACAGCCACTTGGGTTTTACTCTAAAAAATTGACAGAGACGCAAAGGAAATACAGTACTTACGATCGTGAGCTTACAGCTATATACCAGGCGGTCAAATATTTTCGAGATCTGGTCGACGGAAGACGGTCATCATAACCGATCATCGACCCTTAACGTATGCGTTTAACCAAAAGCTAGAAAAAGCTTCTCCCCGACAGGCTCGGCAGTTAGACCTTATTGGACAATATTCAACGGACATTCGCTACATCAGAGGTGAGGAGAACAACGTTGCAGATTTCCTGTCAAGACTAAATGTCGTGAGCAACCAGGATATCGATTTCAGCAAAGTGGCAGAAGAACAGAGCTCGGATAAAGAGTTGCAGAGTCATCTTACGACGGGAACGCTCTTGTTAAAGAAGATTGAAGTTCCAGGGACTGAGAAATTTATTATTTGCGACACGGCAGGAGAACGAATTCGACCATGGATTCCGACTGGATTTCGACATCAGGTGCTTGAAAAAATTCATGGATTAGCGCATCCGGGAGTAAGGGCAACTAGAAGACTACTAAGCGAACGTTATATTTGGCCAGGGATGAACCAAGATGCAGCCCGCTTTTGCAGGAATTGTATTCCCTGCCAAAGGGCGAAAGTAACGAGACATGTAAATTTACCTCTGGAAGCTTATGACGAGCCAGACAACCGTTTCGAACATGTCAATATTGACCTGATTGGACCGCTACCGACGTCAAATGGGAACAGGTATTGTCTAACGATGGTCGATCGCTTCTCCCGGTGGCCGGAAGCGTTACCAATTCCAGATATTACAGCAGAAACGGTGGCAAGGACCTTCATTAGCGGTTGGATTGCGAGGTTCGGAGTTCCACTCAAAGTAACAACGGATCTTGGTAGACAATTTGAGTCAAGCCTATTTCGGGAGCTCACCAAAGCACTAGGAATCAAGCACCTGCGAACTACGGCCTATCACCCGCAGGCCAATGGCATAGTGGAAAGATGGCATCGCACGCCCAAATCAGCATTGAAGAGTCATCTCACAAACGACTGGACGATCACTTTACCGTTGGTATTATTGGGCCTACGCTCAACATTCAAAGAGGATCTCAAGGCCACGACAGCAGAGCTTCTCTATGGATCTACCCTACGGATTCCCGGAGAATTCATAGTGCCCAGCGGGACACATCCAAGCGTGACGGAATTCGTTCAGGACCTCCGGAGTAGAATGAAGACATTGACGCCCGCTGAAGTTCATCATCATAGCAGCAAAAAAACTTTCGTGTTTAACGACCTAAAGGACTGTACGCATGTCTTCATAAGAGTGGACAGGGTTAGAGCACCACTGCAGCCGCCGTACGACGGACCGTTTAAAGTGGTCAGCAGGACGGACAAGTATTTCAGGGTATTAGTGAAGGGGCTAATCGCCAGCGTCTCCGTGGACCGCTTAAAACCAGCGTTTATCGTCGAAGAGAAGGAACCGCTGATACAGGAGCCGCAGAACGAGGAGATCGAGGAGCCTCAGCCGGGAGCGAAAACTACCAGGACCGGACGTCGCGTACATATCCCAATAAAGTATCGCTAATCACTAGAGGGGGAGTAATGTGGTGACACCGTAAACGCACCCCAACCAACGTGCGCGGTGTAAACGCACCAAAAAATTCAGCAAGCTGTCAGACAGCTAAAAACATTTCACAATCGCGAAAAGAATTACGACGCGCATTTTTCGAATAGCAACCGGCGTTCTACAAAAAGGCTGCGCATTAGTTTTTATATGTTACGGCGAACAATACAGTTTCAATAACTATTCCCGGTTAAAGTTCGCATTATAAAATCGATTTAATAAACTTTGTTATAGTTGTAGAGTGTGTAAATTATGTATTAGCTTCGGAGTTAAATAAATGTTTGTAATATTTTAAAGTGTGGTACCTTGACTTTTCCTACCCCACAACTGGGGTACCCCACAACTGGTGACCCCGACGTGATTTGAACACGCAACCTTCTGATCTGGAGTCTAATTTTGGAAAGGTTTGGAGACACAGAGCAGCAAAAAATTAAAAAGGTACTGTCGGAAGTAGATTTAGGGGACAAACGCCCGTCTCAACTCTTAAACGAACTAAGAGACTTAGGAGGAAAGAAGATAAACGACGATTTCCTAAAGACCTTATGGCTACAAAGACTTCCGAACCAGGTTTCAGCAATTCTTCAGGCATCAAAGGAAGAACTGAACGGACTGGCACAATTAGCGGATCGCATCATGGAAGTGGGAGATTTTACTTGCGCATCTGGAACAACTAGTCGAAAAGCTGACATGCCAAATGAACCAACTTTTGTCTCGCAGTAACGAACGAGAACGTAGGCGGTCGCGGAGTCGAGACTTTACGACAAGAAACCCTCCCACCAAAGAAAATACAACAGTAGACAACACGATTTGCTGGTACCACAGGAGGTTCGCGACAAAGGCCAAATGTTGTCGCCTACCATGCTCCTTCAATCAAAAAAACTAGACAGAGGCTAGTCGCTTTCGGCCACCACGGAGCGAAACGCCACTGGCCGCAGCATACAAAGACTTTTAATCACCGAGTTGTCATCTAAAACTAAATTTCTTGTAGATACCGGAGCTGACATTTCTGTCCTACCACCAACTAAAAGCGACAAGAAAAATCGAACAACATTTGCATTATACGCGGCAAACGGCACGACGATAGCGACTTACGGTGACAGGCACTTAGTCCTAAACTTAGGTCTACGCAGGCCATACAAATGGAAATTTGTAATAGCCGATGTAAACATCCCCATAATTGGCATTGATTTAATGGATTATTATGATTTGCTGGTGGATGTAAAGCAAAAGAAATTGATAGACAGGGCAACATTGCTAACGATATCAGGCATAGGTACGACAATAAATTCAACTTTACTGACAACTTTCGACACAGGGAATCCGTTCTCTGACATAGTAAAAAGGTTTAAGGACATAACGGTTTTCAACAGGTCATCGATTAAGCCAAGTTGTAACGTGAAGCATTATATCGAAACACGGGGCCCACCTTGTTTTAGCCGGCCCAGAAGACTGTCAACGGAGAAATTGAAAGCGGCAAGAGAAGAATTTCAATACCTGTTGGAAAATGGCATTTGCCAGCCGTCCAAGAGTCCGTGGGCGAGCCCGCTGCATATGGTGCGGAAACCGAATGGTGAATGGCGCCCGTGTGGTGATTTCAGAGCGCTGAACGCGATGACGACACCTGACCGTTACCCGATCCCGTTTATGCAGGATTTGGCAAACATGTTGTACGGCAAGACTATCTTCTCAAAATTAGATTTACAGCGAGCGTATCATCAAGTGCCGATCAACGAGGAGGACATACCGAAGACTGCGATCACAACACCCTTCGGATTATACGAATTTAAATTCATGACGTTCGGTCTTCGGAATGCTTCGCAGACCTTCCAGAGATTGATACACGAGGTGTTGCATGGTCTGGAGTTTGCATTTCCGTACATAGATGATATTTGCATTGCATCAAGTAGCCTGCAAGAACATAAAGTTCATCTAGAAACCGTTTTCAGAAGACTACAACAGCATGGACTGGCGATAAATGTAGCGAAATTCGTGTTAGGTAAAGAGGAGATTAACTTCCTGGGACACACCATCAACGCTCATGGTATCCGACCGGTGAAGGAGAAGGTAGAGATTATAGAAAACTTCAAGCGACCGATAACAGTACAGGAGCTCAAGCGATTTTTAGCGATGATCAACTTCTATCGCCGTTTCATCCCGCATGCAATGAACAATCAAGCAATTCTACAAGGACTCATAATAGGCAACAAGAAACGAGACAAATCACCACTGGAGTGGACGTCAGAGGCAGAAATGGCTTTCGAAAACTGTAAAACGGATCTTGCCAACGCTAGTTTTCTGGCACATCCCGTGGCAAACGCACCACTAGCCCTACTAGCCGATGCATCAGATATAGCGGTAGGGGCAGTACTGCAACAGGTGATTGAAGGAGTGTCACAGCCACTTGGGTTTTACTCTAAAAAATTGACAGAGACGCAAAGGAAATACAGTACTTACGATCGTGAGCTTACAGCTATATACCAGGCGGTCAAATATTTTCGAGATCTGGTCGACGGAAGAGAGCTGGTCATCATAACCGATCATCGACCCTTAACGTATGCGTTTAACCAAAAGCTAGAAAAAGCTTCTCCCCGACAGGCTCGGCAGTTAGACCTTATTGGACAATATTCAACGGACATTCGCTACATCAGAGGTGAGGAGAACAACGTTGCAGATTTCCTGTCAAGACTAAATGTCGTGAGCAACCAGGATATCGATTTCAGCAAAGTGGCAGAAGAACAGAGCTCGGATAAAGAGTTGCAGAGTCATCTTACGACGGGAACGCTCTTGTTAAAGAAGATTGAAGTTCCAGGGACTGAGAAATTTATTATTTGCGACACGGCAGGAGAACGAATTCGACCATGGATTCCGACTGGATTTCGACATCAGGTGCTTGAAAAAATTCATGGATTAGCGCATCCGGGAGTAAGGGCAACTAGAAGACTACTAAGCGAACGTTATATTTGGCCAGGGATGAACCAAGATGCAGCCCGCTTTTGCAGGAATTGTATTCCCTGCCAAAGGGCGAAAGTAACGAGACATGTAAATTTACCTCTGGAAGCTTATGACGAGCCAGACAACCGTTTCGAACATGTCAATATTGACCTGATTGGACCGCTACCGACGTCAAATGGGAACAGGTATTGTCTAACGATGGTCGATCGCTTCTCCCGGTGGCCGGAAGCGTTACCAATTCCAGATATTACAGCAGAAACGGTGGCAAGGACCTTCATTAGCGGTTGGATTGCGAGGTTCGGAGTTCCACTCAAAGTAACAACGGATCTTGGTAGACAATTTGAGTCAAGCCTATTTCGGGAGCTCACCAAAGCACTAGGAATCAAGCACCTGCGAACTACGGCCTATCACCCGCAGGCCAATGGCATAGTGGAAAGATGGCATCGCACGCCCAAATCAGCATTGAAGAGTCATCTCACAAACGACTGGACGATCACTTTACCGTTGGTATTATTGGGCCTACGCTCAACATTCAAAGAGGATCTCAAGGCCACGACAGCAGAGCTTCTCTATGGATCTACCCTACGGATTCCCGGAGAATTCATAGTGCCCAGCGGGACACATCCAAGCGTGACGGAATTCGTTCAGGACCTCCGGAGTAGAATGAAGACATTGACGCCCGCTGAAGTTCATCATCATAGCAGCAAAAAAACTTTCGTGTTTAACGACCTAAAGGACTGTACGCATGTCTTCATAAGAGTGGACAGGGTTAGAGCACCACTGCAGCCGCCGTACGACGGACCGTTTAAAGTGGTCAGCAGGAAGGACAAGTATTTCAGGGTATTAGTGAAGGGGCTAATCGCCAGCGTCTCCGTGGACCGCTTAAAACCAGCGTTTATCGTCGAAGAGAAGGAACCGCTGATACAGGAGCCGCAGAACGAGGAGATCGAGGAGCCTCAGCCGGGAGCGAAAACTACCAGGACCGGACGTCGCGTACATATCCCACTAAAGTATCGCTAATCACTAGAGGGGGAGTAATGTGGTGACACCGTAAACGCACCCCAACCAACGTGCGCGGTGTAAACGCACCAAAAAATTCAGCAAGCTGTCAGACAGCTAAAAACATTTCACAATCGCGAAAAGAATTACGACGCGCATTTTTCGAATAGCAACCGGCGTTCTACAAAAAGGCTGCGCATTAGTTTTTATATGTTACGGCGAACAATACAGTTTCAATAACTATTCCCGGTTAAAGTTCGCATTATAAAATCGATTTAATAAACTTTGTTATAGTTGTAGAGTGTGTAAATTATGTATTAGCTTCGGAGTTAAATAAATGTTTGTAATATTTTAAAGTGTGGTACCTTGACTTTTCCTACCCCACAACTGGCGTACCCCACAGATATATGCAGCATTATGAGTGGACTAAATAAGCAAGCGGCAGAGTGCTTAAGGGATGGAGATGCTCTGCAAAGTGTAATTATTGCCAAGGCGTGTGGCTTATTATATTCATTAAAAAAATTAAAGCAGCATGCATAGCCGAACAGCGCAATGGGAGCAAACAGCTTTACCAAAATTGCATTGCGCAACTAAGAGGGTTGCAGGTGTTGCTGAAAGCTGGCAGCAACCACCATGGAGCTGGTGTGCAGGAAGGTGGAAGAAGTGAAAAAAGAAGTGCACGTGTACTCTGGGTTGAACTAAATAATGTATTTGCAGTCAGGATTCGGACTGGTAAAATCGTTAACATCAAACACCGGGAGCACCGATGATTTGAAAGTCTGGTTTTTGAAAAACGTGCAGGAGGACATATTAACCCAGCTTGAAGAGTTTCAGGAAAAAGATAGTAATACTTAAGTACAGAAATGTTTATCGAGCAGACGTGTTTCTCGTAGCTCCCATATATTACTATTTTCCGCACTTGTTTTCCTAAATTAAAAACAAAATTTTATTATTTCCGACGCTGTTAATATTTCTCTGTCGGTGCGCATTGCTATCCGTATTAAAATCCAAGTGTTTCTTATAAAGTCAGCATGCCTAAATCTCAACAATCAAGGCCAAACCTAAGGAAACTTGCTGAAGCTCTGAATAACCCAAATCCCGCTGGGATTAATACTCCTGAGCCATCGGTCAGCAAGCGCAATGATGATAGCAGCAGCAGAACTCCGAGATCATCAATAGCTGCCCCCGAAAACAACCTTGAAGTGCTCGAGAAAAGACTTTTGTTAAGCTTCAACAGAATGCTGGATGAGCAATCTTGCTTTTTCGAGGATCATCTAAGACAATTAGAGACGCGCTTAAACCAGTGATGGGCAAACCTACACAGCTAAAGAAATGCATTTGTGTAAAAGCTATCAAAAGTTTTCTAAAGCTTTACACTGACTAGACAGTGTATTCTTTCATATGAGTACAAAATCTGATACTCTTAATTAAGACTGATAAGCTTTTTCTTGGATATTCGGGTCATCTGACTTCGTATACATATTCAAAGCTCATTCAAAGCTCTAAAGCTCATTTGCTCGCGAGCATAGGAATGCCCATCACTGGCTTAAACACAAAAATTGATGAGATTAACACCACGCTAAACACAAAAATTGATGAAATTAATTCCACCTTAAACTGCCAAATGGGAAAAATAAAAGACGATGTAGAGTCCGTCCAACATGACTTGGCGGTAGTATCCAACGAGTTAGAGGACCTACGCCGCCAATCCAGACTTCACGACGTGGTCGTTCGTGGTATTCCCACAACTGAAAACGACAACCCGAAGCACATTATTAATTCCATTGCTTCCACCATCGGGCATGAGTTGTCGGCCTACGTGAATGTGTTCCTCAGCGTCGGCGTTTGGACTTGGAGTCGCAGGCTGGCAGGATGAGTTTGCTGATTTTATTTATGAATCGTTTTCCTTATCGAGTGTGCAATGAGGGAATGCTACTTAATATCCTTTGCTCCCCTTCCTCTGGACTGAACATATGTACTCTGAATGCAAGAAGTTTAAGAAATAAAATGGACGAGTTCAAGTATATGTTTGACCGTACTAAAATAATGCTCTTCTCGTAAGTGAGACTTGGCTGAAACATGAAATCCCCTCCTCTTTTTTCTCTTTTTCTGGTTTTTCGATACATCGCAATGTATGTTTCCTCTTCGGTTTCCTCTAGAGTAGTTGGTATGTCGAGTGGCTCTCCATTTGAATTTATTGCTGTTGAAGTAAAATCTACATATGACAAATGCGTTGTCATCAATGTTTACTTTCCCCCTAATGTGTTTAGTCCCGACATCGCTGTTGAGTTCTACCACCTTGCTTCAAGCCTCTCTCGCCTTTATGACAATATGATCGTTGCTGGTGATTTTAATGTGGACCTGCTCAAGGCGAATTCACGTGCGAACGCACTTAGATATTTCCTTGAATCTTTGGACTTACACATTCTAAATCAACTCCCTAAATTTCTGAACAGTCAAAATCTTTCCTTACTTGATCTTCTATCTGTTACTTCCACTGCCTCAGTGTTAAAGTTCAATCAAATATCCCCTCCGAGCTTTCTTGATCACGATATATTGTTCCTCTCCGTTCGTTTTACCTTTCTCCCTTCATCCTCGCCCTCTTCATTTTAATTTCGTGACTACAGCAACATCAATTTAGCTCAGCTTTCTGAATGTCCTTCTTCTTTGCCTTGGGGTGATATCTACAACACTACTTGTGTTGACACTAAGGTCGATCTCTTGATCTCCTTTATTCAATATACTTTTGATCAGTGTATCCCCGTAGTCACAAGAAGATGCAGCCCGTCTACACCTTGTCCTTGGTTTTCTCGTGAAGTCCGCAACTTGATAAGACAGCGCGAGTTGATGTACAGACGTTATCGTTGGACTAGGATCCCCAGTTTCCTTAATGAATACAAGATGCTTCGCAACCTCATCAACTATAAGCTTAAATCCGCTAAACGTGAGTATTATTCCCGCAAGTTTGATCCTACTTTAAACTTTAAACAACTCTGGTCTAACCTTCGTTCGCTAGGCATTCATTCTTCTGCGCCTAGTCCTTTTAATGTTGATGTAAACCTTCTCAACATGTCTTTTATCCAATATCCTTCTGATCCTACCTCATCTGCCCTTTCTAATTTTCTCCCGTTAGATTCTCATAGTTCTGATGGCTTTAGTTTCCGTAGCGTCGACTCAGTTGAAGTCCTAGAAATATTGCTGTCCATTTCCTCTAACAGTGTTGGCTATGATGGAATCTGTCCCCGTTTTCTCCAGCTTCTCTCTCCCCTAATCGTGGTAACTATCACGCATATTTTCATTTACTGCCTGACAACTTCCCAAGTTCCCTTGCTCTGGAAAAAAGCCATAGTGATTCCTTTACTCAAAAAATCCTCTCCCTCTGATATATTTGATTTTCGTTCTATCAGTATTCTTCCTTTCCTTGCCAAAGGCTTTTACAAAATTCTCTTTATCCAAGTTCTGCAATATCTCGAATCTAATAACTTCCCTTCTAAATTCCAATCTGGTTTCCGTAAATCCCATAGTTGTGAAACTGCTGTATACTAAAGGTAACGACTGATCTGCGTGCTGCGCTCGACCACGGCGACACTGTGATTTCAGTTCTTCTTGATTTCTCTAAGACATTCGATTCTGTGGTTCACTCGCTTCTGCTATCCAAACTTAGCCAACTCTACCACTTTTCGTCTTCCGCTACTCGGCTTTTTTCTTCTTTCTAATAGGATCCAATGTGTTCGCCACAACAGCGTTGTATCATCCTTCCTTCCTGTGCCCTTGGGAGTGCCACAAGATTTAATTCTTGGTCCTCTACTTTTCTCTCTGTATGTTAATGATCTTCCCTCTGTTATCAATGAATCCAAATAAATCCCAAGTGCTCCTTCTTAGTCGTTGTCCTTTGTCCATTGACAGTATGCCACCTATTTCTCTTAATAATGGTCCTCTTCCTGTTGTCGACTGTGTCAATAATCTTGGCATTGCCATTAATTCCAAACTATCTTGCTGCAAACATGTCTCTCTTATGCTCTCCAAGATCTATGGCACATTACGTAAACTATGGCTGTATAGTAGTCTCCTATCGTCGTCTATTCGGCTAAAGCTTGTCAAATCTCTAGTTCTGCCACATTTCCTCTATGGGTCTCTTGTTTACATATCCTTCGATGCGTCTTGCCGTCAGCGCCTCAATATTACATTTAATGATTGTTTAAGGTTTGCGAAATTCCTTACTAGGTTGTGACCTCTTTCGTTTTATAGATGTCATGGCATTGGTCCTCTTGCATAAACTTCTTTACACCAGAAGTCCTTCTTACCTCTCCTTGAGATCGATTAAATTTCTCATTCCTGCTCACTGTTCCTTAATGGGTAGTCGTTCCTTCTTTGTGAATTCGTTTAGGCTTTGGAATAATCTCCCTAATTCCATTCAAAGAATTCGCCGATCGGCTACATGTTGGAGGTAGATCTTGAATACCCACTGCATAATGTGCATAAAGATTTTCCATTTTGCCTCACTCATTCAACACAGTCTCACATCGATGAGGACTCGTGACATTTTCCTTAGAGCAATAATATTAATGTCCATACCAAAATTCAGCTTTCGCGGAATTTTTCCGAAGTTTTTTTTTCTGCCTAATTTCCCTGGACTATTATACATCGGCATGGCAATTCTCGATATTTCTAAAATAGCACTATACGAATTCCATTATGATTTTATAGTCCGGGGAAATTAGCATTTTAAGGAGACAAAATTCCAAAATCGCTAAAAATTGGACCGTAGATTCCTTGGGACTTTTTAAGAAAACAATTTCGGAATAACAAAAAAAACAAAATGTTGTTTTTTTTGTGATTCCGAAATTGTTTTCTTAAAGAGTCCCAAGGAAGCTGTGGTCCAATTTTCAGCCATTTTGGAATTTTGTCTCCTTTCGTGAGTTTTTTTTCTAATTTCCCCGGACTATTATGCTAAAAGAGCTGGATGCTGATAAAAGTAAAATAATGTACATGGCAGTGGCGTGGCGTGCTTTGAATTGTAGGGGATGCAATCTGGCAAAATTTGTGTGGAAAAACTCCGTTCCGCGGATGCACGTTATATATTCAAATGGAGTATTAAGATTATCTATATTGTAATGAAAGATAAAGTCTTCCATTGATATTCCAGCGAGTGTGAGCTACTTTTGGAAGTTTTCGCTTTATCAACAAGTCGATGACAGCGGATCGTTTAGTTGAGTGACTAAAGAAATTTGAGAAACCTGTGATTGACTGAAAGAAGATTCGGCACTCACGAATCTTGTCACATGATTTCGATAAAACAATATTTAAACGATGAGCAAAGCAGTATACAAAAAGGGCATTTGGAAATTTCTTTAACTCGGATTTGAAGACAGCTAACTTTACCCGCCATAACTGAAGCTCCGTCATAGCAATTGTAACTTGGAACCACATGCAAAATTCTCCATAACATGAACTATATGTTCATGCAAACGAACTGATAGAAGAGCAGTTCGTTTGCATGAACATATAGTAGCATACATCGGAAATATTTTTAAAACTAATGAATGTTCCTTTCGTGTGGCCAAAAGAAGAAATGTATCTCAGAGTGATTGGCAACATAGATCGACAGGAAATATCCGTGGTTTTATCACAAATAATTGCGACAAACTCAGAATTGTGGGTTTCAGAAGTAACTTTAATTTTTAGTAAGAGTGCAGGAAATAGCCACTATTAAATCATTTTGAATATTGTTTGATAATCCAGAAAATACTGAAGCTGATTTTTAATTTCAGGATTATGTTTGGCCAAAAGTGAAATTAATTCAACATAATTTTCCTGGTTAATAGAATCTTGACCCTCGCCCTGTCCGCGAAAGGCTTGCTCCTAACAAGCCAAGTGGCAAAGAACGTCTGTAAAAATTTTAATAATTTTCCGGTTCTTTTGAACTAACTTATTTTTCTCATAATTGAGGATTTATAATGAGTGTCTACTAGATTTTCAATCCTTTGGCCTTTACCGAATTTAGAAAGAGCCAAAACCGATTTTAAATGCTCGGAGGATTTTTGGCCATGCCTATCAACGGCGTTATGAAAATTATTTAAAGCATTAAATCAAACCACAAACGTTCTTTTCAGTTGAAAATAAAATGCAAGGCCAACAAAAAAAATTTTGTTAATCTTGACAACCGGTAAAAGCCAGTAATAATATTTTAATAGAAAAAATTTATTTTCCGTAAATGAACATGAGCCAAAGGATTGCTGCAAAAAATCATCCATTATGCAAAAAGGCTTACCATTAACATCACCCATTATATTTAATAGAGCAAAAAAAAACTAAAAAAACTAACAAATAATATATATAAAAATTTTTCAATATCTCCAATTTTCTTTTCAAACTTACTTTTTAAAACTACTTGCACTATTTTTAACTCACAAAACAAATCGCACCAACTAAATTGCTGGCAAAACAAATTTATTTTAATTAATTAATAATTAATTACTCCAAAAATACTGCTTTTTACTATTTTCTACAATTAAGTCATTAATTTCAAACCACATTGTACAAATTCATTTCCAATTAGATTGCTCATAGAAATGAATTTCCTCAAATCTTATTAGAAAACTTCTCTCCGCTCTCACCCAACAAAAAATTACTCACAAAGCTTCGTATGGATGCAAAATCTGAATTGCTTCCCTTGGCCCTGATCACAGGAACAAAATTTCGTTGTGACTCCCCATATCCGCTTCCCTCTTCATCATCAAGTTCGCACCGAAGTGCGTCCCAACGGACAGTCAAGGGAAGCAATTCAAATCCTGCTTCTCGAAGCTCGTTGGCGTGTTTCTTTGCGTATAGCAGTGATGGGCAAACCTACACAGCTAAAGAAATGCATTTGTGTAAAAGCTATCAAAAGTTTTCTAAAGCTTTACACTGACTAATACGTTCCCACTCGCATGAAGTCTTAATTAAGACTGATAAGCTTTTTCTTGGATATTCGGGTCATCTGACTTCGTATACATATTCAAAGCTCATTCAAAGCTCTAAAGCTCATTTGCTCGCGAGCATAGGAATGCCCATCACTGGCGTATAGAGAATAGGTTTCGTTTGCGAATTCAGAGAGAAGGAAGAGAGAGCTTTCGCTCATGGACATAACTAAAATAGAGAATTTATATCTTAACAGTGGAGGCTAGAAAAAGCAGCATTAATATAAAGGTAATCTCAGAATGATAAAATAAAAAAGAAAAAGTTTTGTAAAAGAAAAGAATAATTATTGACAAAATTTGAATTTTTATTTTTATTTCTTAAGAAATTGTAAGGGATGCAATGCATCCCTTGCTTCCAAAGACGCCTCGCCACTGGTACATGGATACGGATTCATTAGTATACTATTGTATTATTTGTTAAAAATAATACCAAATTCTCATTTTTGTTGTACTTAATTTTTTAAATAAGAATATTATCCACGTCTAAATTTTTCCTTTCTAATAAAACACTTTCCGTAATTCTAACTTGTACAACTTTATTAATAGTAACTTTTATTATTTATATAGAACAATTATTATTTATATTAAAACAATACATTTGTCAGGATGTTCAGTTAAAATATATTATATTAGCCTTTAATTAACATTCCCATGAACTAATATTGAAAACTAATCTTGACTTAAAGTATTGGGAACTAATATCGAGAACTTAATATTGAGGACTAATATTGAAATGCGACCGTTCGCGACGGGAACTAATAATCGACTCTTCTGGTGGCTTCTATATATTATGCCACTTTTCAAATAACGGTTTCTATTTATTTATCTAGGACAATGTACATAGAACCAAAGAGGAATATAACATTTTGTGGATTTGGGCTTGCCAAATCTAATTTTTTACAACAATACGAAATAAAAAATGATGATATACTATCTATATTAATAAAAGAAAGTTTCTGTATGTATGTAAGTATGTATGTGTGCGCTATAGCGGCCGCACCAGTCATCGCAAAGCTCCAAAATTTTTTTCTCCCACGAAACACCTCGAAGCCCGATTTTCGAAATTCAAAATGGCCGCTTAAAAATGACCGAAATTCAAAATGGCCACTCAAATGTGAGTTTGCAAATTGTGTTCCGATTTCAATGAAATTGGGTATCTAGGGGTTTTTAAAATCGCTAATAACGAATTTGTGGTCAAAATTTATAAATTCAAAATGGCCGTGCCAATATGGCCGTGCCAATATGGCCGACGAATTTGTCAATTGTGTTCCGATTCCAATGAAAATCGGTATCTGGGGTTTTTTGAGGTAGTAAATAACGAATGTTTGATCAGAACTTATGAATTCAAAATGGCCGCGGACGAAATTTTCCAATTCTATTCCGATTCCATGGCCGCCGAAATTGGCCGCCGAAATATGACCCAAAATTTGCCAATTGTGTTCCGATTTCCATGAAAATCGGTATCTGGGGGTTTTAAGGTAGCGAATAACGAATTTATGATCAGAACTTAAAAATTCAAAATGGCCGCGGACGAAATTTTCCAATTCTATTCCGATTCCAATAAAAGGGGTTTTTAAGGTTGCAAATAACGAATTTATGATTAAAACTTATAAATTCAAAATGGCCGCAGGTTGAATTTTAAATGGAATTTAACATGGGTTATCATTTTTTTAGTTTCAACCAAGCGTTGGGCACTTGATTTCCATCGGTTCACGGTGAAACTTGGTATCCTTAGGTTTTTGATTCCGCTGAATACGAATATCATATCAAAAACCGGTTTTAACTAATGACAGCTGTCAATAGAAATTAACCATATAAAAGGTATCCAAAATCATTTTTTCCAGATTTGTTGTTCTTTTCACTTTTTTCCTACCGTCGACAGTATACAAATAAACTTTTTTTATTTAGGGGCGTTGCAACGCACGCGGGTTTTTTGCTAGTATACAATATAATGAAAAGAAACATTGATAAGTTTGATACTAGTGATTATCCCATGAACAACCAGTATAATATTTTGCAAAATAATGTACATAGATACGGATTCATTAGTATATGAAATTAAAAATGCTGATATATGCAATCTAATGAAAAGAAACATTGATAAGTTTGATACTAGTGATTATCCTATGAACAACCACACTGTAAAAAATTTCTGTGGTAATTTTACAAAAAAAATACTGGACGTTTTATTCACAAGCAGTTTTGTAAATTTGCAATATATATTATTAGGAATATTCCTAATCTACTTTACGTATTTGTACCAACTGTGTAGTAAATATAAATTATTTGTGGGATGTAAAAATACAATCAGTATTGGAACTTTCTCTTCATAGTTTTGTAAATTTCCAAAACTCTTGTTGCAACTTTTTACCAGAAAGAGACGAAAAGGGAAAAATCCAAAGCTGAAGGTTACCGCCCTGTGCCAATGTGCTTGGCCCTGCCTGAAATATTTCCAAGCGCCAAGTTTTATTCTTAGTTAACGCCCACTCCCTATACATAAAAAATTAGCATTTTGCTCACAATGCACTGTATAAAAAATATGTAAATTCACAGTGCAAATGTACAGTAAAATTACAAATCGCGATATAAAATACTAATTTACTACACACTTATTGTAATTTTACTATATATTTTGTAACTTCACATAATGAAATTGGAAATCTCCAATACTGCATAACGTAAATGTTGATTACATTGATGTGACGTATATTTTGCACAATGTTGTGCATTTTTCTAAATCGTTTATGTAGGAAAATTACAATATTTCTTATATATTAATCAATGTTATGTACTGAAAAAATCCTAACACTTTGTACTGTAATTTTACTAAAGAGGCGTAATTTTAGAACATAAATGTTCAGTAAAATTACAAATCGGTTATTGGAATGTAAGGTTTAAATTTTTCCTCTCGTGGATATAATTCACATGTAACAACGGAATACTAAGCATATAAACCCAATTGCTTTTAAGTTAGGGCCAGACCTTTGACTTTGTCAGGGTCTGGGCAGTTTTTGTAACAGCCAAGAAATTTTGATAGGCATTGCCTCACGTACATGCTTAACAAGGCATTGTGAGTAAAATGCTAATTTTTTATGTATAGGGAGTGGGCATTAACTAAGAATAAAATTTGGCGCTTGGAAATATTTCAGGCAGGGCCAAGCACATTGGCACAGGGCGGTAATGTTTAGCTTTGGGTTTTTCCCTTTTCGTCTCTCTCTGGTAAAAAGTTGTAACAAGAGTTTTGGAAATTTACAAACCTATGAAGAGAAAGCTCCAATACTGATTGTATTTTTACATCCCACAAATAATTTATATTTACTACATAGTTGGTAAAAATACGTAAAGTAGATTAGGAATATCCCTAATAATATATATTGCAAATTTACAAAACTGCTTGTGAATAAAACTTCCAGTATTTTTTTTGTAAAATTACCACAGAAATTTTTTACAGTGTGCCTTGTTAAGCATGTACGTGAGGCAATGCCTCTCAAAATTTCTTGGCTGTTACAAGAACTGCCCAGACCCTGACAAAGTCAAAGGCCTGGCCTTAACTTAAAAGCAATTTGGTTTATATGCTTAGTATTCCATTGTTACCTGTGAATTATATCCACGAGAGGAAAAATTTAAACCTTACATTCCAATAACCAATTTGTAATTTTACTGAACATTTATGTTCTAAAATTACGCCTCTTTAGTAAAATTACAGTACAAAGTGTTAGGATTTTTTCAGTACTTAACATTGATAAATATATAAGAAATATTGTAATTTTCCTACATAAACGATTTAGAAAAATACACAACATTGTGTGAAATATACGTCACATTCATGTAATCAACATTTACGTTATGCAGTATTGGAGATTTCCAATTTCATTTTGTGAAGTTACAAAATTTATAGTAAAATTACAATAATTGTGTAGTAAATTAGTATTTTATATCGCGATTTGTAATTTTACTGTACATTTGCACTGTGAATTTACATATTTTTTTTACAGTGCAGTATAATATGCCACAAGCAAATAAAAAAGTTCCAGGATTGATGAAAGACGAATTAAATGGTAGAATAATGACATTGTTTGTAGGTTTAAGGTCGAAAATGTACGCTCTTAAAATAGATGGTATTGATGATGTGAAAAAAGCAAAAGGAGTGAAGAAGAACGTTGTGGCGAAAACTTTGCACATTAGCGATTACATTGAATGTTTGCAAAATTCAAAAAGCAAGATAGCTGAGCAAAAAAGCATTCGTTCATATAGCCATAAAGTGTACACTTTAAACCAAGAGCCAAGACCAAAAATCGCCGAACACGCAAAAAAACGTCTAACCTTAGCGGCTGCCACAGACAAAGTAAACAATGAATACAGCTGAATATTTTATCATACTTCAGGGGCATGCTTACCAACATAACAAAATAAAAAAAATGTAGCCCGCGAAGTTTGAAAATTCACCTTACTTTTTTAGCAGACCTCGTGTATTCCACAATTCGATCATGCAGCAATAAACAGTATGCTGTTGTGCGGACGGGGACGTTTTCCGACGTTTAGAATTCCAGCCTTATAACCACAGGACCTGTTCTGATGGTTTCGTTTTGTCGGGAGCAATCAATGACCGAGATCGGAGCATCACGCATAGACTCTTCCCTTGAGAGTAGCGACTGGAACTGGCGTCCATAGTATGAGGTTTGGAATTTTGTATACATTTTATATAGGAGAGCATATTTATCCGCATCACATTTCAGGTTCAAATCCTCATATGGGTATGATTCCGAATTGAAGTGCACTTTAACATCTTCCAGCTTGCAGTGGTCAAACTTGCTGGCATCCCTCGTTTTATCATTTTTACGATTTGTTTGTAGAGCTATGCCGTGTTTTTTTAATCTGTTCTATTCTGTTCTGTCCCGGAACATTAAAAAAACGGCAAGGGAAATTTTTATTTTTATTTACATAAATTACGGCTTTGGGCATTTTAATTTCTTCTAATATTGCATAAACGTCGGTCTTATTTATCTCTCCATTAATTTTTCTCGTTTTTCATTCAGTAAACAAAACATTTTACTTAATTTGTTAACTGTCAAGTTAAAAAACGGATGTGAGAAAAGCGCAATTTAAAATTTCCCTTTGTGCTGGATAGTGTTCTTGATAATTATCGGGGACAAGACTTTTGTATGGAAGCTGTTCTGTTCTGTGCTGGAACAGATTAAAAAAACACCCCTCTAGTATTACATATCGGGGTTTTTCCAATTGTGATGACGTTTTGACAGACCACATATGATGAGTCGCTGCTGGTAGGGTGGGGTACTGGTATATGTTCCAACTCCTGAATGGTAATTGTATTTTACGGCGGCTTTCATTGATCTTATATAAACAAATTTTTTCATGGTCGGCAACATTAACATGGGGGAGGCGCCATTGAAGTTTCGATATTGAAATGTGTACATGTTTACATTCTAATCCGTCCTGCTTCGTATTAATATGAGTTCATGTTTAGCATTGGCGATAATTTTCTTGTGATCTTCAGCAAAGCCTAGCAATGTTTTTAGAGGGATGCAGGAATTGAAGAATCCATTGGAGGATGTAATTGATTTATCCGGTGACCAGCTAGCGTTGTATAACATGCGGCTCTCAGTTTGGTTTAATGATATGCACTTTTTTAGTGTTGTTGCTATTCCAAGAATTCGAGTTCTATCAATTTCAACGCCGCTGATCTCATAGCGAATTTCTTCAAAGAGAAACGCTACAGCGTTATTTACTAGCCTCGGAGTGGTTGATATTGCTCCATCTGGTTTAGTTACTGTTTGTAGAATATTGCAGTTAAAATAATGTTTTTAGAATATTTGCTGTTTAATCCTTTATTTTTATTTTGCAATACAGAAATACTTAGCCTATAAATTATAAGACTTGTTATTGACGAGACCTAAAAACAACTGAACTCCAAGCCGCCTTTGCTCTCAGAATTTCTGCTGCCCCAATATAATGTTAGACGGTTTGCTGGGATTGTTCTGTAACAAGGGTTGCTAGGACTGTTCTTTAACATATTCCGCCCACCTTGAAAGGTCCTGGGGCCCTTTCAATGCTGGGATGTGGGAGCAGGAGCGCCAATTTCCCTATTGGGCGTTGAATGACTCCACTCTTCGTGCTAATGGTTGCAACCCGGACCAACTGATCCTTACCAGGATTTGTTTTGATCACGCGTTTACCTTAATGTTGTTTGAAGGTTTAATCCATTTTTACGTTGTTCTAGTGTTGACAGGTAATCTCGCTGCCAAATGTTTGTAGAATATTTGCAGTTAAATTAATGTTTGTAGAATATTTACTGTTAAATCCTTTATTTTTATTTTGCAATACAGAAATACTTAGTCTATAAATTATACGACTTGTTGTTGACGCGACCTAAAAACAACTGAACTCCAAGCCGCTCTTGATCTCAGAATTTCTGCTGCCCCAATATAAAGTAAGACGGGTTGCTAGGATTGTTCTGTAACAAGGGTTGCTAGGCCTGTTCTGTAACGATTTGAGGTTTTCTCGTTACAGGACCATGTCGTGCATTCCTATAGAGATGAACATGGCCCTTTTGTCTTAATTACCTTAAAACACTTCGCTATTAGTTCCGGATATATTAAAAAAAAACACTTTAGATTACACTTTTATTTTTATTATAATTTTTACACTGTTTAAATATACTCTTTCAACTTTTTACTTTAATAATTATTTGGCCAACTTAGCTTGGCGCAGAACATTTCCACTTGTCCGTGTAGGCTCCCACGGATTTATAATAAAAGCCTGAATTCAAGTGGAAAGTCTGCCCTTGCTTTAACAATACTTGATGTTACTTGTTTCGATGGTCGAAACTGATTGATTCTTCCCTTCGAATCACTTTCGCATTACAACTTGCCTCCGATACCGTAATTATTTCCAACTCTTAAAAATTTCTTCGCGGTCCCTTATTGGTTGCCGCGGTTATTTACATCAATGCATTTAAATGCATTGGGGGGAGGGGCTAATGAATGTATTTCTCGTTCTTCTGCATGAACAAGTGCAGAGGGAAATTTCTGCAAAGCCTCTCTGTGAGCGAGCAAGTGCAGAGGGAATTTCTGCACAGGTTAAACACTCTCGTCGAGGGTGATCGTACGCGATCGAAGAAATGGGTCAGGCTGTCCATATGTTCTCCACACATGTTCCCGTCGGTTAGTTACCCTGGTGGTTGCTTGTGTGGCCGGAAAGTATATTTTGAAATTGACTTGCGTTTTATGTCAAGTAAGGGAAATGTAAACAATGGCTTTGACCATTGTTTTAATTTATAGATTCTTGGGTGAAAGTGCACTTCAGGGCATTTATATGTTGTTGCATGTGTGCACTGAGAATCTTTTGTTTTTTTTTTAGGGATTTAAGATCTTTTGGAAGGTTCAGGGTTTTGAGTGCCTGGACCTTTCGCGAGATGAAATGTTGATTTATGCTTTTCAGCTGTTGGGAAAAGGTGGAAATAAGTGTAAACTTATTTCGAAGCGGTGATCTAATTAGCCCTGGATAGAGTTACATATAAGTTATAGTAACTTGAGAATTTATTGGGGCTTGGCTGTGGAATTGAGACGAGACTGGGGGATGACACGAGATGTGTAATGAGGATTAAGGAATGATGTAGAGGTAATGATGGGATTCTTACACCTATCCCCTTAATTAGAAAGTTGCGCGAGTAAAAGGAGCGGGACTTTCGTTGGAGGCATGTGGTTTCTGTGTGTCGCGTGGTATCGTGAGTTGCGAATTGTGAGAGATTCGAAGGTACTATATTTTTAGAAAAGGAAACAATCATTAACTTATAAATTTTTAAAAGGTTAAACAATTTTATCATTAGAATATGGGTCTCTATCTGTTTAGTCTTACATGTATATATCAAAGGTTATTTTATTCGCTAAAAAAAATGTTATGTGTATTGTTCTTGTTGTAAAGTTTTATTACTAATGCTCTATTTATTATTCTATTTATTGTTTTATTTACTTATTTCCTAGAATTTTGTTTGTTTTTTTTTTTTATTTTGTTCTTATGTTATCTTATTTATATATTTTTCTTATCGTATTATTTTTTGTCATATTCTTTCTTTCTATTATAACCTTCGAATTTTGTTTTTATTTATTATTCTATTTATTGTATGTGTATTATTTTTATTATTATTATTATTTTTTCTTATGATAGTTAATTACATATCTGAGTTTGCGATATCGATTATTCGCCATTTGTTTTCTTTATAAAAATTTTTGTTTCCTTGTTTATAATTTTATTTTCTTGGTTTGATTGTTTTTCTAATGTATATATATTTTTCTTTTCAAGTCTTCCTCTTTTTTTTTTTATATATATATATATATATATATAGTAGTCTCCTTATAACTTAGACAATTTTCCTAACGTACTCTATCTACTTATTTCATAATTTTTCATGTTTTTTTATTTATAGTGGATATATATATATTTATTTAAAACATAGTTATAAGGGAAGTTTTTCTTTCTTCCTTTCCCCTTTTTTTTTCGTGTCTTTGGGGGCACATGTTTGTGGGTTATTAACTCTTTCTGTGACAAAAAAAAATTTACTTAGGTTGCACAAATTTCTTGCACGCGTTTTTTTTTTTGTTTACTTTTTAAAAAAAATTTATTTTATTGATTATTTTTGACAATGTTTCAAGAAGTGTTTGTGTTATTTTGCAACGTGTGAAAAAATGTGTCTCCCTGTCAAGGGCGGATCCAGAAAAGTTTTTTAGGGGGGGCGATCTGAGTAATAAAAAATTATAAGGATATTTATTATTTGTAATGTTTATATGTCAATGAACTTGTGAATATTTATTTAAGTACACTGTTTGAATGCTTCTACTTCGGGATATGTCTAAGAAATAAAATGAAATCTGAGTGAAATGAAAAAGAGGTTGAGGCTGTAAATGCACATTTATCTATAATGTTTTGAAAAACCATTTTTATGCATGTTCGTGAATTACTTGAATTGCTCCATCACCTTAAAAGAAAACAATTCGCAGAAAACTTTCGCTTTTGGAATATACAAATTAATACAGATAGCGTTATTGATAGATACGCCAATACTAGAAAACATAGGATCGATTTTGTTCTATAAATTTATTTTATAAGTTTGATTATTAAATTTATAATAAATAAAAGTAAAAATTCTAGTTATTAATTTCATTTAAAATTCAAATATAAAGTTGAAAATTTTACTACTAGGTATATTTCTCATAAAAAAACTTTAATTTTTTTTATTTTGGGGGGGGGGGGGCGATCGCCCCAATCGCCCCCCCTGTGGATCCGCCCCTGCTCCCTGTTTCGTTTAAATAGCCGGGGTGTGTTTAAAAATTTGCTCATTCTTGATTTTACCTTATCCGGAGGAAATTTTTAAGGTAAGTCGTCTATATACTTCCGAGATAGGAAAGAAAATTTATCTTTTGTCTTTGGTTTCAGAAATCAATCATATCATCATGGAGGCCGAACGCGATAACTTGGGGCTTCGTCAGGCAGATTGGGATGCCTTGGGTCCCGTCTTTGCCATGATTGATCGTGTGGTGGATCGCGATCCCGTGCCTGGCGAGGTCGTTGCAGATCGTTATGACCCCTGGGAATATGAGATTGAGGAGGACCGCTTCGACCGCTTGGCTCGGTGGGAGATTCAAGATGCTGCGGAGCGCGAGCGGTTGGAGGCGATAGATGCGTTTGACGGTTGGGATCGCCTGGGCCTTGATTTTGTAGAGGAGCGCGAGCGATTGGGAGTGATGATGGAGGACTTCGAGGATTTATGGAGCGATGTGGAGGAGGATAGCGGGTACGAGTCCTTGGAGGAGGAGGAGGAGGAAGAAGAGGACTACGGCGGTCGTCTGTGGGAGGTCCTCTAGCTGCCCTCGCGTGTGTTTTCTTTATTCTTTTTTTTGTTCTATTAAGGAAAATAAAATTTTAAGTTTTACTATATATATTTTGTTTGTGTTTTCTTTTTGGTTACTTTCCTATCTCTGTTGTTGTGTTTTTTTTTTTTTTCTCTTTTTTTTTTTTATTTGTTTTTTCTTTATTTTGTTTGTTCTGCCGTCAGGGTGTATGATGTAGCAGGGTGTGCTTGGACACCTTGTGCTACTTCTAATGGGATCGAAATCGTTTTCTTGTTGTCCGATCTCCCTTTTTGTATCATGAACAGGATTATGAATATTATGATTATCATTGCTAGTGAGACATAGCTAATGGTATAATGATGGATGTTGTGCCCTGTATGGATACTGGGTATATTATCCTCGTTTTGTCTCTCTTGTTTAATAGCCTCGCTTAGTTTGTTGAGGTCGTTGCCGTCGTTGTAATTGATTAGGAAGGATTTTGCTAGGCCTGGTTTCGTGCTCCGGTTTTGGCTGATCAGTTGATCTAGGGCTTTGGTCAAATTAATTGTCGGGATGTAAGCTCCTGTTATGTTAGTTGTTTTCAGATTATGACTCTGAATAATGAGTTCCTTGGTACGTAGGTAACAGTTTCCTTGTATTTGTATTACTCCACTGCCATTTAGAGGACAAGGATATATTTTGTCTTCACATATTACGTCTACAGTAGTGTATTCATCCATAACAAACAACCAGTTGTTTGGCTGACTTAGCTGGATCCAGAAAGTTTTCCGTGGTACGAGTTTTATTTCGCACGATTTGGGTATATTTGGATCGTGTTTCAGCAAGTCTAGTTCGCATAAGTGATTTTCCGATTGGGCATTATAAATCGGATGGTGAGTCCTGCATAAATAGTGTTCCAAGTTTTCCGTATAGCAGTTTACCAAATCGATTTTGTTGAGCGTATAGTAGTGTTCTCTGTTATAGTCCACCACTAGGTAGTCTGTTGAAGGCTGTACGTATGCGTATTTATCTGTAGCGAGTGTGGGCATAGGTATTACTTTATATAATTGGTAGTTCTCACGGTATGGTAACGGTATTTTTAGTTCGAATATGATTTTATTGTTTACCATGGCTGTCTTCATGTGTCCTATTTTATATATTTGAAGCTCGCTGTTTTCATTTCTCTGAATGGGCAGGGTGAGTGATTTTGGTAATTGTACCTGTATCTGTGTTAAAAGAGCATTTATTTGCCCAGGAGTAACTATCGACGGGTGTGGTTTTCCATGTCTTACATCCGTAATGAGATCTAGTAATCCGTGTAGTGTTGCCTGGTATCGCATAGTCATGAGGATGATTAGAGAGACCAAGGATCCGAATTCGGCGATCATTTCTGTTCGTGCCGTTTCCTTGTTTAACGCGTTGATGTTCTTGTCAACGTTCTGTATTAGTAGTCTCTATGTGCTTGAACTGTTCCCTGATATCTGATCTAGTCTTATTAAAAATGTTTGTTGTGGTTTCTAGAAGAATCGTCTGGTTTTTCACTAGACTGAGTAGCCCGTGCTGGTCTCCTTTTATGTTTTCTATTATTTCGTCGTACTTTACCGCGTCGTCTTCGTTGAGGGTACCGAACAAGGATTTACTAATGGTCCCTATAGCGTTAAACAACCCGCGCTTTTGTCGCATTGTGTTCATCTTGAGGATTTTAGACTTTTCGCTTACGTCGCTCATGATTATTGCTAGTTGTTGGGTAATTAGTGAGCATATGGGTTGAGTCTCCTCTGGTAGGTAAGTTGCGGTACACATATGGTTTATTTTGCTTTCGCAGTCCCGTAGTCGTTCCAATTCATATTGGAAGTTGGTCAGCTCAAAATAAATAATCACCTGCCATTCGTTGCTGTAGAGGTTTACACTTCCAATGTCCTCAAAGTATATTCCTGGGTTATTTTTGATAGGGGTGATTTGAAATGGGTCCTCTGCCTTGGCGATTGTTATTACGAAGAACCAGAGCAGCATTAGTGACCTGTGGGAAGTTTACACATCAGTATCTTCAATAAACACTTTTAAATTATTATTGTGTAGTGTCTTGTTTTTGTTTTTTATCCTGATGGTTGTGTTCTCCGTGGATTTTATGTCTACCACAGGATACGGCCCTTCCCACAGCGGTGATAGCTTGTTTTTTCTTGCATTGTTCTTTACCAATACTTGGTCGCCTAGATTGAATGTCTTAGCTCCGGAGTTTTTATCATAGTATTTTTTATTTCTTTCCTTGTTTGCTATTAAATTTTCCCTAGCGATTTTATGGCCGTGTTGTAATCTTGTCCTTAACTCGTTAGAATAGTTTTCATAATTATAGGAAGTAGTTGGGTCGTTCTTCAAACTAGATGGTATAGTGGCTGGGAATCCATATAATAATTCATGAGGGGAGAAATTAGTGCTTGAGTGAGGGGTGGTGTTATACACAAACATGGCATACGGGATCCAAGTGTCCCAAGTAAGTGGGTCTCTATTAACGTAATGCCTCAGATATTCTGCCAGGGTTCTGTGGCTTCTTTCTAAAGCTCCGTTAGTTTGAGGATGATAAGGAGTAGTCTGCAGCTGTTTAATGCTGAGTAATTTTGTTACTTCTTTAAACATCTGGCTCAGAAAATTCGAACCCTGATCTGTTAATAGTGACTCTGGTGCTCCATGTTTGCATATTATATTCTCGACAAATGCTCTGGCGACCGTGATTGCTTCCGTGTTTTCCAACGCGATGGCAGTTGAAAATTTAGTAAGGTCGTCTTGAAAGGTGAGCAGATATTTATTCCCCTTGTAACTTGTTGGTAATGGTCCCACTATATCTAAGAAAACCTTTTGGAATGGTCTTCCACTCGTAGTAGTGATTTTCATTGGCATCCTTCTGTTAGGTGCTAGTTTATTTGTTTGGCATGAAGGGCAATTTTTTATAAAATTTTTTATGTCGCGACGCATATGTGGCCACAGGAAATCCTTCTGCAAGCTTTGGAAAGTTCGTGATATACCTTGGTGTCCTCCGGTAGGGGTGTCGTGATACTCCCCTAACACTCTTTTAATTTCGTCTGGGTCTGTTAAGTATTTTATTCTTCCTAGATTCAAAGTGATCTCTATATTGCTACCGTTGAAAATACATCTAAATATCGATTCCAATTGGTGTCGCTCTATATTGGTTAGCGGTGGTAACTGTATATTTAGTTTTGCTATGTTCATGTTTTGGCATTTCTGTAGGAATGCTTTTAATATATTTTTTATTATCTCCTCGTCTCCAAGAGTTCGGAGGGGTACAGGTGCTTTTGCTAACGTGTAGTTGCCTTCTTTTTCTTCTTCGTGGATTTGTCCCATTCCCAAATCTGCTGGCATGTCCCCTAATATTTCCTGCAGGTATTGTTCCGTGTCACTGGTTGTCAAAGGTAATAGAAAAAACTTATGTTTTATTGCCTTACCACGGCAAAGGGAATCATTTTTCTCGGTGATTTTCACCTCTCCCTCTACCTCTTGGCGTGTGTCCGTAGGAGTGTTTGGTTCTGGATCCGGTTTCTGTCTGGCTCTGCTTCTGGTGATTATATTTACCTTTTTCCCTTCCGCATAGTCTTCGCTAGGGGTTATCCTACTTAGCGCGTCCGCATTGGCGTTTAGTTTTCCAGCTTTGTATTTTATTTTATAATCATACTCCTCCAGTCGAATTCTCCACCTAGTTAGTCGGCTTGTACAATCCTTCAGATTCATCAGCCAAATGAGTGGCTTATGGTCCGTTACGATTGTGAAGCTTCGACCGTATACGTAGGGTCGAAATTGTTCGACTGCATACACTATGGCGAGTAATTCCTTTTCGATCGTGGAGTATTTGGATTCTGCTGGGTTAAGAGTTCGACTAGCGTAACATATTGGTCGGTCCTTACCGATTTCACCTTGCGAGAGGATGGCTCCTAAGGCTACGTCACTGGCATCCGTTGTTACGATGAATTCCTTATCGAATTCGGGGTAGGCCAGGATAGGTGCGGTTATTAATTTGTTTTTTAGAGTCCTAAATGCCTCGTCGCAGAATGCGTCCCACTTGAACGGAACATCCTTTTTGAGTAACTTCGTAAGTGGCTTTGCTATTTTAGCAAAGTCAGGTATAAAACGGCGGTAATAGCCTACGAAACCCAGAAAAGCTTTTATATCTTTAGGTTTTCCTGGCTGTGGATAAGTCTTGAGGACCTGTATTTTTGTTGGGTCTGGATGAACTCCTTCGGCGCTGACTACATGGCCTAAGTAAATTAACTCCCTTGCCAGAAAATGACACTTTTCCGGTTGGAGCTTTAAACAATTTGCCTTAAGTCTGCTGAATACTTCCATAAGTTTTGAGTTATGGTCGCGTAGGTCATAACCGTACACGACGATGTCGTCCAAATATACGAAGCAACGCAGACCCTGCAGTCCAGTTAGTACCGTGTTCATCAGCCTCTGAAAAGTGGCGGGAGCTCTTTTGAGTCCAAATGGCATCCTATTATAGTGGTAGTGCCCATATGGAGTGCTAAATGCGGTTTTCTCCCTGTCTGCCTCATCCATGGGTATCTGGTGGAAACCGTTGGCCAAATCTAGAGTAGTGAAATACTTAGATTTACCCAATTGATCCAAAATATCCGTGATGTTAGGCAGTGGATATGCATCACCAACGGTGATTTCATTTAGCCTCCTAAAGTCGACTACTACCCTCCATTTTTTATTGCCGTTAGCGTCCGGTTTTTTAGGAACTAACAATAGTGGTGAATTCCAAGGACTACTGCTTGGACTTATAATGCCGTCGTTCAGCATGTTCTTGATTTGTTTGTCGATCTCACCTCTTTGAGATTCTGGAAGCCTGTAAGGCTTAGTGTATATAGGTGGCTTGTCTGCCAATGTTGGTATTGTGTGCGTCATTGCGTCGGTGCACGTAAGGTAGTCACCTTCCAGATGGAACAAATCGTTAAATTCCCTGCAAATTTTTAATATTGCCTCGCGTTCTTCTTCATTACAGTGGTTTAATTGAAGAAGATCTTGTAAGATTTTTAATCTACCTTTGGTAGGATCCCTATCGTAGTCTGCGCGTATGATATCGTAATTATCTAGTTCGTCCCAGGTTGGCGTCATTTCTTCCTCCGAGCATCTTACATCTAGTTCACTCATGTTGAGGGCTGTTACCCTTGCGTATCCATTTATTGGGTGCGTTATTCCTTCTCCTAAATAAATTCCGGGTTTTATTAGCTTTTTCCGGCATATCAGGTTTGTGTTGCCTGTTGCCGGTATTTCCAGGACCATTTCGGATCTGGCTGGTATAATGATTTCCTTAGCGGGGTTACGCGGTGAGCGTCTGTGATTTTCGTTGGTGGTAACCCTTCCTTTGTAATTTTGTTTTATTATGTCCGCGGCATTTTCTTCTGGCTTCTGCGGTTTTTCGTTGTATGAACTATCGACCGAAATTTCGTTTACTTCATTACCGTATACCGTATTTCCGTGTTCGTTAAAAAAAATGGAGTTACTTGGTTGCTCCCTAATTAAATTATCTTCCACTCGGTTGGTGGGTATTTTAGTTTGTATTATATTTTTGCCTTCTCGTGGCATTTTATAAATATGCTGCTCTTCTTCTGTAATTTTTGCTTTTGTATTTTTTGTTTTTGTTTGTTCATCCCCGCAAGTTGCTTTATTCCTGGGAGGTTCTTCTTCTTCTTCTTCTTCTTTAATTTCTTCTTGATTCTCCTTGCCATTTTCTATCATATTGAAGTCGAGGTCAATTGCTTCCCTGTTGCTAACCATTTTATCCAAATGTGGGACTGGTTCAAACAACAGGCGATCAGGGAGTGCTTTCCTAGATAGGGGAAGATCACCTGACGGCTTTGATAGAATACCACGGTCGTAGCGTTGTGGATTCCTTTCCTCTTGTTCAATAGTTTCCTCAAACTGCTGGGGGCCGCGGTCGTAGCGTTGCGTGCACCCATTTAATGTTGGATTAATTTCATTATTACTATAGGTTAAATTGTGATCATTTCTTATGTCGTAAGTTTCGTTTTCCTTGGTGCTCCTTGCCTTTGAAGGACTTCCTACCCTCGCATTTTTGTTGTTCAGATATATCTCTAACACCTCATCCAAATAATTTATTTTGCATGTATACTTTGTCATGAAATCATGCCCAAGCAGTCCATCATACGATAATATGCGTTCATCATCTTCCACCAGCTGAAAGGGGTGGCGGATCTCGACTTCGCACCTGCTATTAGATAATGCCAAAGTTCCGTACAACAGGCCCTCGGATACTATGTAGTCTTTAGTGATGCCATAAATTATGCACCTCTGACCTACATCGACTAGGCTGTCGTCGGCAGTGGATTTAATCTTATGCAGGCTTATCTGAGATCCCGAATCTACCATGAAGGTGGAAGTACCGTTTTTGGACTCGGAAAAGGGTAATGTTACCAAGTCATCGCGTTCGGTGGTAGTGATAGGAGCTAGAACAACTTCGTTTAGGCGAGGTGGTGCACCACGGCTTGAGTTTCCTCGTAGCGGGTCGGAATGCCGGGACTTCCTTCCCGCGGCATCTCGTTTCCCGAATCTTGTTCATCCTGGGCTAGGATGCGTACTTGTCTCACATTGACATTTCTATTCTGATTTTGATTTCCCGAAGGTCCTTGTCTGTAAGACCTTTCTTGTCTTTGTTGTTGGAAGTTATTTCTTGGAACTTCCCGTTGCTGTTGGCTTGTTTGCCTATATTCATCGTTACGCGGATTCCAATTATTGGATGTTGTGGGCCGGTTTTGTTGCAGGTCCCTCTTCAACAGAATGTCAGAACGTCTAGTTCTGCATTCGCTAAGTTCATGATTTGGTCGATTACAATACGAGCAGTATAATCTCCGAACTTCTTTCTTTATTTGGGGAGACGAGAATGAAGGGATCATTTTATTTTTATAACATGTCTCCCGAGCATGTCCTCTTTTGTGGCATAATTCACACGTTAAAATTTGTCTTTGGGATCCATCGTTGAAATGGTCCCTTGAATGCTTTTCCTCGGTAAAAGAGGCGCGATCCAACACGTAATCAATTAAGGCTGTCAGGTCCGTCTCATTCCTAGCCTGTGCCAACGTTTGGAGTCGCTCGCTCTTCAATCCGGCTTCGAATACTCGGATTGCCTCCTTTTCGTTTTCTTCTACGAAAAGTCGCCTAGCCCTAGCATCTGAGACTGCTATTTGGGTGGCCTTATTTAATTCTCCTAAGGTCCTTATGATCTTTTGTGAGAATTCACTCACACTTTCTTTAGGGCCTTGCTTCAACCGCCTTAGGTCTTCACGAATAGTGGACCGAGACAGTTTATACCTCTTAAGTAAATGTTTTTTATATTCTTCCCAAGTGGTTACATTTCCATAATCGAGGATGTCATATGCAGCGCCAGAGACTTTGGTTTTTAGGATATGAAAAAATAGTGCCCTATCCCGCTCACCTTTAGTGATGCTGAACAGCTCGTCACAGCAAGATATGAAGCGGTTTAATTCATTTTTGTTACCAGAAAACTCGGGTATCATTTCTCTGGCATCGGATATAGTTATCCGTAATGATGGTGTTTCGGCGCCAAGTGAAGGTGGTTGCGAATCGCTGCCGGTAGCCATTTTCTTTGTTCTGGCTGGCTTGGGAATAGAGGGTAATAATTTTCGCAGGCTTCTGAGCTCAATCTTTGGAACTTAGACGTTACGAGGGGTAAGAGATTTGGACCACGGGGACCGTAAGCAATAATTAAAAGGAGGGGACAATAATATGCAATAAAGTGAATACAGGATGTTCATAAATTCGACCCAAAATAACAAAGGAAAGAGAAAAAATGCCAGCCTTCCATAGGCACTTAGTTTTGTTTATCAGAAAAATTTAACTCAACCCCGAAAACTTAAACTTCTCACTTGAGGCGGAAAATATCACGAGTACCTTGTTAGAGATTACACAATTACTTTTTAAAACTTTTAGGAACTTGAATCCTTTTCATTTAAATATATTCGTATATCAAAAATATTCGGACAAAAAAAAATTTTCTTTTCCATCATTAGATGGCGCGACGTCCAAGAAATTTGATTAATATATACATATATGTATATCACCAAGATCAAAAAAAATTGTACTTAATTTTAACTTTTGTGTGTTTGTTCATTCATTTTTTTTTTTTTAAACAATAATAGATAGAAGAATCTAATGATCTCTTACTTGGATATTCCATCGTTGGATTTGCTGAATTTCTTCATGTTGAACAAGTTTGTTGAGGAGGATCCCGCTTTGGTATTTATGTGTTGAAATGAAGTCCCACGTTGATTATGGATTCCCACGTTGTTTTGCTGGATGTTGAGGATCTCGCGTTGGTTTGCTGAGTATCCCTCGTTGATTTATGCTGATGCTGAGGATCCCTCGTTGATTGTTTGATGAGTGGATTCCACGTTGTTTTTTGTTGGTTGCTGATATTAATTACTTACGTTGGCACCACCCTAACTCCGGCTCCTGGCCTCTGGAGGGGCTAATAGTTGGATGCTTGGTGCGGTTGTAGATTTTTTTAAAGTTGGAGGTGCCTATTATTTCAGGACAACCTCATTTAATTTAGTTTATCTCGGTAGCGGATGCTGATTTTTTTTTCGTATCCCACCGCTGCCACCAAATTTTATGTAACGATTTGAGGTTTTCTCGTTACAGGACCATGTCGTGCATTCCTATACAGATGAACATGGCCCTTTTGTCTTAATTACCTTAAAACACTTCGCTATTAGTTCCGGATATATTAAAAAAAAACACTTTAGATTACACTTTTATTTTTATTATAATTTTTACACTGTTTAAATATACTCTTTCAACTTTTTACTTTAATAATTATTTGGCCAACTTAGCTTGGCGCAGAACATTTCCACTTGTCCGTGTAGGCTCCCACGGATTTATAATAAAAGCCTGAATTCAAGTGGAAAGTCTGCCCTTGCTTTAACAATACTTGATGTTACTTGTTTCGATGGTCGAAACTGATTGATTCTTCCCTTCGAATCACTTTCGCATTACAACTTGCCTCCGATACCGTAATTATTTCCAACTCTTAAAAATTTCTTCGCGGTCCCTTATTGGTTGCCGCGGTTATTTACATCAATGCATTTAAATGCATTGGGGGGAGGGGCTAATGAATGTATTTCTCGTTCTTCTGCATGAACAAGTGCAGAGGGAAATTTCTGCAAAGCCTCTCTGTGAGCGAGCAAGTGCAGAGGGAATTTCTGCACAGGTTAAACACTCTCGTCGAGGGTGATCGTACGCGATCGAAGAAATGGGTCAGGCTGTCCATATGTTTTCCACACATGTTCCCGTCGGTTAGTTACCCTGGTGGTTGCTTGTGTGGCCGGAAAGTATATTTTGAAATTGACTTGCGTTTTATGTCAAGTAAGGGAAATGTAAACAATGGCTTTGACCATTGTTTTAATTTATAGATTCTTGGGTGAAAGTGCACTTCAGGGCATTTATATGTTGTTGCATGTGTGCACTGAGAATCTTTTGTTTTTTTTTAGGGATTTAAGATCTTTTGGAAGGTTCAGGGTTTTGAGTGCCTGGACCTTTCGCGAGATGAAATGTTGATTTATGCTTTTCAGCTGTTGGGAAAAGGTGGAAATAAGTGTAAACTTATTTCGAAGCGGTGATCTAATTAGCCCTGGATAGAGTTACATATAAGTTATAGTAACTTGAGAATTTATTGGGGCTTGGCTGTGGAATTGAGACGAGACTGGGGGATGACACGAGATGTGTAATGAGGATTAAGGAATGATGTAGAGGTAATGATGGGATTCATTACAGTTCTTTAACGGTTACTATTCCCTCAATGTATATGATGTGGTGAACGATGAGTAGGTGTGGTAGTCAATTTTTGTTATCCAATTATCATGGGTCGTGCCTTCAGTAATGTCCAAGATGTTGGTGTTCATTGCTTCAAATTCAGTCCTACTGATTTTAGAAATTGTATATTATCAGCTCTCAGTTGACGTCTTGTTCGCTTCAAGGTCGCCGGTTGACTAATGTTTTCCGTGAAGTTCGTCCTGATTCTTATTGCTCCTATTGTCGTCGTAGATTATCATTCTGAGGGTTTAAATGTAGTCTGGTAGTTATCGTTTCACCTCGAAAAATTATTAGATCTCTGTCCTGATCAACTAGCTTTAGTGTGAGCGAACCTACACTTTTGACGTTCACAGGTAAATAGATTCCATTCGCGGGAACCTCTACTATTTTATAGGCTGGTGCCACAGGTGGAGCAAATTCATGCAGCATATGTACATGTTTATTGTTGATGTATGAGCCTGATATGATGTTATATTCAATCCGTATAGTATTAACTTTTATAATATTGACTGATAGACATCCAATACACTTTTTTCAAATCCCAACAGCGGTGCGATAGATCGCTCTTTATCAAAATGTATAACTTCAGTGGCTTTTATTTCACTCTTCAAGGTATTATTGTTTGCTCTAATTAACACTGTTGCCTTGCTGCTGCCGCTCTTATTTATACTTTTCTGCACTGAAGCTGCTATGTCATCAATCTCCTACGATCCAACAGGTATTTCGATACATGCATCCCCCACATGCATTAAATTTTTCCTCATCAATATTCGGTATAGAATTGTATGTTTGAAAATCAATTAATCCGCAAACGCAGTCCCCAGCTAAAATCAACCGAGGAAAGTATTCAGTGGTAAGAACCGATGTATTGCCAGTAAGAGAGAGTGCTATCGACATGGCTACTTGTTATGAAATGCCTATGTTTACACTTGAAGGTATCTATTTATACATTATTGCACCACACTATCGTTTGTTAAAGCTTTCGTTAAAAGCTTTGTCGTAAAATATCCCTAAATTTCCTCTGGGATTTTTTTCACACACAAATTTATAGCACTTACTTCACCTCAAAAATTTTAAAAACACAAAGTTTGTTTATAAATAACATTAAACTACACAACACTTTGTCTTAAAAAGCAAATTAATTGCAAATTTTACATCACAAAATAAATTTGACAATTGTCATGAGTTAACAATAACAATAAAACAAACCGGCCGACTTTGCTTGGTTAAAGTTAACGTCAACATGTTACGTCATGTTAACAATAGTTAAATGGTGCAACTCTCTTTTTGTCTAACCGGAGATTTGACAGCCGATTCAGCTTTTGTTACCGTTAAAGTTAGTTGGTGCAACTCACCCTAAGGGTTTTTCATTTGATAAAGGGTTTATTGTTTTTTTATTGCTTTTTGCTGGGAGAACAATAAGGTTGTATTTGTGGTTCATGAAATAAAATTGTTTTTTCTAGTGAGAAAAGGAGAATTTTTTTGAAGAACATTTAATCCAGTCTTGAACATAATCTATCCGTGGATCTTGTTAGACGAATTTCCCCAACAATGACCAAAATTGCTTCTGTATTCTGTTAAAACCATGAACGTTAAAAGATTTAAAATTAATGCAAATAGTAGCATACAGCACTCGGAATTCGAGGGCCATTTTCTATAGCTTTTTTTAATTTAAATCTAGAAGTCTGCAATAACAAAATTTTTCGAGAACAATAAAACTAAATTGAAAAATTAAACAAACTTTTATAGTTGGAAAAAGCAATGCCAAAAAACCAACTTTTATTATCTTTTAATATCACATATTGCAAAATTGCGTTCATATATTCGAATTAAATGTAACAGATGCCATACGTTTCATAGGGGAATTAATTGTACCATTATTTTCTAATGTTCAGCGTTCTTTTGTACAGTGTATAAATAAAATTGCGATTCTGCACTTCTTTGAGCTCAGGGCTACACGGTGAAACAGTTTTCAATATTGTTGGAGAGTTTAAACTCTGTAAACTGGTGCCACAAAATAAGTGCTTGCCGTTTAATTATATGATCTTCAAAATTAAATTCTTCATAACCAATAACGAAAAACCAAATATTCCTATAAACGTTCGAGACATTAGCATTTATTTGAAGTGTGACCAAAATTGAAGACGTTTTTACAAAAACAGCACATGTCAAAAAAACTGATTTTTCAGGGTAGCTTAAAAACTGTATAACATCTAAAGTATTACAATGTAATTTAGTATTATTATGTATGCGATACTTGAACATATGCTTTAATATAATTATACAAAGTTATTATGCATAACACTATTTATTTTTTCACATATCATGTGTTCTCGTTGACAAGTGTTTTTTTTTGTGGAAATAGACTCGGACAAGTGCTGTTTTTGTAATCATCAAAGTTTTTTTTTGGAATTTTGAATATACTTGACTTGTTTTTTTTTAAAATCTGATTAATAGGAACGTGGAGGACTTTTCCAGCTATCGGTTGCCATCAAAATCTCATTTTCGTGAAAAACTGACAAGTGCGGTTTTTGGAATAATATCTTCAATTACCTATATGTGTTTTGTTAAAACCACGAACGTTAAAACATTTAAAATTAATCTGCAATTGCTTGGCCCCTGGGTTCTTATCTGCAATGTCACTGACCCAGGTTTTATTTGTTTACCCAAATGCCACCCTCTTCCCGTATTGTAGAATCCTAGACTTATACCAAAACAGTCAGAGGTGATGGGTTTCTTTTCTTCTTATCCATTATACATAAATCATCCCACATTTCCGTTTCTCCTTACCATCTTTCCAAAAAAAACCTTGTTGATCAATTCTGAACCGATTGCTTAGAGAGCTTCAGGATACACTATATCCAATGTTTTTCCATTTGTAGCTAGCATGTCTAATTTTCCGATTTTCCAACTCTTGAACACCCTACATACAGCTAACCGGGAAATGACACTTATTTGGCAAAATTCTTCCGCCATATTGGGCCCACAATTTTGAATAAGTTTTGATCATAAATTCGATATTTTCTACCTTAAAAATTCCTATATACCGATTTTAATTGGAATCGGAATACAATTCGCAAACTCGTAGTGCGGCCATTTTGAATTTAAATTTTGTTCATAAAGTCGTTATTTGCTACCTTAAAAAACCTTAGATACAGATTTTTATTGGAATCGGAACAAAATTTGCAAATTCGTCGGCCATTTTGAATTTATAAGTTTTGACCACAAATTCGTTATTTGCGACCTTAAAAACCCCTAGATACCCCCTTCCATTGGAATCGGAATAAAATTGGCAAATTCAACCATATTTCTGCGGCAATTTTGAATTTCGGTCATATTTCGGCGGCCATTTTGAATCTCGAAAATCGGGCTTCGAGGTGCACCATGGGAGACCTCCACGGATCTTCATGCAAAAATTCAAAGCTCTGTGATGATTTTCAACGAAGCTCTCCATGACAGCGCCATCTAGGAGTGGCTTTAGAAAGTAATAAAATAGCCTATGTTCTAAGTTTTAATGTAAATAGCACCTGGTTAAAATTTCATTAAGATCGGTTGCACGGCGTAGGAGCCTATAGCGAACATACATACATACACACATTCATTTTTATATAGATAGATTCCGTTAATAGAAGAAATCACTTCGTCAATAGAAAAAATCAGTTTTTAATTAGAAAAAATCGTTTTGACATTAATTACTTAATGACATTACATACTTAGATGTAAAATTTCAAGTCTGTAAAAGTTATAGTTGGAAAACTGTTATTTTATACCTTTTACTGCCCCGAAACCCCCTTAGGAGTCGATTTTTGCAAAACCCTTTCTCAGTGGATCTCTACTTAACAAAAGAAACATGCATGCCATATTTCAAGTCTGTAGGTCTAATAGTTCCGGAGATATGGTGATGACCTAGTGAGTGAGTGTTTTTCTCCTATATATATAGTATAAATATAGGTAGATTGGATATAGGATATGTATATAAGTAGATAGATTATGTACTATAGAGAAAAGATTTGATTTTTTATTTTTCAGAACATGAAAATTTTTGACATCAACATTTTTGACATGGCTGTGAAAATTGCTGAAACATTATGTAGAAAACCATAGCAACGACATCGAAATTATTTTTTTCTAGCCTTCTTTATCGAGATTAGAAAAAAATTAGGAAAAAATAATTTAGATGTCGTTGCTGTGCTTTTACCAGTTTTCACAGCATTTGTCAAAAATGTTCATGTTCTGAAAAATAAAATATATCCCATGTTACTCGCTGATAATAGAGCTTTCGATTGGCGAAAGAATTTTTAAAATCGGTTCGGTAGTTTTTGAGTTTATCCGGAACAAACAAACAATCAAATCTTTTCTCTTTATATAATAGTATAGATGTAAGAAATCTAAGCGCAAGTCTCCGAAAATCACTGAGTTGAAATTTTGATGAGCTGTATAGTTGTGTGACTGCATCGCCCCATTAATTTACAACTTCCCGCGGCGGCTGCAGGTTTCCAAAACTGTCAAAGTAATTTATGATATTTCCACTCTTCTTGTACGCTACCCAATGCGTTCCAGGTCCAGATGAAACATCTAGATTTATAATTCCGCTCTCATTTTTCCAGGTTTTCTAGGTAATTGATCGCGCATAAATACTCCTCTAAAGTGGGCTATATGCTGTGCATATTTAGGCACATCATTTTCATTGAGAGCTCTTTTGGGTAGCGGCTTTAGTAGATTTTTGGTTGGAGGTTGAGGAAAAGTCCCAGTCCTTTCCTATATGGCTTGCCCGCGTTTTCCTAACGCTCTAGCTTCCATTGACTCATTGTGACGCTTCGCTTCCTGCAGCTCCTGACGTGCGCTGCTTGCAGCGTTTACAGGTTTATCTATGCCTGCTGCACCTCCAGATAGCGCTCCAAAGGCTGAAAGACCCGCCAAAGGTGGGACGAGGAACGGTGAAACACCTCCTACTTTCGGCACTGGTACCGCTCTAGGTGTAGTGTATGATTTTTTCTTTCCCTTGAAAACATTCTTTGCTGCACTTAGAGCAATTTTAGTAGCTTCCAACATTTCTTTTGGTTTTTTTGCTTTAAAATTTTCCGAGCATTGCATACGGCTACACGAAATGATGGACGTAACTTCTTCTTCTTCTTAGAGCATGTAATTTTTGCCTTGACGCCCATTCCAACTTCGATTTCTGCTTTCATGGCGTTTGTTATTAATAGCGCGTTAGCACGTTCTGCAAAGCTAGCGTCTCTAGATGTTACTCGTTGCCATGCTTTTTCTTCTAAAATAGGGCCAACTATATGTAGATCGCTTAAAGGCCGAGGTACATTAATGCGAGACTGCGATGCGAGAACGAGACGAGTCTCGCAGGCGCTGTCAAAGCTTTTTCCATAGCAGGCTTTCAAATGCCGTAATGTACAATGCAATGCGATGCCATAATGCGAGACGAGAGAATTTCGAAAAATTGAAATTTTGACTCAGCGAGATGCGATGACAGAGCATATGTTTTTAATTTCATATTTAGACGAACAGCATGAAGAGAATTTGTGGAGAAAACATAGAAATATTAATAGATTGAGCACAAATTACTTTTTAAAATATAAAAAAATATAAAATTTAATTTAATTTGACGTATATATAACGACTCGCACTGGCACTATTGTACATTGAAACGCGAATTATGAACGAGACCGAGTATTGGGCGTGGCTCGCACGAGATCTCGTATCGCAGTTTCGCATTAATGTACCTCTGCCTTAAGTCCTTATGGTCGCGATATGCAATATCATGCTGCTTGCAAGCTGCATCGAGTGGGTTGATACATGGACCACCACGTGCTAGTCTTTTAGCTAACTTTGTTCCCGGGCCACAGTACTGATATCGCGGGAGATGAAGCTCAAGTGGCAACTTATTTATAAGTGAGTTTAATAGACCTCTCCCTCGGTAGCTTTCGAGTGAATGATGCGCTTCTCGTTATGGTCAATCATTTTATAGGTTTACAGCAAGACTGATAAAAATTTATAAAAGTGTTGGTATTTATAGGGGTTGTGTTAGTGTTCAACATGAAGTTTATCAAGCGTGCCTACCAGTTAGAAATACTAATGTGGAAATTACAAGTGCATTGAAGAAGAAGGAGTGCTGCTACCAAACAGTATAAGAGGAATTATTGTTGGACTATCGTATTGCGGCAAGACGGCCTGCGATTCGAGAATATACAGGGTGTTTTGCACTAAGTGACTAATCCGTTAGGGGGTGATTCCTGGATGTATTTGGAGAAAAAAATTGTTCTAGAGAATGGGGCTATCGGCCCTAACCACTGAGATACAGAGTGTTTAAGAAAAGACGTTTGGACAACTTTTTAATTTACTTAAATATTTATTACTCCTCGACTATTTATCGTACAGCAACGTACTTTCGCTCATGAGAGAAATGTTCATTCTTTATTTTGATATCAATGCCATAAACCTACGTCATTCCGTTTAGAAAATATTTTACTTCAAAGTCAAAATTTTGTTTTTTTAACTAAAAAATAATTAGTTAACTCATAATTTTTTTTCCAAAATTAGAAAGCTTGGAGAGCTGTTTTAATGAAAAAGCCCCAAGGTTACTCAATGGACGATATGGATAATTATCAAGAAATTGTAAATAGTACATGCATCTGCAGACAGACGTGTGCATCTACGTGACGTGTATTGTAAATAGTACAGGCATCTACAGACGTGATCCAGCAAATAAAAGGCACAAATTGCTCCAAATATAGAAACATTATAAAAAATTGATTCGCACTCCTCATACTGGAACGGGAATAATGCAAATTCCGAAGAAAAATGTCGACTACATATATTGGGATGATCCCAATGAGCTAGTTGATAGGCTTCGCATATTGGTAGCATCACAGCAAGCTGGGAATAATAGCCATAGTAATGAAATAGTGTCAATCATTGAGGAGTTGCGGGAAGCTGGCATTATAGTATAAATATTTGCACACACATAAAACTATTTACATTTCGGAAATGAGCGTTGACAAGTTTGGTCGATCTTCTAAACGACAAAAATTTGGAGCAGTGGGTGATCGCGGCTTACCTGGAATTCCTGGAAAAGGCGGTGCTGCTGGCCCCAAAGGCGAACAGGGGCAAAAGGAAACGGTTTTAATTTAACGTTAGATGGCGATCTCTTGCCTTGAAAAGAATCAAAAACCTAGGCGGTCCAAAAGAAAAGGTTGACGCTGCAACTAAAAACTATGTTGATGATGAAATACAGAAAAGCGTGAGCAAAGCAGTACAAAATCTCACGCTGTATATAAATGGTGAAATTGAAAAAATTGAAAAATTTATATTCTCCAGTATAATTAAAAAACCGCAAGATGGCATCTATGAGTAAGAGGCAAGTAGTGAATTGTCGTGACTTAATAGCACGAGCAGGACAAGACCGTGCTTTCTTAAAAAGAGAAGATCTCTTGCCCTTTCCTGTATTGAAACACTTGTTAGTTGAGTTTATACATATACTTTTTATTCCACTCTTTCTAAGTTTAATTTACACTTTTTGACACTTCTAGGTTCCGACAGACTTCCAACTTATAAACTGAACTACTTAAGTGTAGGACTAAATTTCGACTGCCACTAATTTGGATCGATCGCTATTTATCATTATCGATCCCACCAAAGCTCTTTAATTCCATTATGATGAAAGTGTTCTTATTCCGCCGTTCCAATATTTCAGGGTGAACTCCCATTGGCTGAATTAATTCAAGTTATGATTTTCCAATAGTAAGCCCGGCCAATGGAAGTAATCGCAATTTAGCATTTCCCTATTGAAAGCTCTCTCGCGGGATTTTTGTGGGAGTTGACAATTACCGAGCGGGGTAATGCACTGCGCATGCACACCTTGCTAAAATGGGATTTTTTGTGTGCAGACCAAAGCCTTCTACATTTACAAGCCATGCCCCAGGTGTGTGCATGTGTGTGTATGAAGTCCCAAAGATACTTCAAAATCCGCGCTAAACAAGTGTTTTGCAGGTTATAGCTGCATTTATTATTAATTATTATTAGTTGAAAGTGAGTTTCTAAAAGTTTAAAAGTGTTTTTGTTTATATTAAAGTGCATAGGAAGTGTCCAGGATAAGTATCGTCGTTGGAAAAGGATTAACTAATTGCCCGTAAGTAATTTTATTATAGTTTTTGCATGTCGGTTTGTAAACAATTTTTAAACGTAAACAATTTAAGTTTTATTTTCATTTTTAATCGGACTAATTTGTGCATCATTGAGCGAGTTTACACGGGTATATCAAATAATTAAATTATGATCAATGATGCATAAATTAATCCGATTAAAAATGAAAATAAAACTTAAATTGTTTACGTTTAAAAATTGTTTACAAACAGACATGCAAAAACTATAATAAAATTACTTACAGGCAATTAGTTAATCCTTTTCCAACGATGATACTTATCCTGGACACTTCCTATGCACTTTAATATTAACAAAAACACTTTTAAACTTTTAGAAACTCACTTTCAACTAATAATAATTAATAATAAATGCAGCTATAACCTGCAAAACACTTGCTTAGCGCGGATTTTGACGTTTCTAACCGCACTTCTCACAGATAAATTGAAGTCCATTCTGACTGAAGTCCATTCTGACAGCTAAATTGAAGTCCGATTTTCTTTGAATGTGAGTGTGAGATTTCGTTGTGCATGGCTTGTAAATGTAGAAGGCTTTGGTGCAGACCCATTGACGTAGTTTGTGCTCGTGTTGGGCGCCTCGGTCGTTGAATCCACTAGCAGGGTGCAAGGGTACATTGATCGCTCGAGAAATTAGTTCAGAGGAAATTCGATATCGAATTTCGGATGTTTATTGCTTTCTTTGGCAACAGGTAAATTGAGGAATGTGGAATTCGAGAACTTGTGACCTGAATGCATAGGTTAATGAATTGCAATTCGAGAGTTTTGCAATTATGAAAGCTCGTGTCATATGTTGATCGAGCCAATGACTTGTGCCATCGTTTCCGGATGCATCCCGGATGAATTATGCGAGATGCTGGCAGATGTTCCTCGGGGAATAAGAGATAAGAGGTTTGTATGTTTTAGGTAATTTTTGGTCTAGGTGAGATGGTGATGATTGATCATCACATGGTTTAGATAGTGATAGTGATGAGCGATCATTACACCTTCCCCCTTAATCAGAAGGTTGTGCGACTTTAGGAAGCAGAACCTTCGTTGTAGTCGTAAGTGTTGGTGGAATCGTGAAATTAGCGTCGAGATCCAATTACAAAAATTTTCCTTTCTATTCTTATATTTAGAAGATATTTTACCCATAAAATTAGCCTATATAATTCTAGTACGTTTTTAGTATTCTTAATTAATTTATTGCATATTTTTATGCGTTTTGACTTACAAGAATATTTTTAGGCTTTATACTTGTTTACAATATTCTTAACGTATATAAAAAAAAATATATATATTTTTGTGTTTTGATTTGTAATAATAGGTTTATATAATTTTAATATATTTTCACTTAAATTTTATATTTACTTAATGGAATCTTATTATTTTACTGTTTTTATGGGTTAATTTATTTTTTAACGAAGCTAAGTTTAATGTATTTTGTTTAGGAGACTATATGGTACTTAGTATATTTTGAAAAGGAACTTACTTCTTAAATTAATTTGGGACTTACATATGCATGTTTATTTTATTATTATTATTTTTAAGATTGTTTAAAATTGTTATTTTAATTATCTATATGTCTATCTATGATGTTCTTATTTGGTTTATTTCTTGCATATTTTTAGGCGTTTTTAGTATCTAATTTCTAAGCTAATTAGAAGTTTAATATTGTTGTTTTTTTTTTGACAAAATTTGTGTAGCATATCAAATGGCTTAAAATTAAGTTTATATGTTCCTAATGTTTATTTTGTGTTTTTACTTATTATTTCTTTTGTATACATATTTGTTTTTTATACAGGTATTCGATATTATAATGTTCCTAAAATTTATTTTATAAGAATATGTGTTTTGTTTTTCTTCTTTTTTTTTTTGTTTTATACACATATATTTGATTCAATTGCCTTTTTAATGTGTGCTATTTGGTGCAATTTTCACATAAAAAAAAAATTTGATTTCCGATGGTATCGTTTTTCTTATGGAAAAATTTTTGCATTGTGCTCGTGCGGGTGTCGGATTTCGCAGTAAATTTTCTCGTGGGTGCTATGGTTTTATTCAAAGTGGTTCACTTCACTCGTGATTAATTGCTTGAATAGGTGAGTGTTATAATTATTATCTCAAAATTAAAAAAATTAAAAATTTTTGTTTTTTTTTTTCATCTATATATCTTTTTTTTTTCTTCTCCCCTTTTTTTTTTTTTTTTTTTACAGAGAGAGAAAAAAAATAAATATGGATAGCGCAGAAATCATCGACTTAACGGCTTGTTCTGATACTGAGGAGGATACTGATAGTGAACGCGGGCCGTCTCCTGTTCCGCCAATGGACCGTCGTCGATTCTATATTTATGTGTGTCGAGTCACTACAGTTTACTGTTTTTGTGTTATTTCGCAATAAAATTGAAGTAGCGATTGCAGTGTTTGTTTTGTTTAATTTAATTTCTATCCACTCTATTACTTGGGCCAAAAAGAAGATTTATGTTTTACCCTATTCTTTTTTTTTTCTTTTTGTTATGATATTTGGTTTATGTGCTTTGTAGTTTATGGCTTAATTTCAGTTAATTCGCTTCAAAAGCTTTTTAGACTCTCTCTCACGGGCCATGTTGCCGTGTAAATTAGGTAAGTTGAAGAGAGTATTATCTCAGTGGGAAGAATTGGGGTATTGCTCGGGAGTGCTTATTTTGGGCTTTTTTGTTGGATATGCTTCCGGAGGAGCATTACTGGGCTTTTGTTGGTTTTATAAAATGTTAAACTCGCGCGCCAGTATCTTGGTGATTCTCTTTGTTTTTGAATCAGGTCACATACCCTTAGGCGTATATAATTTAGCGTAGGCCTGTTAAAATTGGGTCAGCGTGTAATTATTTTAATTTGGGATAAAAAGATGGGAAGTAGAATTTAGTTTCTTTGTTAGAAAAGGATTTAGCCCAAAGGAAAGGAGAAAGGGGAGAGGAGGGGAAGAGGGTAAAGAGAAAAAAGTACATAGCGCTATATTGAGAAAAGGAGAGGAAAGGGAGAAAAAAAAATTTTTTGAAGATTGCTGTAGGAATAGGTCAGTGCCTAAATCAATAACACAATGTTGGTAAATTTCTTATCATCACAAAATTTTGTGCCACCACTAAATTTCGTCCTTCGAACTTATATGTTATTCCTTTAGTGTTTCGCTACACACGAATATATGAGTTGATCCGTAGATAGTGTGTATGGTGTGCTGGTGGATTCCTCTTGGTTGGGTTCCGTATTTCTACTTATTTTATTAATCGTTATTTGGTTTCGGTTCATGCGAATCGGCCACTTTGCTTTTATAAGTATCAGGAAAAGTATGACTATTAGTGTCAACAGAATGTAGCCTAAGGAATAATGGTGTATGTCGTGACCATTAGTTTTATTTAAGATCAGGTGTTCGTTCCCTTTTTGCTGTTGGATCATTTTGCTTAAGTTGCTCAGTTCCTTGTCACTGTTGTATTTTATTAAGACTGCATTGGCTACCTTTTGCTCGGGCTGTAGATTTTGTTTGAAGAACTCGTCCACGTTACTTGTTAAGTTAGTTGTGGGTAGGTAGAAAGTGTTTAATTTAGAAGTCTGAACATTGTGAGCTTGAATTGTGAGCTCTTTGCTTCTTAGGTAACAACCGGCTTTGATTTCTATTATTCCGCTCCCGTTCAGGGGGTAAGGGGTGATTTTGTCGCTACAGACTGCGTCGACGGTACTGTATTCGTCCATGACGAATAACCATTTGTTGGGTTGGTTTAATTGGATCCAATAGTTAGTTCTAGGGATCGACTTTATATGGCACGAGTTCGGGATGGTACGATCGTGTTTTAAGAGGTCGATTTCACACAGGTTGTTTTTGGAATCGACATTGAAGATGGGGTGTATGATTCTACACAGAAATTTTTCTAAGTTATTTGTCAAACAGTTTGCTAAGTCCACTGCATTGAGAGTGTAGTAGTGCTCTCGGTTATAGTCTACCACTAAGTATTCTAAGGATGGTTGGACAAAGATGTAATCATTTTTGTAGTATGTGCGGATGGGAACTACTTTATATAATTGATAATTATCCTTAAAAGGTAATGGGATTTTTAATTTAAAGATAATTTTGTCTGCCACTATCGCGGTACTGACGTGTCCTAGTCTGTAGATTTGTAGTTCATTGTCCCGAATTCTGTCGATAGGCAGCATTAGTGTGTTGGGTAAGTGCCGTTGTACTTCTGTAAGGATTTTGTTTAGTTGTCCAGGAGTGATAATAGAGGGGTGTGGCTTGCCATGCCGAACGTCTGTAACAAGGTCTAAGAGTGCATTTAAGGTTGACTGGTAGCGAATAGTAATAAGGGTGGTTAGTGAAGTAAGGGATTCTAATTCGTCGAACACATTTATTTGAGTTAACTCAGAATTTATGGCGTTCACTCTCTTGTCAATTTTGGCTATTTTGCTATCCAAGTGTTTAAATTGCTCATCGATAGCGAGGCGACTTTTGTTGAAGATGTTAGCTGTAGTTTCTATAATCAACGTTTGGTTTTTCATGAGGTTGAGTAGGCGGTTTTGATCATTCCTTGTATTGTCTATTAATTCGTTATACTTTTGCGCATCGTCTTCGTTCAGTGTCCCGAATAGGGTTTTGCTTAGGGTCCCGATTGCGTTGAAGAGTCCTCTTTTACGCCGAAGTGGTTCCCTTTGTAACAGACTTCGTTTTTCTTGAATATCGGATAATAAGAGGGATAGTTGTTGCACTATTGACACACACAATTGCAATGTTCCTTCATTTGTTCGTAGATTTTTACACATATACTCTATTTTTCCCTTATATTCTTCTAATTTTCTTAATTCATACTTAAAACTAGCTAAATCATAAAAAATTACCACTTGCCATTCGTTACTATACAAATTGACTTTCCCGACGTTTTCAAAATATATCCCCGGATTGGTTTCAAACTTCGTAATATTGACTGCATCTTCTCCCGATGTCTTGGGGATGGCGAAAAGCCAAGTTAATAGGAGTAACCTATGAAAATCTATGCGTTAGTATCTTCGTTAAATAATTTGAGATTATTGTTATGTAATAATCGGTTTTTATTCTTAATCCTAATGGTGGTATTTTCTGCAGAATTTAACTCGATTACTGGGTAGGGGCCTTCCCATAAGGGTTCTAGTTTATTTTTTCTCTTGTTATTTTTAACCAGGACTTTGTCGCCTAGATTAAATGTTTTAATCCCGGTTCTTTGATCGTAATACCTTTTATTCTTCTCTTTCGCAGAAATTATTGTTTCTTTTGCGATTCCATACCCGTGTTGTAGTCGTGCTTTTAGCTCATTCGTGTAGTTTTCATAGTTATATGAGGGAGTTGGGCTTGATTTCAGCTGGACGGAATTTCGGCTGGAAATCCGTATAAAAGTTCGTAAGGGGTGAAGTTGGTACTGGAGTGCGGTGTGGTGTTGTACACGAACATAGCGTAAGGTACCCATGTATCCCATGTCAAGGGATCTCTATTTACATAATGCCGGAGATATTCGGCTAAAGTCCGGTGACTTCTTTCCAATGCTCCATTAGTTTGTGGGTGGTAGGGAGTCGTTTGCAATTGTTTTATATGGAGTAACTTAGTTACCTCTTTAAACATTTCACTAAGGAAATTAGAACCTTGATCAGTGAGTACTGAATGGGGTATACCGTGCTTACAAATAATCTCCTCTACTAATGCCCTTGCTACAGTCGCGGCCTCAATGTCTTCCAGAGCGATCGCGGTGGAGAACTTTGTGAGGTCGTCTTGGAAGGTAAGTAGGTATTTCTTGTTTGTGTAGCTCATTGGTAGTGGCCCTACAATGTCTAAGAATATCTTTTGGAAAGGCCTTGAGCTGGTAGTTGTGATTTTCATGGGTACCTTGGGATTTGATAATAGCTTGTTCTTTTGGCACGATGAACATTTTTTTATATATGCTTTTATGTCAGGTCGCATTCCTTGCCAGTAGTAGTCCTTCTGAATTCTCTTAAGGGTTCTGGTGATACCCTGGTGTCCTCCGGTTGGAAGTTCATGGTATTCACGCAGAACTTTTTGTATTTCCTCGGGAGTTGTAAGGAACTTCACTCTGCCTGTGTAGCAAATGATTTCGATATCTGGTTCTGATATTATGTCGGCACATATTTTCCTGAAGTGATACATGTCATGGTTGTTGAGAGGTGGAATGGCTATGTTTAATTTATTTACGCCGGCAAGTTCGCATAGTTTTAAGAAAGAGGTTAACACTTGCCTTACATTTTCTTCATCTCGTTTCATACGTATGGGGAGTGAGCATTTTGCCAGTATGTAATTATTATGATTCCCTTTTTTGTATTCGTAAACGCGGTTTATTTCTAAATTTGGGGGGATTTCGGTAATCTTATCTCTTAGTACTAATTCCACGTCACTGGAGGTCGGAGGTAGTAGGAAGAATTTATGGGTGATTGCCTTTAGTTTGATTAATGCTTGATTAGTATCTGTCACTTTCCTGAAATTATCTGTATCAGTGTTTGTGTTGTCTGCGTTCCGTATAGGATCAGCCTGAGTTGGGGCGGCTGTTCGGACGGCCTTTTTTGCCTGGTTTCTAGTAATTACCCTAACTGCCTTTTCCTCTGCCGCCGTGTCAGTAGGGTTTATTCTACTGAGGGCATCTGCATTGGCATTCAACTTACCTGGTTTATAAACTATCTTGTAGTCATACTCTTACAACCGTATCCTCCATCTGGTAAGTCTACTATTACAATCTTTCAGATTCATTAACCAAACTAGAGGTTTATGGTCTGTGATTATCGTGAACTTTCTTCCATATATGTACGGGCGAAATTGCTGCACCGCGTAAACAATGGCGAGAAGTTCTTTTTCTATGGTAGAATACCGGGATTCGGCAGGGTTTAGAGTACGACTGGCATAACAAATTGGTCTATCTTGACCTATTTCGCCTTGGGACAAGATAGCTCCTAGGGCTACGTCGCTAGCATCGGTAGTTACTATGAATTCTTTATCGAATTCTGGGTAAGCTAGTATTGGGGTTGTGATTAATTTTTCCTTCAATGACCTAAATTCTTCGTCGCAAAAAGCGTCCCACTCAAACGGGGTGTTCTTTTTCAGAAGTCTTGTTAATGGCTTCGCCGTCTTGGCGAAATCTGGTATAAATCTGCGGTAGTAGCCCACAAACCCTAGGAATGCCTTAATGTCCTTTTGCTTTCTGGGTCGGGGATAAGTTTTTAGTGCGCTAATTTTAGTGGGGTCCAGATGTACGCCTTTGGAGCTTACTACATGCCCTAAGTATGTAATTTCCTTTGCCAAGAAGTGGCATTTTTCTGGTTGGAGCTTTAGATTATTCTCCCTTAATCTCGTGAGTACCTCTTCCAACTTCATATGGTGGTCTCGTAAGTCGTACCCATACACGACTATGTCGTCTAAATAGACGAAGCATCGCATTCCCTGTAAGCCAGTTAAAACCGTATTCATTAGCCGTTGGAAGGTGGCTGGGGCTCTTTTGAGACCGAAAGGCATACGGTTATAATGATAGTGGCCAAACGAGGTACTGAAAACGGTTTTATCCTTGTCAGCCTCTTCCATGGGTATCTGGTGAAATCCATTGGCTAAATCTAAAGTAGTAAAATACTTAGACTTACCCAATTGATCCAAGATATCCGTGATATTGGGCAACGGATAGGCGTCCCCTACAGTTATCTCGTTCAACCTACGGAAATCCACCACTAATCTCCATTTCCTGTTTCCGTTAGCGTCGGGTTTCTTGGGGACAAGTAGGAGTGGTGAATTCCATGGGCTACTACTAGGGCTTATGATGCCATCTTCCAACATGGTCTGAATTTGCCTGTTTACCTCACACCTTTGCGATTCTGGTAGCCGATAGGGCTTTGTATATATGGGTGGCTTATCTGCCAAAGTGGGAATGGTGTGGGTGATAGCATCGGTGCACGTAAGGAAATCTCCTTCTAAATGGAACAGGTCATTGTACTTCCTACAGATGTGTATCATTTGCTTTCGCTCTTCCTCGTTGCAGTGACTTAAATCTATGAGACTTTCCAATTTCTCTAATCTCCGGTTGGTTTTTCCCCCGTTGGGCTGTATAACATCGTATTGCTCTAACTCAGTATATGAGGGTATTACGTCCTCGAGTGGTATTTCTGTGTCTTCTTCATTTATATTGAGGACCGCCACCTTGGCATATCCTCTTTCTGGTCGTACAATACAATTCCCTAAATAGACGCCAGTTTTTATTAATTTCTTCTCGCAAACTAGAGGTTCATCTTTTGTGACTGGGATTTCCACGATCGCTTCGGATCTGCACTGCAAACCCCAGAATATTTTTTCCGTGTGAGTTTAACACACTACACACTTCATAAGCGTGTAAATTAGGCCAATCGTGTTAAAATAAAGCGTTTTATGAATAAACCGTGTTTAAATAATGCGGATACAAAGCCATACGTGTAAAAATCACACACGTTCAGCGTATAATATTTTTTACACGCTAAAGAAACTGTAACGTTTTATCGTTTTACGTCTTAAACGTGTGAAAAAGACACATTATGTGTCATTTCACACACTTCACTAAATTAACACACATGAGAGGATAAATTAAAGGAAAGTTAGACAGTTGTGATTCTTTATTTAAATACTCAATGACCAAAGAGCTCCACGACCTCTCTTTACAGTCAGTCGGTAACAGAAGGGCATCGAGACAAGTCGTTGCAGCTTACATCAAAAATTTTAAGTTTACTGTGACGATTTTTCTAAGTTTACTCTCCGCAAAGCGACGCTGAAAAAGCTTCACTCAAAAGCTTCAAAGCAATACATATTTGGTGTGTTTTAAACACGCGCTTTATGTGTTAAATTTACACACTTTTCGCGTATTAAAAATAACACATTTTAAACGCGTAAAAAGCGACTACATGATTTTACACGCGAAATGCGTTTTAATATCACACACTTGGGTTTGCAGTGTGGCTGGAATTGTTATTTTATTATTATTTAATTTAATTATTTCTTTATTACTTTCCCTTTTAACATCTTTGTATTCAACCCTTTTTACCTTGAATTTAGGTTCTTCTCCACAGTTTTTCTTTTTACTTGTGGGAGGTATTTTAACTATTTTAATGGGCATTTCTTCGCCACATACTTCTATTCTATCCAATTCTCCGTACAGCCTATTCCCGTTCTCACTTATTACGACTGGCCTTGTTTCCGACCTTTTATTTATTTTAATTTTTACTTTCTCGTCCACGCAGCTTCCGTCGGATAGACTGGTGGGTAATTTATATAATTCACCGTTTGCTAGGTCTTCCCCGCAGATTTCTTCTTTCCTGGGAGGTACTTCATAATTTTCCTTTTCTTCTTCAGCGTATTCTTCGTAAAGATCTATGCTTTCATTATTTATCCCTTGACATTCTATGGGATAGTTATTTTGTTTATGGTGAGCGGGTAGTTTTTGTTTATTATGGGTCAACTCATTCGTTTTGTGAGTGTTTAAGTTTTCGCGTAAACTCAAAGTAAATTTCTATATATGCCGGCACGCAGCCCCACAACCCCAGCGCTCAGTGGTCAATAAAAAAGAATATAAGCAACAATATAATTCTAGTTTATTAACTCTTTAAATTGTATACAATCACTTCAATAATAACACGTTAATATAAATTCAAAACTTCAAATATAATTCAACTTCAAATTATTTAGTTCAGATTATAATCACTTCAGTAAAATTCAAAACAACTTCAATAAAAAAGAGACAATTTCAATTACGACTAAAGTCAAAATTCACTCCAAAAGAAAAAAAGGGAAGTACAAAAAAATATTCAAAAAAAAATTTATAATATCAATTATAATGGTCAATCACCATACCACCATCAGAAAAAACAATAAAATAATTTTCAATATAAATCAATTATTTAGTACTCACCTGGTCAAAATAGCAGATAAAGGGTAGGGGGAAGTTTAAGGGATTTGTTAAAATAAATACCTTGTTATTACAAGGTTGGAAATACTATCTGGTATCAATACTCTACAAGATAGATCTCAAGGTTATGAAATAGTGATATTTGTATCAAACGCTACAATTATACTAATTTCAATAAATAGCTATTACTTGTATCATAACTCTACAAGTTTGACTATTTGAAGTTAGTAATTTAATGAAACCTTGTATCAGACGCTACAAGGTTCAATTGGGGTTAGTAGATGTAGTTGAAACTTGTATCAAAAAACTCTACAAGTTCAACTACTTGGTTAAGTAATTTGTTAAACCTTTGTATCAAGAGCTACAAGGAATAACAAATAAAGTTAGTAAGTTTCCGGTTGAAACTTGTATCACAAAATCTACAAGTTCAACGGTCTGATTATTAAATTATTAAATAAAGAAACCCTGATATCAAAGCGCTACCAGGAATAGAAATTAGTAAAGGTCGTTATACTTGTATCAACGGCTACGAGTATAACGAACCAACTTGGGAAATATAAAGGGAAGGAAAAAAAATGTGGACGGATATTACCTGCTGCTGCGACGGCTAAACCCAGAGAGAGCGAAAAATTCAGCAAGCAACAATTTTGTTCACTTGCGAACTTGAATAACGGTGTAAACCGGTTTGGTTGATAACAACCGAAGTGGGGAACGTCATTTGTATGTGTGAATGTGATTGCGTTTGTGATTTGTTAGTGTGACCATCTTCAATTTTTAATTGAGTGATTCTTTGAGTAAAAATTAAAACCTTTTCTTTCTAAGTGAGTTTTGAGCTTATGTAACTTAAAGCTAATTTGATGATCTAATTCAACCAGCATATTATTATTAGGGTTGATTATGTTGAGGTAATCACCATTTATCAACCATAGCCATGCAGGGAGACTTCAGGTTGCTTAGTTGTTTTTCTTGTTGTCTGCTCATGTTGTTGATTCTTTGTCCATCTTGATGACCTTTCTCCATGAATCATTTGTTCTGTCGTCCTAAATTTTGAACCTGTTAAGGCTGTAATAAAAAATGGTAGTTAAAATGCCCTACTATGGCATGGTAATCGACCAATTTCCAAACATACTCCCCCCCTTTGAAACACGGCGGACGAGTTTCAAAAAATAAATAAACGTACGGGAATTCAATGATGATTTAATTAATATAAATGACTTCGCAAAAGAGAAAACAATTGAGTGTCGCTGGTGAAAGCCCACTTCTTTTATCACTTACACAATGGACACAGGATAAATATTTTGGGTTAACTGCCTAAACAACAAAGGAGAAGAAAACAACAGAAGTAGAGAAAAACGTCATGACGCCAAATAAACTTATAAGTTAAGGTGATAGGGGTATTTAAATGAAAATAAACAGTTTATTAAGATTGTATCACTTTAATAAGTCCTTCGTTAATTAATTTAATTTTAATTGTGTATCCGCTACTAAAACGAATCCGCCGTTTGCGCCTCTTTGCACGCTGCAAGGCCTGCATCGAAATTTTAACGGTTTCCACTTGATCTGTTTCGTCATCCACTAGGGTACAAAACAAGTCGTCGGTGGTAGCATCTGGGGGCACAATCTGGGTTGACCTTATTAACCGAATGGTTGGTGGAGAGGTAATCCTGAGCTCGCTCATCGCACTCGTGATGTACTCAAACCTTTCGACCTCATCATCACCTATTGTTAGGTCGATAATTTCTGGACTCTGACCTTGGTGATATTCTTCACTTAAGTTGGTTGCCATTAAATTGTTGTCGGATCTGCAGTTTATTCGAGACTAAACTCCTTCATTAGAACTGAAGCAATTTATGTCCATATAACGGGATTTCATGCATTTGTTAACTGGCAAGAGGGCTAATCCAGTAATTCGCAGAGATGATCTGTTATAAGGCAAGATTTCGTAATTTGTTTTGTTTATGAAAATGGTTGGTGACAGCAATCCTGGGGTTTAATAATTGTAAGGGCGTTGATATTTGTAACGAAGGCAATCAGACTTATTGAATGATGTTGACAGAAATTTAAAATTGTTGAAGGAACGCTAATTAGCTGGGTCTTCACTTGGTAATATACACACCTTGTGAATAGGGCGCTTTATAGTGGTGGTTTGAGTTTTGATTGTTAAAACTCGCACCATTCCGTCGCTTCCATAATAGACCTGAATAATTCTTCCCATCATCCATGATCGTGGAGTGCTCAGATGGTCCTTTACAATCACTAAATCTCCAACCTTGGGATTTTCTTGCTTGGTTAACCACTTGGGTCGGTTTTGCAAATGATTCAGGTATTCCTTGGACCATCTGTTCCAAAAATGTTTTTGTAATGTTTGTACATACTTCCATCTGTCCACGGATGTAATCTTAGTCTCACCAGGCTCAGGCGGAGATAGCAATGCTCGCCCTATTAAAAAATGCCCAGGTGTCAAGGCTTGCAGATCATTTGGATCATCTGTGAGGGGTAAAAGGGGTCTTGAATTTAAACATGCTTCCACCTGTGTTAGTGTAGTTGAAAACTCTTCATACGTTAAATTTGAATTTTGTAGGACTCGTTTTAGATGGTACTTAACACTTTTAACACCAGCCTCCCACAGACCTCCAAAATGTGGAGCTGAAGGTGGGTTAAAATGCCAATTAATGCCTTGGATTGTGAAGGTGTTTTCAACATCTTTAATCCAATGTGCCAGGTGGGAGTCTAGTTCTGATTTTGCTCCGAGAAAATTTGAGCCGCAATCCGAGTAGATGTCAGAACATAGACCTCTACGGCTGATGAATCTTTGTAATGACGCCAAGAAGGCTGCCGTGGACATATCTGATACGGTTTCCAGGTGGATTGCCTTTGTAGCCATGCATATAAATATACAAATGTACCCTTTGTAGGACCTAACACCACGGTACTTTGACATTCTGATTTGAAATGGGCCTGCAAAATCAATTCCTACTTTAGAAAGCGGGGCTGAAGCAACTACCCTTGATTCTGGGAGATCGCCCATTAATTGAGGCCGTGGCCTTGCAGATATTTTAAAGCAATGAATGCATTTATGTAAAATTTGCTTGATGGTTTGTCGACCCTTAGGAATCCAATATTCAGTTCGGAGAGTGTTTAATACAAGCCCTGTTCCTCCATGAAGCGTTAGTTTGTGAGTATACTCGATAAGTAATTTAGTAAAATGATGTTTCGGAGGGAGGATTACCTGATGCTTTTGTGAGGTGGGAATTTTTGCATGGGTAAGCCTGCCTCCTACCTTGATTAGGTGATTCTCATCCAAATAGGGAGTTAGCGACAATAGTGAACTTTGAGCTGGGACTTGCGATCCTTGGCTTAGTAATTGGTATTCTCTAGAGAAGACTTGTTTTTGAATGGAGCGAGTTAACTCAATTTTTGCATTTTGTAATTCTTGTACAGTTAATTTTGGTGAGTTAGGTGGACAGGATGTTTTGAGCCTCTTGAGGAACCGTAAAACATATGCAAACACTCGGATAAGTTTAGTGTAGGAAGAAAATGATTCTACTATATCGGAAGCTATGTCTGAAAACAAGGAGCATGGTGAGTAATCTTTCCGCACCTCCGGTAAGGGGTTAACCATTGGGTTTACATTTTTCGGCCAAGATGACTCGGTTTCTTGGAGCCATTTTGGTCCGTGCCACCACAACTTAAAGGCCTTTAATTCGTTTACGCTTAAACCACGGGAACCACAATCCGCAGGATTGTCCTTCGAACGAACAAAACGCCAAGGAACTGACGGAATTAATTCCAGAATTTGACTCACCCTGTTTGCCACGAAAGTTTTAAGTTTATGCGGAGAGCATTGAGTCCAACTGAGTACAATTGTTGAATCGGTCCAAGCAAATGTCCTTACGGAGGAATAATTAAGTTCCTTCCGAACCTTGTATAGTAATTTTGCTAGGAGGTGTGCACCAGATAGTTCCAAGCGAGGGAGCGTCATGGGTTTCACAGGAGCTACTCTTGTTTTGGCTGTTAATAAAGTGACCTTTGATAAACCCTGCCCATCAGTAGCTCTAACATAAACAGCAGCAGCATAGGCTAACTGTGAAGCATCAGAAAATCCGTGAAGTTGAATGGATGTATTTGCACAAATGTGGAGCCACCTAGGTATTTGAATAGAGGGAATTTGAGAAAATTGGTGTTGAAATTCTTGCCATTCCTTTTGAATGGATGCAGTGAGTGGTTCATCCCATGAAGATCCAAGAAGCCACAAACTTTGCATCAGAATTTTTCCTTTAATCACGTATGGCGCTATCCACCCCAGCGGGTCAAATGACCCAGCGACACCAGACAAAATCTGCCGTTTTGTGCACATGCCAGACCTTAATTCTGGATGTTGCAAGGTAAAATGATCCGCCGCTGGATGCCAGATCAGACCTAACGCCTTCACCTTTTCATCATGTGCGAAAGTTAATGTTGATTTTAGTTCTTTGTTCTCTTCAGGGATTATGGCAAGGATGTCAACATCATTACTAGACCATTTTCGAAGGTTGAAGCCTCCTAAACGGAGTAATTGGGTTAATTCCTGATATAATGAGATTGCTTCTGTAAGAGAATGGGTACCCGTAATGGCATCATCAACATAAAAATCATGGGTAATTACTTGTGCCGCTATAGGAAATTGTTCTTGTTCATCCTTTGCTAGTTGATGAAGTGTTTTTATTGCTAAGTATGGTGCAGAGGTTGTTCCAAAGGTTACTCGTGTCATTTGAAATTCTTTGATGGGTTCAAGAGGATTAGATCGCCATAAAAGACGATGGTACGGTTGATCTGAGGGGTGAAGATGTATCATTCTATACATTTTTTCGATATCCGCTGACGTCGCGTATTTAAACCTCCGCCATCGGAGCAAAATTGAATATATATCAGATTGTATGACTGGGCCAGGATGCATGCAGTCGTTTAACGAATTTCCGTTGGAGGATTTTGCTGAAGCATCAAATACTACTCGTACCTTCGATGTGGTACTGTCCTTGAAAACAGCGTGGTGTGGCATGTAATATGAAGGTAAAGATTTGTCGTGAACTACGGGTACCATGTGGCCTAAGTCCAAATATTCTTGGAGTATTTTTGTATACTCGGAATGCAAACTTGAATTTCTTAACAATTTTGACTCAAGAGAAGCTAATCGTTTTAAGGCTGAGGCTTTAGAGGCTCCAATGTCAGGAGCTTGGCCATTAATGAAAGGGATTTTTACTTGATATGCACCTGAAGGTAATCTACATACCGAGTTTGTATACAGAGTTTCGCACTCTTCTTCAGCCTTGCTATATCTTACCTGCGCTGGTACTTCCTCAATTTCCCAGAAGGAACGCAATCTTAAGTTGAGATCGTCTTCTTCATTAGTATCATTCACTTGAATACTAAAGGATTGTATGATCGCCCTTTCTCCCTTTGCGTCTACTGGGCCAATCACTAACCAGCCAAAGATGGAATTCTGAGCAGCGGGAGTGCCAGCAGGGCCCTTGATTAACCCATCTAATATCAGGGTTGTATATACATCAGCACCTAATAGTAGGTCAATCTTTCCTGGCAGATGGTAATGTGGGTCAGCGAGATTGAGATTGTCTAAATGATCCCAAGTTTCCTTCGGGAGGTGTGAAGGTGGCAATAAATTGGTTATTGATGGGACGACCAGCGCTGTGACAAACATTTTGGAGGAAGTCGGCGAATGTATCGAGTGTACTTCGAACTCCATTAGCTTGTCTGCTGGTGATTTCAACTCACATATACCGGAGACAGTGATTGAGGCTGTAATGCTCCTTATGTTAAGCTGTTTAGCAGCAGTCTTTGTTATAAGTGATACTTGCGACCCTGGATCAATAAGCGCTCGTAGAATTATCTCACCGGTTTTTGTAGGAACCTTTACTATTGCTGTTGACAAAAGGGCCTTTTTCAAAGTTATTCTTTGCTTGGTGTCACTTAATAACTGCGTATTTAATAGCACGGTAGTCTCAATATTATTGTTTGTGTTTTGAACTTCACCTGTATTAGTTTCTGATGCTAATTTCGGTGGTGCTCTAGCACCACGGTTCTTTTGTGAGGATGTATTTGGCGTGGAACCATTATGTAACAAGGTGTGATGTCTTTTGTTGCATTTCCAACAATTAAATTTGCTCGTGCACAATGAAGTAGAATGTGAATTAGACCGGCAATTGATACAGAGGTTATTTGATTTAACCATCTGGTATTTTTGTGGGAATGAAAATTTCTGAAATTTGGGACACACCTTCAATTTATGGTTTTCCTTGCAGCAAACACAAATGTCTGATGTAGTCGAGGTAAAATGTGTGAAAATTTTAGTGTTTGAACCACTAGATGGACGTTGTGAAATATTAATCTTGTGGTCAGCTATAGCTTCTAGCACACGGAAACGTTTTTCTAGAAATTGTCTAAGTCTAACAAATGTAGGGAGTGATGAAGCCCCATCCAGTTCAACTTCCCACAGCCTGTGAGTTTCGGTAGGAAGTCTTTGGACAATCAAATATATGAGAAAAGGATCCCAATTTGAAGTGTTAACGCCCAAGGCATCTAACTCACACAAACACTCATTTGACTTATCGAACAAAGTTTTTATTGTATTAACCGACTCACTAGACACCGGTTTGAGATTAAACAAAATTTTCAACTGAGCATTAACCAATACTTTATTGTTGTTGTATCTCTTTAATAATACATTCCACGCTGTTTCGTAATTAGCATCAGTTATTTGAAATTTTCGTAAAAGATGCTCTGCCTCTCCAGAGAGTACCGACTTTAAGTAGTGTAGTTTTTGTGCATCAGAAAGTGTAGGATTTTGATGGACTAAAGAGTTAAATAGGTCGTGAAAGGACCGCCAGGATTCATATGATCCTGAGAAGGTAGGTAGTGAAATCTTTGGCAATCGCCATAGATGAGTTGTCAAGGCAGATGAATTTATTCGCGTTGATTCGTGCATTGAAGGACTTGGGGGAGGAACTTGTTCCTCAAATTTGCTGAGAGCGGCGTTTATTGTTCCCATAAACTCAAAGTATTTGTCTTCAAGATGCAAATACGTTTCTTTGACAAAATACTCACATGTTGGCTTTTCAACTAATTTTGCAAACTGTAACTCAATTTGCACATGGGTTTTCTCTATTTGTGCCCAAAGGCCGCGACATTGTGTAATTCTTTCCAAAATTAATTCCTTTATCCTTTTAACCAATGCTGTCTTTGTATACCCTTTCATAGCCTTGTTTAGCAAGTCTATATACACCTTTTGCAAATCTAACATGTCAGTAAGACTTGTATTAGTAGCCATCTCAAATATCAACTTAAACCGCGCAATTAAATTTCGAAAAATGACCAACTAAATTCAAACACTTCAATATAAAAACAAAAAGGGGTAGTAAGTGATAGATTTTAGCTATCTGTATAATTGTATATAATACCTGAAATGCTAATAATAATTTTTAAGCACTATGCTGCTATAACAATAATGTAATTTTGGTGTATGACACCTTGAAAGTAGCTTAAATTAAGGTACTCTGCTTCGTCAAGATAATAAAGTATAAGTACAAAACAAATTGTTGATTGTTAAAATATGAGTAATCAGCTCGATTAACGATTGGTTCGGTGTATATAACCCTTGTGATTAAAGTAAATGAGAAGTTCGACTTCGAAATCTTAATAAGATTTGAGCAATATTAGTAGAATATAAGAAAATTTGATTACTAGCTCGTATAAATATAGTCTGGTGTGTAAAACCTTGCAATTGCATGAAAATGGGGTGCGTTGCCTTCAATAAAATAATGTACTTTGAGGAGTAGAATCAAGAAATTGTTTGGTATAAGAACCTTGCAATTGAATTGAAGTGAGGGCGTTGCCTCTAGAAAATAATATAATTTGAGTGTTAGGCTCAAGGAATTGTTCGGTATAAGAACCTTACAATTAAATTGGAGTGAGGGCGTTGCCTTTGGAAAATAATATAGTTTGAGTGCTAGGCTCAAGAAATTGTTCGGTATAAGAACCTTACAATTAAATTGGAGTGAGGGCGTTGCCTCTGGAAAATAATATAGTTTGAGTGCTAGGCTCAAGGAATTGTTCGGTATAAGAACCTTACAATGGATTTGACGTGAGGTGCGTTGCCTCCAATTTTAATATATATTGAACGCTAGGCTCAAGAAGTTGTTAGGTATAAGAACCGTACAATTGTTTTGAAGTGAGGGCCTTGCCTCTAAAAAATAATAAAGGAATATAAATTGAGCACTAGGATTAAAAATTATTAGGTATAAGAACCGTACAACTGTTTTGAATAGAACTTGAGCATAAGACGCAAAAAAAATAATAGCTAAGTGTGTAGAATCTTGCTATGTGTGAGGAACTCTGCCTATATGAGTAATAAGTGCTGGATCGTTGGATCAAGTAAGTACAATTCAAAACAAAATTAATCTTTATTGTTTAAGTACCTAATAGCCTTATGACACTGGCTTCATCGTAGGCTGAAAATGCTGCCTTGGCTAGGCTGAAACCTGAAAGAAAAAATTCAAAGGGGATTTCCCCACATGTAAGAGTGAGAGGAATATACTCAAACTTTTCTTGGCTGGATTTTAAGTGTTATAAAAAGTCTAGAAAACTGTTATAAAAAGCATAGGAAAAGAATGAAATTCATGTTCTTTTTCCTATGCTTTTTATAACAGTTTGCTGCATCTCTAGACTTTTTATAACAGTGAGTGAATAACAATAAATTGAAGTGATTATAAATACGATAATAAGTGATTATTTAATATAATTGAAGTTTAGAACTGGGGCTCTGGTGTAAAATCGCACCAAACAAATTTTGAGGTGTATACGGTGATATTTTAATGTCCCAATAGTAATTTCAAGGCGGGGGAGGCATATTTTTCATATTACAACGGGCGGGGGTTGCGAATTGGGGGATTCTATGATTTGCGTGGAGTCGCAGTTTGACGATAAACTATCTCATCTATTAAAAACTCTACGTGATATTCTGTCCAAGTTAGTTTTTCATTTTTTATACTTTTTTCCCCATTTCGTACGGACAAAACAGCAACAACTCACAATTTATAAATCACGACAGAATTTGTTATGACCTGTCCAGAGGTGCCACAAAACTGGATTCCGATTGTTTTTAAATTACTATGCATGACCAGGAATTAAAAAAGTGACCTGCGATCCCTGCAAGTTTTTGTCTTGAAAGTAATAAACAAAAATCTCACTTAAAGAAGTAAACAGAGCCATAAAAAATCTCGATGTATGAAAGGATTTAATTGTCGGGAAACACAACGGTGGTAAAGAAGGACTCACGTCAAAAACAGATTTTTTATTGAGGAAGTAGCAAACTGAAAGGAAGAGAACAAAGAATCTTAATTTATGTACTCATGTTGACGATGTTTAATTTTAAATACAATAAATTTAAATTAATTTAATTTTAATCACAATAAATTTAAATATTTCAAATATTTCCCAACGGATTTCTTCTGGATCCACTAATAACAATCTGTTATAATAATCAGACAATCGTTCTTACTCTCGCATGCTATCTCTGTCACACAGTATAACAGATTTCGTCATTTTCAGCCTAGCCAAGGCAGCATTTTCAGCCTACGAAAAAGCCAGTGTCATAAGGCTATAAAGGAAACACATCTTCACTTTCAAATATATGTATGTTATTTGAATTATAAATATCGCAGCAAACTAACACTTTATAAACAAAACAAGGTTTTAGGTTAAATATTTATGGGCAGTAGGTCATATAAATGTTGTGAAAATGTTATCTTGTACTGAGGAATTTTAATTTTCACTTAAAGGTTCTGATTACCGACAAGAGGCACTATTATGAGAGAGTATGAATAAATTTGAGCTCTGGAATGTTAAATAAAAATGTTAATTTGTGGAGATTGACCGCCTATGGTGAAGCTTAGCTATTCTTCCACAGGCGGTTAAATTATTGCTGGGTAGTAGTATTCCTAACCTGACTGCGCACTAAAATTGGGAGCTTTATCCGGCTCGAAGGACCATGTTTAAGTTTTCGCGTAAACTCAAAGTAAATTTCTATATATGCCGGCACGCAGCCCCACAACCCCAGCGCTCAGTGGTCAATAAAAAAGAATATAAGCAACAATATAATTCTAGTTTATTAACTCTTTAAATTGTATACAATCACTTCAATAATAACACGTTAATATAAATTCAAAACTTCAAATATAATTCAACTTCAAATTATTTAGTTCAGATTATAATCACTTCAGTAAAATTCAAAACAACTTCAATAAAAAAGAGACAATTTCAATTACGACTAAAGTCAAAATTCACTCCAAAAGAAAAAAAGGGAAGTACAAAAAAATATTCAAAAAAAAATTTATAATATCAATTATAATGGTCAATCACCATACCACCATCAGAAAAAACAATAAAATAATTTTCAATATTAATCAATTATTTAGTACTCACCTGGTCAAAATAGCAGATAAAGGGTAGGGGGAAGTTTAAGGGATTTGTTAAAATAAATACCTTGTTATTACAAGGTTGGAAATACTATCTGGTATCAATACTCTACAAGATAGATCTCAAGGTTATGAAATAGTGATATTTGTATCAAACGCTACAATTATACTAATTTCAATAAATAGCTATTACTTGTATCATAACTCTACAAGTTTGACTATTTGAAGTTAGTAATTTAATGAAACCTTGTATCAGACGCTACAAGGTTCAATTGGGGTTAGTAGACGTAGTTGAAACTTGTATCAAAAAACTCTACAAGTTCAACTACTTGGTTAAGTAATTTGTTAAACCTTTGTATCAAGAGCTACAAGGAATAACAAATAAAGTTAGTAAGTTTCCGGTTGAAACTTGTATCACAAAATCTACAAGTTCAACGGTCTGATTATTAAATTATTAAATAAAGAAACCCTGATATCAAAGCGCTACCAGGAATAGAAATTAGTAAAGGTCGTTATACTTGTATCAACGGCTACGAGTATAACGAACCAACTTGGGAAATATAAAGGGAAGGAAAAAAAATGTGGACGGATATTACCTGCTGCTGCGACGGCTAAACCCAGAGAGAGCGAAAAATTCAGCAAGCAACAATTTTGTTCACTTGCGAACTTGAATAACGGTGTAAACCGGTTTGGTTGATAACAACCGAAGTGGGGAACGTCATTTGTATGTGTGAATGTGATTGCGTTTGTGATTTGTTAGTGTGACCATCTTCAATTTTTAATTGAGTGATTCTTTGAGTAAAAATTAAAACCTTTTCTTTCTAAGTGAGTTTTGAGCTTATGTAACTTAAAGCTAATTTGATGATCTAATTCAACCAGCATATTATTATTAGGGTTGATTATGTTGAGGTAATCACCATTTATCAACCATAGCCATGCAGGGAGACTTCAGGTTGCTTAGTTGTTTTTCTTGTTGTCTGCTCATGTTGTTGATTCTTTGTCCATCTTGATGACCTTTCTCCATGAATCATTTGTTCTGTCGTCCTAAATTTTGAACCTGTTAAGGCTGTTATAAAAAATGGTAGTTAAAATGCCCTACTATGGCATGGTAATCGACCAATTTCCAAACAGTGAGTGCTTCGAAAATTAACATGTGGGTTGTTGATTCGATAGATGTTTTTGGAGGGAGTGAAATTTTGAGTATCTATGATATTCCAAGCATCATCTAAGGGAAGTTTGAATTCCATCACACTCTCCGAATACTTGATGTCACAATCATACCTGTAAAAGAAATCGTGACCCAACAATCCATCACAGGACAGAATGTTTCCATCCCTTATAATATGGAAGGGGTTGGAAACTTGTAAACCATTGCTGCCATTATTTACATCCAGACTTCCGAGAGATAAGCCCTCAGAGGTGACGTGTTCATCATAAAAAGATATAATAGTACATCTTTTTGTTACGTCAACCCAGCTGTCTTCAGAACAAGATGAAAGTTTGTACAGACTGATTTCTGAACCTGTATCGATGAAAAAGGTTGCGGTTCCATTCTTAGAAAGTGAAAAAGGTAAGATAGTTGTGACACCTCGCTCGGTGATAGTGACCGGAACACGAACTGTGATGCTTAGTTGAGAGTATGCACTTCGGCGAGAATTTCGCGATTGCGGGTTGGAATGCCGGGGATTCCTTCTCGCGGCTCCTCGTTTCCCGCCTCGTAGCCGTTCTGGTTGAGTAACCTTACTTGCTTGTATGGTTGTTCGGGACTACTTCTGTTATTCTGTTGGCCAGAAGGGCGCCCGTTGTTGGTTGAATATTGTCGCTGCTCTGGGCGTCTGTTGGGGGATGAATTTACTGGTGTCCACGAGTCGCGGTTAAAATTTTGCTGCCTGGGTTCCTGTCGTCTATGGTTGGAACGTCTTTCATAGTCTAAGCGACGCGTCCTACATTCGCTGATATCGTGGTTCGGTCTGTTACAATAAGAACAGAAAAGTCGTCGAACCTCTTTCTTTATTTGCGCGCCTGTAAAGCTAGGGATGGCCCTGTTCCTATAACAGGTCTCCCTGGTGTGCCCTCGTTTATTACAAACTTCGCATACGGGTGTACTACGGGATCCCTCTCCGAATGTATCCTTGTACGTTCTCTCTTCTGCTCGAGAAACGCGTTCCAGGATGTAGTCAATAAGGGTCGATAAGTCGTCGTCCCCTCGGGCTTGAGCAAGAGTCTGCAATCTCTCGCTTCTTAACCCGTTTTCAAATGCAGTTACCGCCTCCCTGCTATTTTCCTTGATTAATGCTTCACTAGCGGCGCCACCACCTAAGGCTATTTTCGTTGCCTTATTTAATTCCCCCAAGGTACGGGTTATTCTTTCAGAATAGTCTAGGACGCTTTCCCTGGGTCCCTGTTTTGTTTTCCTCAAGTCCTCCCGTAACACTGCTCGAGAGACTCTGTATCTCTTTTGAAGGGCGCTTTTTAGTTCGTTCCAATCGCTTGCTCCACCGTATTCGATCATATCAAATACGGCGCCAGAAACCTTGGATTTAAGGATATTGAAGAACAGTACCTTGTCCCTCTCATTTTTAGCCGTGTTAAAAAGAGTGTCACAGCAGGAGATGAATTGGTCTAAGCCTTCCTTATTACCAGCGAATTTGGGTATCATCTCTCGCACATCTGCGATGGAGATTCTGTATTCCGAGCTACCGGGTGCATTAGCCGGGTGTGGTGGTTCCTCGGGTGGAGCCATTATGGGTTCTGGAATGAGGATTATGCGGTTTCGCAAGATTCGTGATTCAATTTTGTCACAGAATTTTGGACTTGGCTAAGGGAATATTTAGTGAAGGCCTGTGATGAGGCGAAAAAAAAGGTCCTGACTGAATATTGTAATAGAGAGTTCTATTACTAAACTAAACTTCCTGGGTAATCCCAGACATTCCGAAACGTGATGGCAAGAAATACATAAGGCCAGTTGAGAAAAGAAAATATAACAATGAGGGAGAATAAGTAATAAACAATACCAGAATTAAAAAATGAACAATCGACTCGTAATTAGCAATAAAAATAAAAGTGGATGGATCACATAAAAATTTCAAAAATTTGTTATAGGAAATTCACCAATCCCAAGATAATCACAAAAATTTAGAGAATAAATTTTGAGCAATGCTAGAAATTAGCACAATCAACACATAAACAAATGAAAAAATGGACGGATCACGAAAGAAAAAAAAAATTTCTAAAGGGAAGGTTTCGCCCTTTTAATCACGCGCACGAACGTGGACACAAAAAATTTAATGCGAACCGCAAGAAAATAACCCAACTAAAATTCCGATAATATGGTTCAATAACGCACTTATAATTTATATGCATTGGCACTTTCTAAAAAAAATTATTTTGACGGAAAAAGTTAATTGAAAATTGCACCTCACAACTTAATTCACAAGTGATTTTTGTATTTTATTTAATTTATCTTAATCATTCTTAAAAATAAGTATATTCTTTTTCGCCTGAAAATATACTATAAAAATAATCAAAACTCAACTTACTTGGTAATTAAATTGCCGACGGGTTGCTCCGTTTGCGCTGTGTGTACGCAATTCTTTGTCATTGTTAAGAGTTTTTTTTTTGTGTTGTTGTTGTCCCTCGTTGAGATGATGTGGTTTTCCCTCGTTGATAAGTTGTTGATGATTTTGTTGATAGGTTTCCCTCGCTGATTTTATGGAGAGGTTCCAACGTTGATGATGTTGTTGTTGATTTCCCTCGCTGGTTAGTTGTTTGTTGATTTGTTGATGTTGGTTGGTCCCTCGTTGGTTAATGATGTTGGTTGGTCCCTCGTTGGTTAATGATGTTGGTTGGTCCCTCGTTGGTTAATGATGTTGGTTGGTCCCTCGTTGGTTAATGATGTTGGTTGGTCCCTCGTTGGCTAATTTTTTGTTGATGATGATGATGTTGGTTGGTTATTCAGTTATTGTTGGCACCACCCTAACTCCGGCGCCTGGCCTCTGGAGGGGCTAATAGTTGAAAAATGAGGTGCTTTTGTAGGTTGTTAAAGCTGGAGGTGCCTATTCTTTCAGGACAACCTCTTTCACCACGGTAGCGGATACTGGATTTGTCCGTATCCCACCGCTGCCACCATAAATTTTGTCGTGACTTAATAGCACGAGCAGGACAAGACCGTGCTTTCTTAAAAAGAGAAGATCTCTTGCCCTTTCCTGTATTGAAACACTTGTTAGTTGAGTTTATACATATACTTTTTATTCCACTCTTTCTAAGTTTAATTTACACTTTTTGACACTTCTAGGTTCCGACAGACTTCCAACTTATAAACTGAACTACTTAAGTGTAGGACTAAATTTCGACTGCCACTAATTTGGATCGATCGCTATTTATCATTATCGATCCCACCAAAGCTCTTTAATTCCATTATGATGAAAGTGTTCTTATTCCGCCGTTCCAATATTTCAGGGTGAACTCCCATTGGCTGAATTAATTCAAGTTATGATTTTCCAATAGTAAGCCCGGCCAATGGAAGTAATCGCAATTTAGCATTTCCCTATTGAAAGCTCTCTCGCGGGATTTTTGTGGGAGTTGACAATTACCGAGCGGGGTAATGCACTGCGCATGCACACCTTGCTAAAATGGGATTTTTTGTGTGCAGACCCATTGACGTAGTTTGTGCTCGTGTTGGGCGCCTCGGTCGTTGAATCCACTGGCAGGGTGCAAGGGTACATTGATCGCTTCGAGAAATTAGTTCAGAGGAAATTCGATATCGAATTTCGGATGTTTATCGCTTTCTTTAGCAACAGGTAAATTGAGGAAGGTGGAATTCGAGAACTTGTGACCTGAATGCATAGGTTAATGAATTGCAATTCGAGAGTTTTGCAATTATGAAAGCTCGTGTCATATGTTGATCGAGCCAATGACTTGTGCCATCGTTTCCGGATGCATCCCGGATGAATTATGCGAGATGCTGGCAGATGTGCCTCGGGGAATAAGAGATAAGAGGTTTGTATGTTTTAGGTAATTTTTGGTCTAGGTGAGATGGTGATGATTGATCATCACATGGTTTAGATAGTGATAGTGATGAGCGATCATTACAGAATGAGCTCCACAAATCTACTCTCCACAACTTTACTAGACGGAGAGTTATCATTAAAGGTCTGGATGATTTGTGGCAGGCTGACTTGGTGGAAATGGATGCATATAAACTTGTAAACAAAGGATTCGTAACTTACTGACTGTAATTGATACATTTTCTAAATATGCCTGGGCTATGTTTAATGTGATGTATTATTGCATTACCAAGTACTAGCTAGCGCTAACAAATATAATTCATGTAAACAGTGTGTCCTGGTTATGAACCCCTTCCTGAGCTAGCGCTAGCTAGCACTTACTCGCGCTAGTCATATTCTGCAATGAATTGAAACATTGATACTAGCGCGAGTGTTTGAGAAGTAGCTTGCAGTTGTAATTTTTAATATTGTTTAATATATAATCAAAAGTATCCGAAGACATCCTGTAATACCCAAAGAAACCCTGTTCATCGTCTGTAAGCATTTTATGCAAATTATGGAATTCTCCCAATTTTTCTCGCACTGTATTTATTATATGTGTTTTCACTTTTCGTTTAAAAAGATGTCTATATTTTACTATTAAACTTTCCTTTCTAAAAGATAAAGCCATGGTGATATTCACAAGTCACATAACACACAAATACTGAACAACGAGCTTGCTTGAGCTCGCTTTAATAATAACCACACAACTAGAACGAGCTCGCGCCTGCTATACTAGCGCATGCTAACGCTAGCATTACTAGTGTGTCCAGTAACCGCAGCTTAAGGCATCAATAGTGGAAAGATTCAATCGAACTTTACAGACCATGATGTGGAAGGAATTTAGCATGAATGGATCCTACAAATGAAAAAGCTGCTATCATACAAATGAAAAAGCTGCTATCACAATACAATGCGAAAAGACATCAAACAATCAAAATGCGCCGCTGTGATGTCAATTGGGCAAATGAGAAGCTGCCTCTTGCTACAGCCTATAATAATCACATCAAAATTTGCCCCTTCATCTGCATATCAAATAGTAATGTAAACATGTGTTTGATAAAGGCTACACACCAAACTGGACAACTGAAATCTTCAAAATCTCCAAAGTTCAACTGACTAATCCAGTTACATATCAACTTGAGGACTACCAGGGCAACCCCTGTGAAAAAGAATTGCAGAAAGCTCAACATCCAGATCTCTACCTTGTTGAAAAAAATATTGAAAAAGAGTGGTGATCAAAGTACCCCGCAGTTTTTGTTCCGGAAACGGCTTTCGGTCGACCTTTCCCAAAACTTAGGGCAATTTATTCGTTATCTCATCCCGATCAATAGTGTATATGGGCACAAGTCTCGAAAATGGGCCGATTTCGAGACACAGCGAAAATGAACCAATTCGTCCGAACTCGATATATTCGCGTTTATCGGCATGTTGGATGTAGACCGCTGACTGTTTAGATATATATACATGATATATATGCTGGATATTATGTCATACACACACAGACAACATATATATATATATATATATATATATATATATATATATATATATATATATATATATATATATATATATATATATATATATATATATATATATATATATATATATATATATATATATATATATATATATATATATATATATATATATATATATATATATATATATATATATATATATATATATATATATATATATATATATATATATATATATATATATATATATATATATATATATATATATATATATATATATATATATATATATATATATATATATATATATATATATATATATATATATATATATATATATATATATATATATATATATATATATATATATATATATATATATATATATATATATATATATATATATATATATATATATATATATATATATATATATATATATATATATATATATATATATATATATATATATATCTATCTATATATATATATATATATATATATATATATATATATATATATATATATATATATATATATATATATATATATATATATATATATATATATATATATATATATATATATATATATATATATATATATATATATATATATATATATATATATATATATATATATATATATATATATATATATATATATATATATATATATATATATATATATATATATATATATATATATATATATATATATATATATATATATATATATATATATATATATATATATATATATATATATATATATATATATATATATATATATATATATATATATATATATATATATATATATATATATATATATATATATATATATATATATATATATATATATATATATATATATATATATCAGGGTACGGAAATGCTCGCTCGCGAGCGCTCACAAAACAGCTCACTGCTCATTTTCGGCTCGCGAGCGCGAGCCATTAAAAAAAGCTCGCGAGCCCGAGCGAGCCCATTTTTTATTCTTGCTGCTGCTCACGCTCGCGAGCGAGCGAGCCCAAAAGGGCAAACTCGGCTCGCGAGCAGCTCGTGAGCAGCTCTTCACCCCTAAATCGACTGAAAATAAACAAAATTGTAAAAAAATTTTTTTTTCACGTTTATGGTTAAAATTCGATTGTATGCGTATTGTCAGGTAAAAATAAATTATTTTCAACCCTTAAGGGGTTAAAACTACCAATTTTAAAAATCAACTTTAAATAAAAAATATTTGCAAAAAAATTTTTTTTCTGGTTTTTGCTTGAAATTGGGTTGAATACGTATTATCAGCCAAAAATTAATAATTTTCGATACTTAAGGGGGTAAAACTACCCCTAGATTAAAGTTGGATTTGAAAAAAATTCAAATTTTTTTTGTATTCAAATGTTATTTTTGATGAAAAATTATTAAAACATTTAGAAGATTTATTTTAACTCTCTTTTTAAAGGGGTTGAACCAACCCTAAATCAAACCCAAATAAAAGATACAATGAACAAAATCTTTTCGTAGATTCAAATTTAAATAAAGTTAAAATTCACGGTAAAAACCAGGGTACCGAAATGCTCGGCTATGCTTAGCTTGCGCTCGCGAGCCACTCTAAGCTTACACCAACTATCGGCTCTGGCTCTGAGAGCGAGCGCGTTTGAAAAGGGGTCGCTCTCGAGCGAGCAAATGAAGCTCGTTAAAAAAGGCTCGTGCTCGTGAGCGTGAGCCGTGAGCTAGCCTAAAATCGCTCACGAGCCAGTTTTGTTTTAGTTCTCTAGCTACCGTGGCTTTGATTAGTTGTGTTGGGTGACGTACATAAAATAAATAAAAAAGGAGTTAATTAGTGAATTATAAAAATTGAAGATTTATCAATCATGGGTCGTTTTAATTTAAATAAATATATCAGTTATAATGAAGAAACAAATAAATCAAAATGTGTTGAAAATAACTGTGGAAAGGAATTATGCGGTAAAAAAATATATAATATTAAAAGACATTATTTGACGGTGCATAATAAAAAAATTGGAATTAGTGATGATGACAGTGAAAATAGTGGAAATGATCCTGTTCAATGTAAAAAAATCAGGAAAAATAAGCAGTGTTCGAAAACAAGCGTTGACATTAATATGGACGAAAGTGAATTTGTTAAGTGCTGTATTGGTCTGGTGACCGTAAAGAACATTCCATTTCGAATTTTTGATGATCAGGATTTTTTTAAAAAACTCATAATGCCTTATGAGACAAAATTTAAAAGTAGTATGAACTCTAAAAATATTGTGAAAACAGTGGAACACGCGAGTCGGCAGATAAAAGAAATCATTTCCAGAAGAGTTCATAAAAAAATGGTTTGTTTGAAGGTGGATATAGCTACCAGGTCAGAAAGAAGTATTTTGGGAATCAACATTCAATACATCAAAGACCATAAAATTAATATTAACACTATAGGTAAGAAAAAAAATATTTATCAGAAGTACTGCATATTATAAAACATTTTCGCAGGTATGATTCAACTAACAAAAAGACATACGGCGGCATTTTTAAAATTGGAAATAATGAAATGTTTGGAAGAATTTGGGATAGATATCAAGCAGATTTACTCAAATACAACGGACAATGGCGCCAATGTTGTTAAAGTGTCAAAAATGTTGCAAGAAATGCAAGAAGAAATTGTTAGTGGCACCAATCAAGAAGATGATGATAACTACAACAGGATTGAGTCAGAAATTGCAGGAGTATTTTCAGTGGTGCGATGTGCTGCACACACGATGCAATTAGCTGGACATGATATTATTAAAACATTAGAGACGGAAATTAACGAATGCCGTTGCGTGGCAAAAAAACTGCGCACTTTTGTTAGAACCGGTGATACGGACATAAGCATGCCTTCTTTGGACAACACCACCCGCTGGAACTCAACATATTCCATGCTTGACTCAATCCTATCATTGAAGCAATTTATTGACAACCAAGATGATGTTGTTCCCGTGGAGATTAATTGGAATTTTATTCAAGATTTTGTGACTGCTTTCAAGCCGTTATTTGATTGCACTCTGAAAATGCAAAAGGAGCAATATATAATTGGGGACTTCTTTCGAGATTGGTTGTCCTGTGAACTTGAACTGAAGGATATTATCTCGACAAATTCATATGCATTATCGCTCTACGAAGCCATAGCTGCAAGGAAGAAGATACTTTTGCAGAATGACGCTTTTCTTGCAGCTTTATACATGGACCCGCGATTCAATTTTGAAAATTCACCTTTTCTAACAGATGGAGAAAAGGAAATTGCACTGGTACTATCTCACATTAATTAATATCTTATTGAAATAATTTTATTTTACAGAATCATTTGTTGAAGACATACACCATTATTCAACAATTAGCAGCAGAAGACAACTTACAGGACAACAATGCAAACATGATTCAACCTCAAGATCCGATTCCCTCTACATCCAGGGCTGGAAATGAAAGTTTTTCAAAATTAACTCAGCATTTGCATCACTTAATGCAGAGTAGACCAGCATGTTCATCAACAAACCGGAATTTAAATATTAAACAAAAACTAAATTGTTTGTGTGATCGCCAAATGGAACCATTTGAAACAAATATATTAGAGTACTGGAAAAAACAGAAGCATGACACAGAACTTGTTAAACTCGCTCAAGTTGCACTCGCTGTCCCTGCTACACAGGTATCGGTAGAGCGGGCTTTTAGTGCACTGTCAACAATTTTGACGAAATTAAGAAGTAAGCTTTCTTCCACAACGCTTAACTGTATTTTAATTGTTAAGTTAAACTTTGATTTAATAAAAAATAATAATTTAGATTTATCTAGATTTAATTCAGACATTGAAAATATTTAGATTTGTAATTTTTATAGTTAGACAATATAATAAGACACATTTTTTTGTAATAAACCAAAAACCAAAAATTTCTAATTTCAAAAATTTTTTTCTTTACTTTTATTTATTTTCTTTATTTACTCTATCTTTTTCTGGCTGCGGTAATATCGCATTCCCATTTACAAAACCATCAGAAATTATTTTTGTAAAAAGGAACGTATAGCCATATATTTTATTATTCAAAGAATTCGATTTCAAAATATCTTGTACCATTTAAAATAAATCCAAACCCACATAATTAAGGACCCTAAAAAACCATTACATAGTAATCCTTGACCATAAAACAATCTTAATTACTTTCAATAATTTTCCCTTTTAGGGGTTAAAGGAGGAGGGTCTTTCAGGTATGTAAAATTTCAAAGTGCAGTAAATGATATCTATTTATGAAAGGTACAAAGTACAAAGGGTTTGTGCCTGGGAGTGTTCTTGGAATTTCTTAATAAACTTTTGGAAATGTTAAAAAATTCTGAAAATACTACCTTAACGACCAAATGTAGATTTCGAATTACACTGCAGAAAATTTTATTTTTTTATGTTTGTTATAATAATATAATTTTGCCTGGTTTTTCCCATTTAATGCCCGGTTTTTCCCATTAAATGAATTTGGGTACATATTTCCCAATTATTATTCGGAAATGCTCGCTTGCCAGCGCTCACAAAACAGCTCACTGCTCATTTTCGGCTCGTGAGTGCGACCCATTAAAAAAGCTCACGAGCCCGAGTGAGCGTATTTTTTATTCTTGCTGCTGCTCACGCTCACGAGCGAGCGAGCCCAGATGGACAAACTCGGCTCGCGAGCAGCTCTTTAGATGAACACAGAGAAATAGTTCTACTAGTCCATGGAAAGAAATGTTCCATTAACATCGAAATTTGGACGCGAAACAATTTTTTATTTTCATTATTTATTGAATTTTATTTTTGAAAAAAAAAATCTTTTTGTTTGGTTTGAAAACAAATTAAAGAAAAAACAATCTATTTCCACGAAAAATGTATTTTAATTACCAACGGAATCCGCCTATTTATTTCATTCTTAAAAACAATGGCATTAAATGGGAAAAACCAGGCAAAATTATATTATTATAACAAACATAAAAAAATAAAATTTTCTGCAGTGTAATTCGAAATCTACATTTGGTCGTTAAGGTAGTATTTTCAGAATTTTTTAACATTTCCAAAAGTTTATTAAGAAATTCCAAGAACACTCCCAGGCACAAACCCTTTGTACTTTGTACCTTTCATAAATAGATATCATTTACTGCACTTTGAAATTTTACATACCTGAAAGACCCTCCTCCTTTAACCCCTAAAAGGGAAAATTATTGAAAGTAATTAAGATTGTTTTATGGTCAAGGATTACTATGTAATGGTTTTTTAGGGTCCTTAATTATGTGGGTTTGGATTTATTTTAAATGGTACAAGATATTTTGAAATCGAATTCTTTGAATAATAAAATATATGGCTATACGTTCCTTTTTACAAAAATAATTTCTGATGGTTTTGTAAATGGGAATGCGATATTACCGCAGCCAGAAAAAGATAGAGTAAATAAAGAAAATAAATAAAAGTAAAGAAAAAAATTTTTGAAATTAGAAATTTTTGGTTTTTGGTTTATTACAAAAAAATGTGTCTTATTATATTGTCTAACTATAAAAATTACAAATCTAAATATTTTCAATGTCTGAATTAAATCTAGATAAATCTAAATTATTATTTTTTATTAAATCAAAGTTTAACTTAACAATTAAAATACAGTTAAGCGTTGTGGAAGAAAGCTTACTTCTTAATTTCGTCAAAATTGTTGACAGTGCACTAAAAGCCCGCTCTACCGATACCTGTGTAGCAGGGACAGCGAGTGCAACTTGAGCGAGTTTAACAAGTTCTGTGTCATGCTTCTGTTTTTTCCAGTACTCTAATATATTTGTTTCAAATGGTTCCATTTGGCGATCACACAAACAATTTAGTTTTTGTTTAATATTTAAATTCCGGTTTGTTGATGAACATGCTGGTCTACTCTGCATTAAGTGATGCAAATGCTGAGTTAATTTTGAAAAACTTTCATTTCCAGCCCTGGATGTAGAGGGAATCGGATCTTGAGGTTGAATCATGTTTGCATTGTTGTCCTGTAAGTTGTCTTCTGCTGCTAATTGTTGAATAATGGTGTATGTCTTCAACAAATGATTCTGTAAAATAAAATTATTTCAATAAGATATTAATTAATGTGAGATAGTACCAGTGCAATTTCCTTTTCTCCATCTGTTAGAAAAGGTGAATTTTCAAAATTGAATCGCGGGTCCATGTATAAAGCTGCAAGAAAAGCGTCATTCTGCAAAAGTATCTTCTTCCTTGCAGCTATGGCTTCGTAGAGCGATAATGCATATGAATTTGTCGAGATAATATCCTTCAGTTCAAGTTCACAGGACAACCAATCTCGAAAGAAGTCCCCAATTATATATTGCTCCTTTTGCATTTTCAGAGTGCAATCAAATAACGGCTTGAAAGCAGTCACAAAATCTTGAATAAAATTCCAATTAATCTCCACGGGAACAACATCATCTTGGTTGTCAATAAATTGCTTCAATGATAGGATTGAGTCAAGCATGGAATATGTTGAGTTCCAGCGGGTGGTGTTGTCCAAAGAAGGCATGCTTATGTCCGTATCACCGGTTCTAACAAAAGTGCGCAGTTTTTTTGCCACGCAACGGCATTCGTTAATTTCCGTCTCTAATATTTTAATAATATCATGTCCAGCTAATTGCATCGTGTGTGCAGCACATCGCACCACTGAAAATACTCCTGCAATTTCTGACTCAATCCTGTTGTAGTTATCATCATCTTCTTGATTGGTGCCACTAACAATTTCTTCTTGCATTTCTTGCAACATTTTTGACACTTTAACAACATTGGCGCCATTGTCCGTTGTATTTGAGTAAATCTGCTTGATATCTATCCCAAATTCTTCCAAACATTTCATTATTTCCAATTTTAAAAATGCCGCCGTATGTCTTTTTGTTAGTTGAATCATACCTGCGAAAATGTTTTATAATATGCAGTACTTCTGATAAATATTTTTTTTCTTACCTATAGTGTTAATATTAATTTTATGGTCTTTGATGTATTGAATGTTGATTCCCAAAATACTTCTTTCTGACCTGGTAGCTATATCCACCTTCAAACAAACCATTTTTTTATGAACTCTTCTGGAAATGATTTCTTTTATCTGCCGACTCGCGTGTTCCACTGTTTTCACAATATTTTTAGAGTTCATACTACTTTTAAATTTTGTCTCATAAGGCATTATGAGTTTTTTAAAAAAATCCTGATCATCAAAAATTCGAAATGGAATGTTCTTTACGGTCACCAGACCAATACAGCACTTAACAAATTCACTTTCGTCCATATTAATGTCAACGCTTGTTTTCGAACACTGCTTATTTTTCCTGATTTTTTTACATTGAACAGGATCATTTCCACTATTTTCACTGTCATCATCACTAATTCCAATTTTTTTATTATGCACCGTCAAATAATGTCTTTTAATATTATATATTTTTTTACCGCATAATTCCTTTCCACAGTTATTTTCAACACATTTTGATTTATTTGTTTCTTCATTATAACTGATATATTTATTTAAATTAAAACGACCCATGATTGATAAATCTTCAATTTTTATAATTCACTAATTAACTCCTTTTTTATTTATTTTATGTACGTCACCCAACACAACTAATCAAAGCCACGGTAGCTAGAGAACTAAAACAAAACTGGCTCGTGAGCGATTTTAGGCTAGCTCACGGCTCACGCTCACGAGCACGAGCCTTTTTTAACGAGCTTCATTTGCTCGCTCGAGAGCGACCCCTTTTCAAACGCGCTCGCTCTCAGAGCCAGAGCCGATAGTTGGTGTAAGCTTAGAGTGGCTCGCGAGCGCAAGCTAAGCATAGCCGAGCATTTCGGTACCCTGGTTTTTACCGTGAATTTTAACTTTATTTAAATTTTAATCTACGAAAAGATTTTTTTCAATGTATTTTTTATTTGGGTTTGATTTAGGGCTGGTTCAACCCCTTTAAAAAGAGAGTTAAAATAAATCTTCTAAATGTTTTAATAATTTTTCATCAAAAATAACATTTGAATACAAAAAAAATTTGAATTTTTTTCAAATCCAACTTTAATCTAGGGGTAGTTTTACCCCCTTAAGTATCGAAAATTATTAATTTTTGGCTGATAATACGTATTCAACCCAATTTCAAGCAAAAACCAGAAAAAAATTTTTTTTTGCAAATATTTTTTATTTAAAGTTGATTTTTAAAATTGTAGGAGAAGTTCTAACCCCTTAAGGGTTGAAAATAATTTATTTTTGCCTGACAATACGCATACAATCGAAATTGAA